>CM057339.1:336094327-336634327 GCA_030015575.1 Agapanthus africanus | reverse complement strand
CCCTTATCTCTTTCTCTCTCTTTCGATCGCGCGCAAACCAAAATCCCCAAATCATTCCCGTCCGTCCTCGTCGTCGCCACCGCCGTTCTCGTCGTCGCCACAGCCGTTCTCGCGCGTCACCGTTCTTCCTCGTCGCGCCTCCGTTTCGTCGTCGCCACCGATCGATCGTCTCTCCATCGCACAGGTTAATAAATCTTCAACTAAACAAAAATTTGATTATTTAGGGTTAGGGTTGCTGTTGGAGTTGTGGTTCGGCAGCGGTTGCGGTTGGGGTTGGGATTGGGGTTAGGGTTAGGGTTGGGGTTGGGGTTGGGGTTCGGCTGGGGCTGGGGTTAGGGTTGAGGTTGGGGTTGGGGTTTAGCTGGGGCTGGGGTTGGGGTTAGGGTTAGGGCTAGGCTGGGGCTGGGGTGGGGTTGGGCTGGGGCTGGGTCTGGGGTTAAGGTTAGGTTGGGGTGGGGGTTTGCTGAATTTGGCAAAACTGAGAGGAATTTCCAGCAATTTTAGCCTAGTTTGATTACTAAAATTATTGTTGATCGAGAAAATCTTGGGTCCTTCTAATCAAACATTGTTTGTTACTATATGTCAACGAGTATTGATAAAAGAAAATTCCAATTTCAAGTGGAAATTAGGTATGTACAATGTTCTAATATAATTTGTATTTCTTGCCATCATCAAACATATAAAAGTACTAATATGAAATGGAAAATAAATAAATAAATAATCAAAGCTTTGGCATGTATGTAAAATCCCTTGTTACTTTTTCTTGGTTGCCCAACTTTGAAAATTCTATCTATTAAATTAGACATACTCTAAAAAGAATGATATTGCAAGAATTTGACTTGGTGGAGACTTGCATCATTAATAGAAATATGAAAGTGTAAGGACGTTCTTTACCTTCGATAGGGTTCGGTTGGGGTGGGGCTAGCTAGGGCTTGGGCTTCATCACCTAATATAGCGAAATACAAAGCGTACTTCAGTACACCCGACCTCATTGAGTTTCCTACTGAAGTTCCCGGTCAAACGGCATATGCATATTTTTATTCGCCATGAAATCCCAATTATCAAGCTACCGAGGACGAAAAGCCACCTTTGTTAGTCGAGAGTCATGGTAATAGACTTGTCATTGTAGATCATAGTTAATTGTTTTTCCTATCATTTTCTTGATCCAGATGCTTATCAACTTGTTAATTAGTTACTGTTTTTATGACGTATTTGTCTATATTTGTTGACAGTGGCATTTCTTTTGGATGAACATGTTTTTTTGATGCATGTTTCAGTCATGTGAATTCATATGTTGCGTATAACGCTTTATGATATCAGTATCCTACATTTGTAGTTTTAATTGTTGATTGTTATAGATGAATGTCATTGCAATAATAGTTTTTGGTTGATGAATGCCATTGTAATGTAGGATGATCAGTTCTATCAATCTTGATCTCAATGGGTTAAAATCATGTTACACATACAACACGAATGCACAAGAAACGCATAATTAGAGAGTGATTCAAGATGTTCAAGTTAAAACCAATATATGATACTCGATGATAATATGAAACCTTCATATTCTCATCGATACTCATATATGAAACTAAAAGCGCCACTTAGTCCCCGTCTATCGGTTATCATACGTGCGATGCTCGTCGTGACAAAGAACTATACGAACGTTGTTAAATATCGGACAGTATAGCTCGATACTAATAACCGTCGTATAGTCTACGCGACGAGAAAATTCAATCGTATGGTAACCCATAGATTTGTCACGTGTGGACAAATTAAGAATGTATAAAGCAAACGCCTTCATTCACTTGTGTTTTCATCCGTTTCGAGATATTTCGTCGGTAAATTTCCGCTGGTTCTCCGTGTACAAAGATAGATTAGATGTTCATTTCAACGTTGTTTCACAGCTTTGAAATGATTATCTATTATATTACAGTGTACTCGGTGAACAGCGGGGAGGTGCTGCCGAAATTTACTCAAAACGGTTGAAAGCACAAGTGATAGGTGTTCGCTCTATACATTCTTAATGGGATAGAAGCCTACCCCCGACAGCCGGAACACACACATACAACAAGAATACATAACAAACGCATCATTAGAGAGCGATTCGAGATGTTCGGGTTAAAACCAATATATGATAATATGAAACCTTCATATTCCCATCGATACTCATATATGAAACTAAAAGCGCCACTTAGACCCCGTCTATCGGTTAACATACGGGCGAAGCTCGTCGTGACCTAGAACTATACGAAGGTTGTTAAATATCGGACAGTATAGCTCGATACTAACAACCGTCGTATAGTTTACGCGATGAGAAAATTCAATCGTATGGTAACCTATAGATTTGTCCCGTGTGGACAAGTTAAGAATGTATAAAGCAAACGCCTTCATTCACTTGTGTTTTCATCCGTTTCAAGATATTTCGTCGGTACCTTTCCGCTGGTTCTCCGTGTACAAAGATAGATTAGATGTTCATTTCAACGTTGTTTCACAGCTTTGAAATGATTATCTATTCTATTACAGTGTACTCGGAGAACAACGGGGAGGTGCTGCCGAAATTTACTCGAAACGGTTGAAAGCACAAGTGATGGGTGTTCGCTCTATACATTCTTAATGGGATAGAAGCCTACCCCCGATAGCCGGAACACACACATACAACAAGAATACACAACAAACGCATCATTAGAGAGCGACTCGAGATGTTCAAGTTAAAACCAATATATGATAATATGAAACTTTCATATTCTCATCGATACTCATATATGAAACTAAAAGCGCCACTTAGTCCCCGTCTATCGGTTATCATACGTGCGATACTCGTCGTGACAAAGAACTATACGAACGTTGTTAAATATCGGACAGTATAGCTCGATACTAATAACCGTCGTATAGTCTACGCGACGAGAAAATTCAATCGTATGGTAACCCATAGATTTGTACCGTGTGGACAAGTTAAGAATGTATAAAGCAAACGCCTTCATTCACTTGTGTTTTCATCCGTTTCGAGATATTTCGTCGGTAAATTTCCGCTGGTTCTCCGTGTACAAAGATAGATTAAATGTTCATTTCAACGTTGTTTCACAGCTTTGAAATGATTATCTATTCTATTACAGTGTACTCGGTGAACAGCGGGGAGGTGCTGCCGAAATTTACTCGAAACGGTTGAAAGCACAAGTGATAGGTGTTCGCTCTATACATTCTTAATGGGATAGAAGCCTACCCCCGACAACCGGAAAACACATATATAACAAGAATACACAACAAACGCATCATTAGAGAGCGATTCGAGATGTTCGGGTTAAAACCAATATATGATAATATGAAACCTTCGTATTCCCATCGATACTCATATATGAAACTAAAAGCGCCACTTAGTCCCCGTCTATCGGTTAACATACGGGCGATGCTCGTCGTGACCTAGAACTATACGAAGGTTGTTAAATATCGGACAGTATAGCTCGATACTAACAACCGTCGTATAGTCTACGCGACGAGAAAATTCAATCGTATGGTAACCCATAGATTTGTCCCGTGTGGACAAGTTAAGAATGTATAAAGCAAACACCTTCATTCACTTGTGTTTTCATCCGTTTTGAGATATTTCGTCGGTACCTTTCCGCTGGTTCTCCGTGTACAAAGATAGATTAGATGTTCATTTCAACGTTGTTTCACAGCTTTGAAATGATTATCTATTCTATTACAGTGTACTCGGAGAGCAGCGGGGAGGTGCTGCCGAAATTTACTCGAAACGGTTGAAAGCACAAGTGATGGGTGTTCGCTCTATACATTCTTAATGGGATAGAAGCCTACCCTCGACAGCCGGAACACACACATACAACAAGAATACACAACAAACACATAATTAGAGAGCGATTCGAGATGTTCGGGTTAAAACCAATATATGATAATATGAAACATTCATATTCCCATCGATACTCATATATGAAACTAAAAGCGCCACTTAGTCCCCGTCTATCGGTTAACATACGTGCGATAATTTATTCTTTTCAACGACAAACGCACACATAAAGCATATACACGGATTTTCTCCTTTGTCAGTAACTATCCCGTTCTTAGATTTCTCAATATAGTCAGCATAACCTACAATTTATATGTTATACAGTCTAACATGGCCAATGAGTATGTCAGAGTTAAGGACTGGATGTATGTGGATTGGAAACAACGTATGCAACCTAAGTTTGTCGCAGGAGTTGCTGCTTTCCTTGAATTTGCACGCGCACATAATAAGATCATAATAGAGAAGATTCTCTGTCCGTGCGATAGATGTGGCAATAAGTACTAGCAGAAGGTAGAATTGGCAGAGCTTCATATTGTAAAACATGGGTTTACTAGATTTTATACAACTTGGAAATATCACGGGGAAGGAGAAGAATGCAGTACCGCGGCAGAAGAAGGAGAACACGATAATGCGGCAGGAGAAGAAGAAGAATTCGGTAATGCGGCAGGAGACGGAAATTTATTTCCATCAGAAGAAATGGAGGATATGGTAGAGGCTGCCCTAGGTGAATCTATTCGTACCGAAGATGACATTCCTTCCGGTCAAGGACCGCATGCGGATAAATATGAAAATTTCATGAATGATGCTAGGAAACCAATTTATGAGAATGCGAAGTATTCCACCCTCTCATGGTTCGTCCAACTTTTCCAGATTAAGTGCCTAAATGGATGGAGCAACAAGTCATTCACAATACTTCTTTCGTTCTTGAAAGATTCTATGCCTCCGGGAAATAATGTACCCGACAGCTGGTACGAAGCCCAGAAGATGATGTCTGATTTGGGTCTAAAGTGCGAGAAGATTCAAGCATGTCCTAAAAATTGCGTGTTGTACCGGAAAGAGAATTCAGATTTGAAAGAGTGTCCAACATACGGAGATGCCAGGTATAAGCCGAAAGATTCTGATAAGAAGCCTGATATACCTGTGAAGATAGCATGATACTTTCCCATAACACAGAGGCTACAGAGGCTATTCAGGTGCAAGAAAACAGCTGAGGCAATGATTTGGCATCACCGTGCTCCTCCAAGCGAAGATGGAAAAATGAGTCATCCAAGAGATTCACCGGCATGGAAGGATTTCGATAGGAGGCACGCAATATTCAGTAGCGATCCTCGCAATGTCCGGCTCGGACTGGCTACTGATGGCTTCTGCCCATTCAACTATATGGCTGGGAGTCACAGCACATGGCCCGTTGTAATGATAATTTATAATCTGTCGCCTTGGTTGGCTATGGACCAATCATACTTTATGATGCATCTTCTTATCGACGGACCAAACTCATCGGGGAATAATATCGACGTCTATCTCTGACCTCTGATCGAGGAGTTGAAATCTTTGTTCATTGATGGTGTAGAGACATATGATTCAAACACAAATACAACCTTCATATTGCGTGCGGCTTTAATGTGGACAATTAATGACTTTCCTGCGTATAGAATGCTATCAGGTTGGTCCGTACATGGTCACAAAGCATGTCCTCATTGCCATGAACACACAACATCAAAATTCTTGAATTTTAGCAGGAAGGTTTGTTATTGCGGCCATCGACGTTTCTTGCCTCCAGACCACCCATATAGGTTAGACACGGTTCACTTTGATAGTCATCAGGAGCTTCTTGGACCTCCATCCCCATTGTCCGGAGAGGACGTGACTGCTAAATGGGATGGTTACAATAACGTGACCTTCGGGATGGATTCGACGAAACAGGTCAAACCACAATATTGGAACAAGTTAAGCATTTTCTTCGAGATTCCGTACTGGTCTATAAATTCAGTGCGTCATTGTCTGGATGTCATGCATATAGAGAAGGGAGTATCAGAGCACATATTTAACTTGCTTCTTTGTAAAGACGGGAAATCGAAAGACAACATGAATGCTCGGATAGATCTACAAAAGTGGGGAATAAGAAGTGAATTGCATCCTAGACCGGTAGCGGGTAAACCGGGCAAGTTTGTACTTCCCAATGCCGCTTATTATATGTCACAGCCGGAGAAGAAAAGATTTCTGCAGGTGTTGCATGATTTGAAAGTCCCTATAGGTTTCTCAGGATCATTCAGTAAGAAAATAAAAATTGTGAAGAGCAAGATTGATGGGCTGAAAAGTCATGATCGCCATGTTATCGTGGAGCACCTTCTTCCATTAGCCCTCAGGACTTCTCTCCCCGACTCGGTTTGTCTAGTAATCAACGACCTATGTTGTTTTTTCAGGGAGTTGTGTGCTAAAACACTGGAGGTTCGACTCTGGATAAACTAGAAAATTCTATTGCGTTGATATTTTGCAAGTTTGAGCGTATTTTCCCACCGTCATTCTTCGATATCATAATACACTTGACGGTTCATCTTGCAACTGAGGCAAAGTTAGCTGGACCGGTACAATATCGATGGATGTATCCCGTCGAGAGGTACGTGTAATTTTTCGTTTCGCGCAATTTATAAATTTATTGTTGTCCTGTATGCCCGTATTTATTTATTCAACATATTCTCATTAGGTATCTCCACACTCTTAAGAAGTATATACACAATAAAAATCGACCAGATGGTTCTATCATGCAAGATTATCTTCTTGATGAAGCAACCACATTTTGTTCCCGCTATCTGGACGAGAACATTGAGACAAGGCTTAACCGACCACGAAGAATTCAAGATTGGCCATATGGTAAAGCCGAGTATAAGAGGGTAGACACTATGTTTATCAACAAGATATACCGGTTTATCTTGCTTAATTGCGCATGTCTTGAACAAATTAGAGAGTAAGTTCTTTTGGATTAATTGTTATATCTATGTTTGTGTGTGTATGAAATGATATAATATTAATGTCACAATTATTTGTCGAAAACAGAATTCATTTTAACGAGCTACGTGAGGGGCATCCTGATTGGAACGAAGAACGTTTGGAAAAATACCATCAGGATAATTTTTGTGATTGGGTCACAGATCATATTTATTATTAACACTTGCAATCTAATAACAATGTTTTTTTTGTATTTTTAGTTGGATTACGATTTTCAGCCAGTAGCCGACCCTGATCATCCGGGGAGGGTGCTTGACCTTCATGCTCTGTACAATGGCCTGATGAAGAACATGCAGGCCAAGGTCCGATACAACAGGAATGAGCTGAAGGCCAACTGCTACTCCCTGTGGATGGAGACCCCCGAGGCAGAGAGAGCGGCCCTCCTATCTACTCCGGCGTTTGCGAGAGTCGACGTAGAGACATGGCCTCTATTGTGCGCCTATTTCGACTCCCAGCGGAAACAGGTATGTATTTTAAATGTAATTCATTGTTTAGGATATAATTTATTTTTTGTGTTCCTTAATTAGAAAACTAAATGTTAATGCGTTGTGCAGAAACAGTCCGCTCAGAATACAGAGAACAGGAAGTTGGCGAAGAGAGGTCGCCCTACTTACACAGGTGGCTCGAGGAACATTACTCGAGCCATGGAGTTATCGGTAAATTACAATAGACCGACCTTTATGATATTCTGCAATATTAAGAGTTATTATCTAATATTTCTAATATTAAGAGTTATTTTCTAATATTGCAGACATCTCGGACCGTGGCGTCAGGTGGTACACCGAGCGTGCTGTCCGCATATCTTGCCGTCCACGGCACCTCGACAGATCCCGCCACGGACGAGCTTCGATATCCCGACGTCGCTACCCAGGAGTATTGCGTAAGTGTTGATATTTTTTCTACCCAAATTTAAAATTTTAGTTTTGGAAGGTTCAAGTTTAAATTTTATACTTATACTTTACTGCTTAATGTGGGTGTAGGAGCGGGTGGTTGAGCAGGCCGAGGCCTCGGGGATCGATTTTACCAGACAGAGCGATCCGAGGCTGCTGACCCCAGTTCGGAGGCCACACACGGAGGGCACTATGGAGGTTGGGAGAGAGGCCGGGGACTGGGCCCTAGCAGGGCCCATATGAGGTTGGACTCCACCCCGGCGGTTACTTCCTCCGTCTCCGGTGACTGACGTGTCCATCAGGAACTGGAGAGCTTGAGGGCCACCGTTCAGGAGTTGAAGGAGATGATGGTATGCATACTACTTTATAGTAAAATATCATGTCATATTATATAGATATCAACATATCCATAATTAGTACGTAGCCTGAGCTTATTTGGTTTTAGACTTAAGTTTGATTAATCATACATACATATGTAATTAAAATAAACTACGGTTTTCCAAACTAGATATCCAAATGGGGTTTCGAAATAACTTGATAATGATACGAATTCGAATAATACACAGTTCTTACACGCTTATTACACACGTTAGGTCCAGACGCGACAGGGTACATCGACCGAGCCTCCACATGCATCTCCTTCGGCTGCGGCTCCGCAAGCTACTACATCGGCCGCGGTTCCGCAGACAGCTCCTATAGCTCCACCGCCCGCTCAGACTCCCGCAGCCGCGGCTCCGTAAGCGACTAGCTCGACGGCGGCTGCGCAGACCACATCGCCAGCTCCACAGGCCGCTCAAACTCCCGCTCGTGCCGAATTGCAGAATTTATTGACCGAGGAGCAGGCGCGCGTTATTCTATCGTTATTCAGAGGTGGAGCTGGACCGAACTAGGGTAGCTTTTTGGTTCTTATTTTTTGAAACATGTATTTATTTATATCATACACATTGTATTACATTTTGAAACGATATTGATATTGGTTTATGTTTATATCATATTCAGTTTTTGGGTTTATTTTGTATATTATATGCATGAGATGTGATTATGAATACTGCGATATATGTTGTGTGATAATTAATTTTATATTTGATTGATGTATATATTATTGTGCACAGGACGGGAAAAAATCAAGCAGCCCCTTTTAAAAAAAATACAGATAATGTGTACCTACGGATTAATCCGTAGGTACACATATTGCCCCTACGGCTATATCCGTAGGGGCAAAATATCAGCAGTAACTGATATACCCCCCCTGATCTCAGTACCAGGGGGTTAGGAGTGTCCCTACGGATATATCCGTAGGGGCCAGTGCTTAGCCCCTACGGAGTTATCCGTAGGGGCAAAATATCAGGATTTCTGATATTTTCTGATATTTTGCCCCTACGGATAGGTACCTACGCAGGTATCCATAGGGGGTAGTACTTGGCCCTACGGCTATGTCCGTAGGTCCAATTAATATATTTAAAAAAAACGTAAATAATATAGCTTTTTTTACCTTACGGCCTACTCCGTAGGTGCAACAGAACCTACACAGAAATTTGTAGGGGCAGGATTTTGCCCGTAGGGGCAAGTTCAGGGCTTCAACTTGCACCTGCGGCCTTTGCACCTACGGGTCTTTTTTCGCCCCTACGCACATCTCCATAGGAGCAGTGGGTTGCCCCTACGGATAAATCCGTAGGAACAACCCTTATTTGTAGTAGTGTATCTAATATGTGTAGATCACGATGATCGGTAAAAAACACGACGTATTGTGTGTTTGAAAAATGGATCTCAAATTAAGAAATGAGATCGGATCTCATAGGATCATATCTCTCTCTCTATATATATATCATCCAGGATTCTCTCTCTCTCTCTCTCTCTCTCTCTCTCTCTATATATATATATATATATATATAGAGAGAGAGAGAGAGAGAGAGGGGGAGGGATGTGAAGTTCCGATATGGATATATACCCACAAAGCACTCAACTGATGCGGACCCTTATCTGGCATATGAAACGTTAGCTGGAAGTGATATGTTGTTGGCACACACTCAATCTCTTGGTATTCAGCTGGGTCACTAAATGCACATGAATACAGAGTTAACAACATTTCACATTTCTAATATTTTTAACTATCATGAATGCAAAAGATGATTTGATATGATATTACATGTACTTATCTTGATTTACTGGATTTAGGTACAATGCTATCACCACAGTGGAATTCGAGCTCTCCGGCATATCCAACAATCACAATAGGATTGGTGATCACCTCAATAAGCAACTCGCTCGGTTCCACCAACACATTGGTTAGTATGATGACCGATGAATCTTCAAACAACCAAATATCAGTGGATTCACTCTTCTGTCAATTGTGAATTAAGAATAGGAAGCAATAATATTCTGAGCATAGAAATCTGATATTTAAAGATAAGAATTTAGACGGCAGTAAAGGTTATGGATTTCAATTATATATATGCCTGTAAAAAATATTCTTAAGTAACTACGGGGAAAAACAGTAAATGATGGAGGTCCTTTTCAGATCTCCTTCAGATGTTGTCTTCTGTCGATCTCCCGGCGGATTCTGGAAGGGATCCTCTGTTGTGTGTGGGTCTTAATGGGTTTTGAGAAGATTCGGTGATTGGAGGAGTTGGACGCCAATTATCTGCAAAGAAGTCCCGGGGTGGTTTGACGCCACAGAGAACTCTCCGACGATCAAGTTAGTATTAGATCCGAGCAGTGTAATGGCTAAGTGGAATTTAAAAATGGCTTACTTGACCCCTCTGTGATGGGGGTTTATATAGCGGTGATGACACGCAGCAGCAGGCGTGAGAATCTCGCCGGCAGTTACACTCCCGACGTCATGTCCGCGTAGAGAGCGGATCGCCCATTAATGGGGATCACGGAGGCGTGGAACGTGGGATGTTGCTGGTGGAGAATCCGCGCATGGCGAGATTCGCGGAGCGGCGGTTACGCCGGTGAGCGATGGAGCTGGTCGGAGGACCGAGGAAGACGGCCTCGGCCGGGAGGCTCGGAGACGAGCGAGAAGGCCGAGGAGACTTAGTCTTGTGGCAGCTCAGGGCGAGCTGAGGGGTCGAGGAGGCCAATCTGCAGGGAGCCCCGATGAGGGCTAGCTTGTGATTGCAGGTCGGGTACAGGGGAGGCCTTGTCGGCCTCTGTGGGCCCTTTCTTCCGAGTTATGGGACATGTCATCCGCCATGTGTCATGATCCTAGGCATCGCCAATATTGAGCATCATTATTAGCCCCCTACTCTTGTCCCGACCAGCCAGCGGGTCGGGTCAGGAGTGGACCGCCGGGCCGCCCGGGGTGAGCTCCCTCCTAAGGTTTCATCGGGACGCGTCCCCAGGCCGCGAGCTGTCTCTTCTGCCCGCGAATCAGGGCGAGATCTCCGCATTTAAGGTGGGTGCGCCGGTTCGTGTATCTTTCCTTTGAAGTGACGGCCCACATGTCGAGCGTCGGTTGGCTGACACGACGTGTGCAGACCTGCGACGTCTGAAAGGATGTGGTCAAGTGTAGGGACGACAAGTGGAGCAATCGGGGCCGTCAGATGCGAGGAGGCGTCTTGGCGGGAGATGGAGGGCACCGTTGGATGAGGTCGCTTAGGCAATAAAATAGGGGTGGGGCCCGTTCCGGGGACCCTATTCCTTCATATTTCCCGTTCTAGGCCTCGGTTGCTCGGCGCTCGTCTTCTTCCTTCCACTTTCGTTCCCCGAGGATCATTCTTCCTAAGGTTAGATGTCTTCTCTTGTCGAGTTGGTAGATATCGTTGGGGTAGGTTCTAGGAACCCTTTAGCTAAGCCTGAGTCCTCCCAGGGGGCAGGGGTTAGCCCCTCTTTCCGGGATCATGTGGCGGGGGCAGCCCCCAAGGAGGAGGCGGTAGATGCTGCCCCCAGTGCCTTGTGTTGGATAAGGCATGAGGACGAGCTTGCCAACGCGCGGGCTCGCTTTCACATCCCCTCACGCTATACGCTCCGTCTGGACAAGGAGGGAGAGAGGGCAGACCAAGTACAGGGCAGGGAGATCGCCCTGTATTTGGAAGTATTTTGGGTTGGAATGCGTCTGCCCTTCTCTCCTGAGGTCGTTGAAGCGTTGAATTTCTTCGGGTTAGCCCCCGGTCAGTTGGTGCCAAACTCGTGGAGGATTCTCCTTGGGTTCCTGGTCCGCCTGAAGTTACAGGCGATTCCCTTCAGCCTTTCCCTCCTTGATTCTTCCCTCGTCTTCAAAAATCACCCCGGTGGTCGAGCGGACGACCCGAGGTGGATTTATCTCTCTTTCAGAAAGCGACCAGGGGGCCCCGCCGGGACGGAGGTTGTGGCCATGCCTTCTTCCATTCACGACTGGAAGAAGAAGTTCTTCTTCGTTTCCCCTCCCGAGGGCGAGGACTAGCCCGCGCCTACAGAGTGGTCGAGGGAGAAGCACTTGCCGGGGAACCAGTCCAGTGACCCCGTTGCGGTGAGTGGCGTCGTGGGAGCCCATCCCCCGTTTCGACGTGCTGTTGTCTGAGAGGGTTTTGAGTTAGGCCGGGCTCAGCCCCGTTGAGTTCGTCGGTAAGTTTAGGTTTTCCTTTTTGGTTCGTATATTGCCCGTATCGCTGACTCCCTCTACATTTGGTTCTGTGCAGGACCCATGGACATAGACTCGCTCCGGGCTTCAATGCGCCAGCCGAGGCCGGCTGCGAAGGTTGGGGGTGCCGGCTCTTCCCGTTCACAGCCTGCCCCGGCTCCTTCTCCCCCGGCGGTAGTGCCCCGCGAGCACTCGGAAGCGAATCCCGCCCCGGGGCCCAGCAAAACGTCGGGTCGGAGGTAGGCTCGGATTCTGGAGGACCCGGCCGAGGAGGAGGAGACCGGCTCTCCCTTGAGGTCGCTCAAGAGGAGATCTACCCGGGGACCGTCTTCGCCGATCACGGTGGAGGAAGGCGGTCTCCAGTTCGTCGTGCCTTCGGGGCTATCCGTCGTGGATACCCTGCTGCATGAGATAAAGGCATCGGCCGGGGGTAGAGTCCCTGGGGGGACCTTCAGGGCTCAGCTGGCGTCCATCGCCCAGGAGTCCGTGCAGGTAAGCACTTGTCTTTCATTACTATTATTCTTTAAGGTTCGGTGCCTCTCTCATCTTCCTGATCTCTCTTCTGCCTTTCAGGTCCTTCAGCACGTCGCCCTCGCCTTGCGTATGGAGGCCGAGGTGGTAGCCCCGGAGATGAAAGCTGCGGGCCAGCTCGCCTCGCTGGAAGAGAGCTCCAAGCGGGAGCTGGAGGCGATGAAGGCGAGGGTCGTCGTCTTAGAGGGTGAGGTGGAGGCCGGGAAGCGGGAGGTTGCCCGGCACTGCGTGGCCGCCGCGGTCGCTGAGGCCAAGCTTGAGGACGCTCAGGTGCGGTCGGCAATCTGAAGAAGAAAATGAAATCCCTCCGGAAGGAGTTGGGGGCGGCGGCCGAGTGGGCGAAGTCGGCCGACCTGAGGGCGGCCAAGTTGGCCGACCTCTCGGCGGCGAAGGCGGTGGAGGGCTACAAAGAGTTGAAAGATTTCTATGATGACTTGGCCGTCGCCACAACCCTCATCTGGCACGAAGCCCTCGACGTTGTTAAGGCCCGAGTGCCAGGGTTCACCGATGAAGAGCTCCGGGCCCAGTACCCCCTCGCGGACACCAGCGGGTAGGGGAAGGAGATTAATGATGAGGAAGTCGCCGAGGACCCAGCTCGCCTTGTGGTGGATGTCGAGGGCCCCGAGGTCGCTCCTGGCCCCGAGGCCTAAAGCCCCCGTCTTCCTCCTCTTTTTGTTTTGCTGCGTCTAGAACTTTGTAAGCCTCCGGGCATTTTGTTAGGCTGAGGAGCCAAAAATACCTTCTGTCAAGACCGCCTCTTAGTAATAAAACTTTTTCTTTCTTTGATTTCCTTGATTTGCGTTTTTGTCTTTTGTTCATGAAGAATGCTTGTAAAAATTTTCTTCTTGCGCTGTTGGGCCTCCATGTCAGGTCGGCTATCTGCCTAGCGATCGTCCGTCGAGTTTATTCAAGCGCTGCTGAGGAGAAGGAATTTCCATGCATCTCCATGGCCCCGAATTCGAGGGGAGATCGCTCGAGACTTGGATAGACCTGATGCCTCTGGTTGGCAGCTTGGGCCGTCTGCGTGTGGTGGGCGGTGAGCTGTCCTCCTTATTTGGACCGAGCAGGGTAGCTGCCCGGTTGCCTCTTGCGAGGGCTTTTGATCCTTCAGGACGGGGACCGAGCAGGGTTACTGTCCAGTGCCTCTTGGCGATGACTTTGATCCTAGTCGGTTGTGGTAGGAAGCTACCAGCTGGGGATAGCCGAGCAAGGACTCGACTGCCTCTGGAAGGACTTTGGTCCTTGGCACGGGAGGGGATGTAGAAGCCTACTAAGGATCCTTGGCCGGGAAGGGTTACTGCACGGTGCCTCTTGGCGAGGGCTTTTGTCCTAAAGGATAGCCGAGCGAGGGATCCTCGGGATCGACTGCCTCTGGGAGGGCTTTTTGATCCTTGGCGTTGAGGTAGGGGAGCTGCTCGTCGGGATGACAGAGCAGTGGAGCTGCTAGGTTGCCTCTTGGTGAGGGCTTTGGTCCCCGGCATTGTGGCAGGGAGGCTACCTGCCAGGGATAACTGAGCAGGGCAGCTGCTTGGTTGCCTCTTGGTGAGGGCTTTGATCCCTAGCGTTGCGGTAGGTGAGCTACCCGCCTGGGATGACCGAGCAGGATAGCTGCTAAGTTGCCTCTGGGAGGACTTTCCGATCCCTAGCGTTGCGGTAGGGAAGCTACCCGCCAAGGATAACCGAGCAGGGCGGCTGCTGGGTTGCCTCTTGGTGAGGGATTTGACCTTTAGCGCTAGGGGGGCCTGAGGAGGCCGGTTGAGGATAACCGGGTAGGACAGCTGCTCGGTCGAATCTTTAAGAGGTTTCGCCCGACCACACACCTGGGGAACAGGAATGGTTAGCATGCGCATTGAATGCGGGGGGAGGTGAAGCGCCAGGGCCGCGTTGCTTTGGTTCCGTCGGAGGAGGCTTAATGACCGCCGCGTGGCAGCAACTCCTTGGACGAGAGTGGGTGACTGTAGAGTTCCTCTGGGGGCGCATCAGGATATATAAGGCTGAAGGAGTACTAGACCTTCCTTCCCTTGTAAACAGAGCGTTGAGAATGCAGGACTTCCCCTTTACCATCCCCGACATCATCAATTTCGAAGATGTGTACCTGTATGACCAGAACTATACCGAGGACACGGTGCAGTTGGTGTACGGGAGCATCGAGGACCACTTCGGCCGGTTGCTCCCTTGA
Organism: Agapanthus africanus; assembly: GCA_030015575.1. Taxonomy (NCBI): domain Eukaryota; kingdom Viridiplantae; phylum Streptophyta; class Magnoliopsida; order Asparagales; family Amaryllidaceae; genus Agapanthus; species Agapanthus africanus. Next base: position 336,619,361 of record CM057339.1, on the reverse strand, counting down.
CGTTCTTCCCTGCTGCAGCTGCTGATGTACTCCATCTGGAGGGCTTCGTCGGGGCTTTACAACCCCCAGTCCGAGCAGTTCTATGATGAGGCCGTGGGAAAGCTACTATCTTTGAGGCGCTTCGGCCTCATCTCCGCGAACCGGCTGGATCGCTCGGAGGCGCTCGTCCGCGAGTGCTATGAGTTAAGGCTCGGGATCAACGCGCTCGGGGGGGACCGAGGGGAGAGGTTGGATCTCGCGAGGCCTCGGCTGGCGGAGATCTTCACCGAGTATCACGAGCAGTGCTCTCTGCACCCCCTTCCCCCGTTGTTGTAATAGTAATGTTCCCCGCCGAAACACGGAGACGCAACCGCTCGGGTCTGTCTTGCCTGAATTTTGAGGGCAGATGCTAATTGGTGCTATCCGTCCACCTCTCTGAAGATGCCAAGTTGATTTATGACACCGTATATCGAAGGTTTAAACGGATGCGGCTGATATAGCAGACTTCGTCAAATTCCCCCTCATTTGAGGGGTTTTTGATTATGGGGACGCTCTTCCCTGCAGGCGCAAGCCCCTGCAGTTAATTACGCTACTGCATCGCGGTAACCACTTTCTCCTTCTCCAGATGGTCACTTCGTGTCGCGGGTATTTGTTTTGTTTTTGGTTGCCCGTGGATTGTATACAGAGACTAATTTATGTTGTCGCCCGTAGGGCGTGGATTAGTCCAAATCTGCATCTTCTTAGATTTGGGTTTGGGGGTTGGGTTTAAGGATACGTTAGCCTCAATTGAGACTAAGATCAACTTAAACGTTTGTTAAGGATACGTTAGTCTCATTTTAGACTAAGATCAACTTAACGGGATCATTTAGATCCAACAAAAGAGCTTTTGGGCTCTATTGTTTAGTTTAGGGACATTGCGGTCGATTAGTTTAAGGACATTACGGTCCAGCGTTAGTTTAAGGGCATCTCGGTCCAAGGTTAAAAACATCATAGTCCGTGAGTTTAAAGACATCACAGTCAAGGTTAAGGACATCATAGTCCGTGAGTTTAAAGACCCTACAGTCAAGGTTAAGGACATCATAGTCCGTGAGTTTAAAGATCTCACAGTCAAGGTTAAGGACATCATAGTCTATGAAATGTATGGTTGTCGGGACCCGTCGCCTCTCTGAAGACGTTGAAGGATTACAACGACAAATATCAGAGGAGTAAAGAGATGTACCCTCGAACCGACGTGAGTTGGTTGAAAGATCTATAGTCCAATTTGGGGCTAAGATCTGTTAACATATTTATGAGCAGATGAGCTCAATTAATATGAGTTGAGCACTTATGGCCAATCTTAGGCTAAGTCCAATAAATGTTTAACATTTTATTTTGGGCCGTTGAGCCATTATTTGGGCTTGGCCCTTTTAACAATGCCGAGCATTGATTTATATCTTGACAATATTTTTTTGTCTTTTATTGAATGCTGAGCATTCATCAGAGCTCTGGACTTATTAAAGAACAATTTATGTTCTGTCAGCGCAACACGTGGTGCGCTAGGCGCTTTGCGCCAGTCAAAAAGCGCAGTGCGCTTCTGCCACGTGGCGCACATATAAGAGACACGTGTCGCACTTGGCGCTAGGCGCCAGATGATGAGCGCATGATGCCAGTTTATGAGCGTTGAGCGCTAACCCATGAGCGCATTGCGCTTTCAATTTAGTGGCTCACACGTGAGTGACACGTGGTGCGCTTGCCGCTGAGCGCCAGCCCATGAGCGCAGTACGCTATTTCAAGAGCGCAAAGCGCTAATGGTTAATTGGCGCATACGTGATTGACACGTGGCGCATTTGGCGCTGAGCGCCAGTCCAGAGAGCGAAGAAGCGCAGTTTAAGAGCGCAAGGCGCATTTGATCAATTTTATAATCTGATTTTTTTTTAAAAAAAAGACTTTGTCTCAAGATCTAAGAACAATCGTTCTTATTTTGTTTCAATCTCTTATATTGATGAAAGGATTTGCCTTTATGGATCTATGAACCTTAAGAGAATTGAATTATTCTCCTTTTTATAATAAGATGTTCATGATCTCTTTGAGAAAGACTTTAGTCTTATAGATCTATGATCTGTGAGAAGTAAGTTCTTCTTTTATTTTATGATGAGATCTTTTGATCTCTTTGTCAAAGACCTTTTGTCTTTGTAGATTTATGATCTTTTTAAATAAATGATTTTTTCTTTTTATGAGATGATTTCATCTCTATGTTCATCATCATCATTTTTACCTTGAAAAAAGATCTTCTTGCAAGAGCTTGCTCTTTGAATTTTCTCAAAGTTTTTGTGGGGGTTTCTCTCTCTTTCTGTTTATATCAGACTTGAAGTCTAGAGGCCTTTTTATAGGGTAGGCTGATTTGTTGAATCAGTTAAAGAGATCTTTCTTTGATTAATTTGAGGATGTTTCCACACCATTGGATCTTTGATCTTAGGGCTTCTGTTTTACAGAAGTCAATCTTCTTGTTTTTAACAAGATTAAAAAATCTTTCCGTACAAAATTTATTCTGTCTTTTGGTAATTTGTATTTACCATTGGATCATTGATCCAATGGTGCTCTGATTTACAAAGCACAATCTTGTTATTTGGAAAGATTTGAGAATTCTTTCCTTAACAGAATTTAACTCTGATTAATTAATGATTTATCATCATTATTAGATCTTTGATCTAACGGTGGGGAGCTTTTAGTTCCAGTAATAGCGCACCCGTGCTCTGCACGTGGTGCGCTGCTTGAAGGGCAGCGCACCTTTGTTTGACACGTAGTGCGCTGCTTGGAGCGCAGCGCACCTAGCGCTAGCGCACACGTGGTGTGCTGCTTAGAGCGCAGTGCACCTAGCGCTACCGCCTATGTGCTTTACACGTGGTGCGCTGCTTAGGGCGCAGCGCACTTAGCGCTGTATCTGAAGCGTTGCTTCATTTCAAAAATTTGAATTTTAAACAGAACTTTGCTCTGATTGGGGGAAACAAATGCCCCCAACCGTTGCGCTCACGTGGCCCACATGTGAGTGCAGTGGTGGCAGCATCTGCGCCCTTATATCAACTGAGAAGTTGAAACGACACTCAGTGCCTATAAATAGGACCTTTGGTCCTTAGGATGATTTCTGTTCATCTTCTTCCTTATTTTCTGAGAATTTTTATTCTTTTACAGAGTATAGCTCTCCATCTTAAGAATTTTCTTAAGGACAAAAACTCTGTCAAAATTTAGGTAAAGATTAAATCTTTTAATGATCTAGGATTTTACCCATTAACAGAGCCTTGCCCTTCATAGATCTTTGATTTAAAGAAAAACCCTTTTAGGGTTTCATTAACAGATCTTTTGCTCTCTTCAAATCATGAAGAACTCTTAAGAGTTTGTTCATGGATCTTGAAGATCTCAGAAATTTTTTAATTCGTATATATAAATAATTTGTTTTTAATTTTCTTGATGGATTATTCCATCATTTTCTTCCAGAGCAAGGCTCTTGAGGAATTTTTATTCCTTCATGATCAGAGTTTGACAAGTGCCACTCTGTCACAGAGCACTGCTCTCAAAGGGAGATTTACTCCTCGGCTTAAGGGGCCTAAATGGGAGTCTTTTGAGGTTTTTTTTTCTTAATCGCACAAATTTGAATTTGTTTGTTGCTTGACAGAACTTGACTTCTCGAGAACTTGTTTAAATCCCAATGTCTGATTTTCCTCATTACTAATCTTTTAATGATGTTTCTTTTCAGGCACTATGGCTGTTCATTTATATAGTCTGAACGAGTTTATCTCTTATAAGGATATTCGCGTACAAGGTCGTTGCTAGAACTAAGAGTTTACAGATGTCCAATGTGCGGAGATTATGGCTCGTCTATATGCACACAACGGTCAACTGCTTCCTCGTCGCTCCGCTCTCTTGAAAATCGTAGTGGGAGCAATTTGGGGAGCACTTCCTGGGTTTTACGAAGCCATGCCGCTGGATGCGCTGGATGATGCTGAAGACAAGGTGTACTCGGTGTACCTGTCTGTCCTGATCTCAAAGAAGCGTCGAGATAACCTCATTGATATTCTGCATCAAACTTTCCAACAGACGACGATAATCGCTTCTTATCAAAGGGAGGAGGGCATTGGCGAGGATCTCGACACGCGTGATCGCGAGAAGATGCACACGTGAATGGTCAGAAAGGCCAGAAAGATTCTAGACGGCTTACTTTCGAATTCCTCAATCCATCCCCTGGATCTGAGATTTTACCATTGTAAACATCTCGATGCCTCTTTTGTTTATTTTCTTTATCGATGTAAGAATTTTCCAAAGTATGAATGACAAATCTTTCGCTTCCCTTCCTTTATTTTCTACTTTGTTGTTGGCATATTACTTTAGTAAGTGTAGCCTGTAGATAATAGAGAGCATTACGTCTTGAACTCTTCAAGAGGTAGTGATGTCTTAGGAAGCAGGTTAAGATCTGCTGCCTAAGACTTTTCAACTTCATGAGCCATGAGGGTCTCATAAAGACCTTTCTCCCTACGAGTCGAAAGGATCTCGTAGGTGTATTTTCTCCTTAGGAATCGTGAGGATTCCTAAGTGCGTTTTCTCTTATAAGACGTAAGGATTTTACAAGAGAGTTTTCTTCCTTACGGGTCGAGAGGACCTGTAATTGATTGATGGTGTTTCCATTATCCGCACTTCGTGGAGTCAGGAGTTGCTCTGGGAGTTTCCCACCGGGTCAAAATTGACTTTAACCATGTTCCACGGGACCAGGATTTGCTCTGGATGCTTCCCACGGGGTTAGGATTGACATAGCCGTGTTCTGCAAGGACCAGGATCCTCTCTGGACGTTTCCCACGGGGTCAGGACTGACATAGGCCGTGTTCCACGTGATCAGGAATTTTGCTCTAGATGCTTCCCATGGGGTCTGATTGACATAGCCGTGTTTTGCGAGGACCAGGCCCCGCTCTGGAAGTTTCTCACGGGGTCAGGATTGACATAAGCCGTGTTCCACGTGACTAGGAATTTACTCTGGATGCTTCCCACGCGGTCATAGCCGTGTTCTGCGAGGACCAGGCTCCGCTCTGGACGTCTCTCACGGGGTCAGGATTGACATAAACCATGTTCCACGTGACCAGGAATTTGCTCTGGATGCTTCCCACGGGGTCATAGCCGTGTTCTGCGAGGACCAGGATCCGCTCCGGACGTTTCCCACGGGGTCAGGATTGACATAAGCCGTGTTCCACGTGATTAGGAATTTGCTCTGGATGCTTCCCACGGGGTCTGATTGACATAGCCGTGTTCTGCGGAAACCAGGCTCCGCTCTGGACGTTTCCCACGGGGTCAGGATTGACATAAGCCGTATTCCATGGGACCAGGAATTTGCTCCGGATGCTTCCCACGGGATCTGATTGACATAGCCGTGTTCGGCGAGGACCAGGCTCCGCTCTGGACGTTTCCCACGGGGTCAAAATTGACATAAGCCGTGTTCCACGTGACCAGGAATTTGCTCTGGATGCTTCCCACGAGGTCTGATTGACATAGCCGTGTTCTGCGAGGACCAGGCTCCACTCTGGATGTCTCCCACGAGGTCAGGATTGACATAAGCCGTATTCCACGTGACCAAGAATTTGCTCTGGATTCTTCTCACGGGGTCATAGCCATTATCTGCGAGGACCAGGCTCCGCTCTCGATGTTTCCCACGGGGTCAAGATTGACATAGACCGTGTTCCACATGACCAGGAATGGTTGACTTTATCCGCATTTCACAGAGTCGGGGTTTGACTCTCGGTCATCTGTGCTCCACCGAGTCATGGAACTGGGAATTGCCGCGGTTCCGCTTTGCTTGATGTTGCGCCTGTTGTAATGAGACGCATGTTGAGATGATCTCCAGGCTGTCTGTGAACCGTTGAGATTTGGCTTCTGTCACGCCTCGCTTCCCGGTATACGGCGAAGGGAACGCGTCGAGGCCGCTACGTATTTACTCTGAAGTAAATACGCTAAGCGTATCTAAGCAATATAAAACTAAATGCACAAGAGACAAGATATAATAAAAACAACAACTTTTATTTATTAACATTCTTTTGTACAATGCATGAAAAGGAAATACAACTGAAATAAAAGCGATGCCTAAACAATGGCATAACAGGAAATGAAAAGTACTGAATGGAAAATGTACAATGAAACTAGAGCTCTGGTTCTTCAGCAAACTGATCCAAATCTTCTGCAGATGGCTCGATCTCTGCCGGATCCAAACCACCTGACGACATTCAAAGAAGAAAGAAATAGAATGTCGTCAGCGAACAGGTCGCTCGGTAAGTCCTATAGGTAAGAGGAAAGTATAATAGACAGAATAAGAAAGTATCATTTAAAGTTGTATTATCTTGTTGTAATGTTGTATTAACGTTGTTGTTTGTAGCTTGGTACAGAAGAATGCCAGTGTATACGAGAGGAGTCTCTATATGCCATAGACTAGAGACACGTATAGTACAAGGAACCGTTTATGCCACGGTACAACAGCAACTGGATTCATGTTAGGTGTATTAAGTCTTACAGTCTCGTGCCCCTTTTAACACCTTCTGTACCAATCTACCCCTTAACCCCATGATGTCTTGTTTGTATTGTTTATCTTATAAAGTGTATTGATTGTATAATTGATTGACTGACCGAAACCATGATATCAGTAAACGGATGTAACCGTAGAATCATATAAGTGGAATAACTGGAGAACCATGAAAATAGAATGTATATCCATGGATCGGTTCGGTCAAACTATATAGATTGATAATTGGATTCATGGGTTCATGTTGAATTGTAATATTGAAGATTGTAGATTTTTGTACTTGAATCATATTCAAGTCAGATTAGACATAGACTCAAACTGAGTCAGACAATTAGCAAAGTAAAGTGAAGTCATGATTGTTTTTATTAATTTTTCTAGCTTAGATAGGCAAGCACCCACTTCTCCGGCTCTCTGAGGCTCAAGAGATTGGTTCTGCTTAAATCTATGTTTACTAGGGTCCTTAGGGTAATTTATAGAACTTGAGGGGGTTTTCTGTAAAAATACTTTTTTATACTTTTCAAAATACTCCTCAAGTATTTATTATTCTTCTTTAGAGTTGTAATGAATGTGGATTTTATATTGTGATATTTCTAGTGAAAATATCCTAGTTTCAGAAATAAAGGTATTTATTTGTAATATTGATTTATTTGGAATTCATGGTATTTTAGTGTAAAATTTGTTCTTGTGATTTTTAGAAAAAGGTGGAATATTAATATCATAACAAAATAGATATTTTAATGATAAATATATTTATATTTATACAAAAATAATTTTAATATATTTTTTTATATTCTAAAAATCTCATTTTGTTAAGATGTCGTATTTTAAATCTTTCGAGACCGAATGCTCCTTGCGGACGTCTGAATCTCACACTACTAAGCCCGAGGATGTGCGATAATCTGCACCATCCCGAACGGGTTCCCCTAAATGGGTTGTAGCGGCGCTTTGCAAAGATTGTAAAATACTAAATCCTTTAGAAAACGGTTTTATGAAGTAAATGGTATTTATTTATAAAGATGTCAATTTTCCGTATTTTATGTTTTAGGGTCTCCTAAGTTAACTAGACTATTCCTAACTGGTCCAAACGACAAGTTGTGAGATGCCTCAAATCGCTTCTTCGCCGCCAATTGTGGCCAGGTAAGTACAAGTGAAGAAAGTAGGGATCCACTCACGAATCACCGTGAGACGGGCCTTTTAAAGTTACCTTTCTCACTTGCCTAGTCTAGACACCACAAAGTCAGGTTTAGATAAATTACTGATGTCCACAACTTATCGTATTTTCATAATAAGAGTTATTTATTTAAAAAGTGTATCAATATTAAATCTTTTAGTAATGGTTTTATTAAGTAAATGGTTTTTAAATGAAAATGTTTGTTTTCCTGTATTCTAAGTTCTCGAGGGTATCGTGTTATGTTGCATATGAGTGTGTGAGGAGGTAGATCGTTACCTCGTGATCTACTTAAAGATATAGCAAGTTTAAAGGAGTTAAATGTAGAATTGAAACAATATGGTATTTAAGTGAAAAATACGATAAATTGAAATAGCCATCATTTTATGAAATGAAACATGATAAATTTGTTTGATTAGTGTTTAATAGTCAACATGAGGGAGTTTAAGTATAATTGTATTAACGAGAAGTGGAGTTTTATGAAGAAACCGAAGCGGAAATCAGATTTGTTCCGATTCCGTCGGGTTTTGTAAATCCGTATTTTTTGAATAGAAAAGAGAGATAAAAAATGGGACTTACGGGTTTTGGAAAATAATAAGAGTGAGATGGAAAGAGAGGGATCGCCGGTGCGTCGCTTCGTCGTCGAGAACTCCTAGAACGATCGCCGGAAGTTCTCCAGGAATTTCGCCGTAGCTTCGCTTCTTGCTCGTTTTCAAAGTACACAAGATCTCTTGAGAATTTTAGAGAGTTGGCTCAGAGTTTAGGGGGGAGAGGGTAGATGGTAGGGGTGGTATTTATAGGGTTAGGCTAGGGTTAGGGTTGATGAAAGGTTAAAATGAAAAATGTGATAAAATATATTAAAAATGTATTAAAAGTGGAGTGATTGGGGTTTTAAAAGAGCTCTGGAAATGGTCTGAGACTAAAATTTTGCGGGTCCATAAGGAATGTGAAAAGACACAATTTTCATGTTGGGGCCGTCGCCGGAATCGGCCGACTCGGGGGTGACTCGGCCGTGACTCGGTCGGAGGACTGAGTCGGCGAGTCGAGGCCGAGTTGGCCGATTCCCGGCCGAGTCAGGCGGCCGGGATCCCCCCCGACGGTTCATCTAATCTCTGGAAATGTTATATTTTTGGGTGTAGTGGGGTTTTTATGAGATATGCACGTGTAAACCCTTGGTATTCTAAAGGTTTTTTTAAAAAATCAATATTAAAAATAATGTAGGGTATGGGATTTGAACTCTGATGGCTTAGTTCAGCAGTGCAAGGTATTACCAATGAGCCACAAGCTCCTTCTTGTAATTAAGGAGTGAAATAGATACTTAAAGTGGTAACAGCAACATTAAATACTCCAAGTATAGTTTAAATTTAAAGCAAATTTATGTACACTAAAAATGGAGTTGTTACAGTCTACCCTCCTTGCAAAAATTTCGTCCTCGAGATTTACAACTTTTGTTTGAGGACTAGTTTACAAAAAGATGTGGATATTTTGCACGCATTTTATCTTCTCTTTCCCAAATGGACTCTCCTGGAGTGTCTTTCCTCCACATTACTCGGACCAAGTTGACTTCCTTATTCCGAAGTGTTTTCACTTTCCTGTCCAGGATCTCCATAGGTTGTTGCTCACAAGACAAGTTGAGTTGTATAGTGAGCTCGGAATGATCAAGAACATGGCTAGGGTCACTCACATACCTTCTGAGTTGGGATATGTGGAACACATTATGCACTCCTTCCAATGAGGGTGGAAGCGCTAAGCGGTATGCCACTTCACCGACTCGTTCGAGTATGTCGAATAGTCCAATGTATCTCGGATTTAGCTTACCCCGTCTTCCAAATCGGATCACTCCGCGGTTTGGAGATATCTTTAAGAACACATGATCTCCTGGCTAGAACTCCAAGTGACGTCTCTTTGCATCAGCCCAGTGCTTCTGTCGATCTTGAGCTATGCGCATCCTTTCCCTGATAGTACGAACCACATCAACAGTCGCCACTATCATCTCTGATCCAAGAAGTTCCCTATCTCTGATGTCATCCCAATTTAATGGTGATCGACACTTCCTTCCATACAATGCTACAAAAGGTGACATTCCTATGCTTGCTTGATAGCTGTTGTTGTACGAGAACTCCACAAGATACAGGTGATCTTCCCATGATCCTTTGAAGTCTAACATACACGCTCTGAGCATATCCTCCAAGATCTGAATAGTTCTCTCATACTGACCATCTGTTTGTGGGATAAGCCATGCTGAAGTTCAGACTTGTTCCCAAGCTTGCTTGTAGACTTTGTCAAAACTGCGATCGGAACCTGGTGTCACGATCGGAGACAATGCATACCGGTACTCCATGAAGTCTCACAATTTCCTGTATGGGTTCATGGGCATCAGAGATAGTACATTCTGAGGAGTTCAAAGCTTTAAGTTGATTATTACCTCCATGTACTTCTTTGCTAGTATCTCAGTTGATTGACCAACTCAAAATGGAATGAAGTGAGCCGACTTCGTGAGTTGATCCACAATGACCCATACGGCATCGTTACCCTTTGTGCTGCGAGGAAGAGCAGTCAAAAAATCTATCGTGATATGTTGCCACTTCCATTCTGGGATTGGTAACGGTTGAAGTAGTCTAGCTGTCCTGTGATGTTCAGCCTTTACTTGCTGACACACGAAATATTTTGCGACGCTTCTGGATACTTCATGCTTCATTCTATGCCACCAATAATTCTGACGTAGATCTTTGTACATTTTGGTACCTCTAGGATGTACTGAGTAGGGAGAGCTGTGAGCTTCTTTCATTAACTCTTCCCGTATAGGACCTTTTGGTACACACAATCTGCTGCCGTATCTCAAAGATCCGTCTTCATGGATGATGAAGTCTGTTCTGAGTCCATTCTCCACTTGCTCTCTGATCTTTTGCAACTTAGCATCACTTTCTTGAGCCGCTTTGATCTGATTAACAATGGTTGATTGAACTTGTAAATTCATCAAACTTGAAGCGTTAGCTGGCATGACTACCTCAATCTCCATCTGATGCAAGTCTTGTTGAAACTTCCACTGAGCGGTGAGATTCATCGATAATGGTTGGCGACTAAGTGCATCAGGTACCACATTCACCTTTCCTGAGTGATATTGCAAGTTGATGTCAAAGTCCGCCATGAGTTCTAACCAACTTCTATGTCGCATGTTCAACTCCTTCTGAGTAAACACGTACTTCAGACTTTTATAATCTGTGTAGATGTTCACTCGTTCACCAAGTAAATAATGGCGCCAAATCTTGAGAGCAAAGATGACGGCTGCCAATTCCAGATCATGCGTCGGATAATTGCGCTCATGAGTCTTCAGTTGTCTTGAAGCATAAGCTACAACCTTACCGTGCTGATGTAGAACACATCCTAATCCCTTACTAGATGCATCGCAATGCACTTCGAATCATCCAGATTGATCTGGTATTACGAGAATATGTGCTGATGTCAACCTTAACTTGAGTTCTACGAAAGCTTGTTCATATGCTTCTGACCACACAAATTCTTCATCTTTACGTGTGAGCTTGGTCAGGGGTGTTGCTATCTTCGAAAATCCATCAATGAACCTTCTGTAATATCCAGCTAAACCCAAGAAACTCCGAATGCCCTTCACTGACTTTGGTGTAGGCCATTCGCTAACTGCTGAAACTTTTGCTAGATCCATAGAAATTCCTTCTCCTGATACGTTATGTCCAAGAAAACCAACTTGCTTTAGCCAAAACTCACACTTGCTGTACTTGGCATAGAGCTGATGTTGTTGAAGAGTTTCCAGGACAATTCGTAGGTGCTCTGCATGCTCTTTCCGACTCTTAGAATACACCAGGATGTCGTCGATGAAGATGACAACAAACCTGTCTAAGTACTCCCGGAAAACTTGATTCATTAGGTTCATAAATATTGCTGGTGCATTGGTCACTCCAAATAGCATCACTAGAAATTCGTAATGTCCATAGCGAGTTCTGAAAGCAGTTTTGTGAATATCAGCTTCCTTGACCTTCACTTAATGATAACCTGAACGAAGATCCAATTTAGAGAACACACAAGATCTACTTAGCCGATCGAATAAATCATCGATGTGCGGAAGTGGATACTTGTTCTTTATAGTGACTTCGTTCAAGGCTCTATAATCGATGCACATTCTGTATGAACCTTCCTTCTTCTTCACAAATAGTACAGGTGCTCCCCAACTTGAAGTGCTGGGACGAATCCATCCTTTAGCCAATAATTCATCCAACTGTGTTCGGACTTCCTTCAAACCTTCCGGACTTAATCTATAAGGTGCTTTGATCACCGGTTGTGCTCCTGGTACTAAATCAATACTGAATTCAAGAGCTCGATCAGGAGGCAAACCTGATATATCGTCAGGAAATATATCGTCGAACTCTCGAACCACATCTGGTCTTGATTCTTCTTCCGCTTGAGCTGCTGCAACTACTGCTTCCCTTGGCTTCGCTTTGTAGGTACTTGGCTCCAGGGGACGATCTCCGCTTTTGAAATAGAAGACCGGATGGTCTGGAATCTCGAATACTACTCTCCTTTGACGACAGTTGATGGTAGCATAAAAAGTTCCAAGCCAATCCATTCCTAGAACCACGTCGAAGTTCGGTATGTCCAGTATTTTGAAGTCAGCATAAAACTCTTTGCTACAGACAATGACTGGACACAAGCTGTATCCCATGGTTGCCTTTAGAACGCCATTTCATGAACTGACATTCCAGCTGGATACAAACGATGAGACTGGAATCGCATGGGTTCGGATGAACCGTTGCGACATAAAGCAGTGAGATGCTCCAGTATTAAACAGTGCTAGTGCAGGTAGTGAGGCTACTAAGATTGTACCTAAGTTATGTAGGATATGTTTTAGGTATAGGAAAAGTATGTAGGATAGTTATTGTTTACCCCAATCAGAGCAAATCTCTGTTCAAATTCCCAAGCGGGAAACGAAGCAGCGCTTCTGTTTCCCCCAATCAGAGCAAGGCTCTATTTTGAAAATTAAAATTAAAATAAAGAAGCAACGCTTCAGTTTCCTTGCGCTGCGCGCAACGCGCCACGTATCAAAATCAAGCACGCTAGCGCAGGGAGCACTGCGCCCGTGGCAGTGCACCCAATCAGAGCAAGGCTCTATTTAAAATAAAAATTAAAGAAGCAACGCTTCAGCTGACTTGCGCTCTGCGCTGCGCGACACGTGGCGGCACGGTTGCGCTAGCGCAGTTGCGCTGCGCGACACGTGGCGGCGCGGTTGCGCTAGCGCAACCGTGCTGCGCTCTGCGCTGCGCAACAATCGGCAGCGCAGTTGCACTAGCACAGTTGCGTTGTGCTCTGCGTTGCGCGACACGTGTCAAGCGCAGGAGCGTTTGCGCCAAACAGAATTAAAATTCTGAAAGATCTTTCTCAATCTTGTTAAAAACAAGAAGATTGTCTTCTGTAAAACAGAAGCCCTTGGATCAAAAGATCCAACGGTGGGGAAAATTCCCCAAATCACTCAGAGAAAGATCTCTTGAACAAGTTTAACAAATTTATGGGCACTATATAAAGATCCCTAGACCCTAATTCAAAAGGGAGGAACATTGTGAGAGATTGAGAACTTCAAAACAGAGAGAACTCTGAAGAAATTTCAAGAAAAAAGGTAAAAAAAACCTTCATTGAAGAATTTCTTCTAATAGATCATTGATCTAAGAACAAGATCAATGATCTTCATATAATAATAAGTGCTTTGCACTTTTTTATGAACCACTGGTTCTCTGAAAACAAGAAAAACAAGAAAAAACTTGTTTTCTTTGATCTAAATTGGATCAAGAAATCAAACAGTGCTTTGCACTTTTTTATGAACCATTGGTTCTGGAATCTTAAAGATTCTCAAGATTATTGAAATAGTGCCTTACACTTGCAGAAACTGCACTGTTGCGCTCCTGGGTTGGCGCAAGCCACCAGAGAGCGCCACGTGTCAACATCTGAATCATTTGCGCTATGCGCTTTAAGAAAGAGCCTTGCTCTCTGAAATTGGCGCAACTCACCAGAGCGCGCCACGTGCCAGCAGCGCAAGCGCAGCGCACTGGCGCAGCGCATTGCGCTTGCGTGACACGTGTCACCACCACAAGCGCTTGCGCTCAGTGATTAGCGCAAAGCACCTGACAAATGCAATGCATTTCTTTTACTAAAGGGCCAGGCCCAAATCAAAAAAACCTAGTAGGCCGAAATAAATTGCAAAGCAATAAATGGGCAGAGCCCAGGTAAAATTGATACTCTGCATCATTTATAAATGGGCAGAGCCCAATCAAAATTGATGCTCTGCATCATTTATAAATGGGCAGAGCCCAAACAAAATTGATGCTCTGCATCCTTTATGAGCAGAGCCTAAACAAAAATAAGAAGTAATGCAATGCATTACTTAAACCAGGGCAAAGCCCTAGCACAGGTCTAATAGGCCAAAAACAAATAAAGCGTTGAATATTTTTCAACTGGACTTAACCCAATCATGGTCGTAAGTCCTCAAATTAAATTGACTGAGCACAGCTGCTCTCTTAAATCAATTTACATCCGGTTCGAGGGTACATCTCCGAACTCCTTTGACTCCTATCGTTGTAATCCTTCAACGACGTCGGAGAGGTGACGGGTCCCGACAACCACACATCAACACGGACTGTGGGGTCCTTAAACTCATGGACTTAAGCGTCCTTAAACCAAAAGACGGATTGTGGGATCCTTAAACCCGCGGACTTATGTGTCCTTAAACTAAAACACGGACTATGGGGTCCTTAAACCCACGGACTTAAGCGTCCTTAAAATAAATATGGACCCCCATGTCCCTAAACTGGAACATGGACCACCATGTCCCTAAACTGGATTACGGACCACCATGTCCCTAAACTGGAAATGGATCTAGACGATCCCGTTAAGTTGATCTTAGTCTGGAAATTAGACTAACGTATCCTTAACAAATGTTTAAGTTGATCTTAGCCTCAAATATAGCTAACGTATCCTTAAACCAAAACCCAAAACCCAAATCTAAGAAAATACGAATTTGGACTAATTCACGTCCTACGGGCGACGACATAAATTAGTCTCCGTATACAATCCACGGGCAACCATAAACAAAATAAACACCCACGACACAAAGTGAAATTCTGGAGAAGGAGAAAGTTGTTACCGCGATGCGGTAGCGTAATTAACTACAGGGGCTTGCGCCTGCAAGGAAGAGCGTTCCCACAATCAAAAACCCCTCATGCGGGGGGGGGGGGGGGGGGAATCTGACGAAGTCTGCTACATCGGCCGCATCCATCTAAACCTCCGATGCACGGTTCCATAAGTCAACTTGGCATCTTCGGAGAGGTGGACGGATAAAACCAAATAGCATCTGCCCCGAATCTTAGCGTTAGGACTTCGCAGTCTTGTGCGCCGCGCCATTCGGAGGGGAACAGATTCTGGCACGCCCGGTGGGACCTTTTCCTCTTTCCACTCAACACTTCGTGTGTCGTGTTCGCGAACGAATCGCGGTTTGCTGTGGTTGCCTGTGGATTCGAGGTACTAAGATTTGGTGTCTTGCTCCGTGCAGAAAACAGAAGATCGATGGCTTCAAACTGCACTGCTTGCAACTGCAACTCTCGCTCGGCCTCTGCTGGAAGAGTGACTTACGGGCCCCAAGCGGCCTCTCTTTTCAAGATGCCAGTGGAGCAGGTGACTCAAGACACCACTGGACTATTCTTCGGGACCATGCTCCCACCGATGAGCTTCAATGCCCCAATGACGTTTCAAGAAGCCCCAAATAAGTCAGTCTTTGATCGACTTACCATTGCCGCGGTCCCTCTCAACGGGTCACCTGACTTCACTACCTCGATTTTTAACAAGCTGGGTCAGAGCTCCAACGGGCCTATGAAAAAGCCAGCAATACCAGAAGATGTTATCCCGAAGCGGATAGCTATCCCTACTACAGTTTCAGGCGAGATCACCAAGGTTGCTTCCCCTGCTCGAAAGTCTGCCTTTGACAGGTTGGCCGTCCCCATTCAACGGACGTCGATCTTTAAAAGGTTGATACCAGCAGATTCCGACCAACACAGGGGGCATGAGGAGGTCACCCCTACGTTTAGAACAACTCCATCCGCACGACACGCTCGACGTCGCCACTGGCGCCGAGTAAAGAAGGCTAGGGGCAACTCCCCCTCTAGGATAACTCCGCCAGCTCCAACGGTGGGGATCGATGCTGCTGTTCCAACCGGGAATAGCTTTGAATTACTGAACACGGTGCGCAGAAACTCTCCTATTGCGGTGTTGAAGAGAACTCCTTCGCCTGTGGGGAATGATACAGAGAAAAAGTTGGAGCAGCCACCTCAACAATTGTCCTCTAAAATCTACAAGGTCTGGCGTCAAGTCCAAGAGTCAGTGATCGATCAAGACTACCTCCGCCGACAGAAAAAGATGAAGGTTCAGCAGGAGAAGGGTTACTCTGTCAAGCCGGAAAAAGCAACAGCTGGATGGATGCCCACTGCAACGGCTCCCTCAACGTCAATCACTCAGAAGAAAAGGAGGCCGCAAAAAGCCCCTGTAAATATGGCGAACCGTAAAAGCGCTGAACACAGACGCCCCAAGTCTGGGGGCATGGTAGTGCACACGGTTTATATGGCTTCCAGGAAGGAGGAAAGCCGTGCTTTGACGGGTCACCGACCGCTCACCCGGTCATTGACAAAAGCCCAGGAGCAGCAACAGAAGCTTCAGGAAATGATGACTGTGATAGCTGCACTTACCAAACCGAAAGAAAGTTCGGAAGTATCATCAGAGCAGCGTCATGAACAAGAAACTAACGCTGACTATCTACGTAGAATCCTCGAAAAGAAGGACAAAGAGTCAGCCGAACAAGCTGTCAACATAAAGCAAATGGCGCTCCTCTTCCAAGATATAGTAGGAATGATGTTACATCCGGACCCTCCAACTGAAGACCCTCCGATCATTGATAGAGAAAACAGAGGGGAGACATCTAATCCTCCTCCGGCTCTTTCAGCGGCCAAAGAGGAAACCATTTCCAAGGCTGCACTGAATGACTATATAGCTCAGCAAATACGAACTCATCAGGCGAGTGAATCGGCTGGGCAAACTGTTAGAACTGGACGACCCTATCCGGGCTGGTATGACCAAATCAGTTACCCGCCGGGATATATAATCCCTAAGTTCCACGTATATAAAGGGACACGAAATCCACATCAGCATGTCGCTCAATTCAGGGCCTTATGCGGCAACACTGGAGGCGATGACAAACTGTTGCTTCGCCAATTTGTCGGCAGCTTAGAAGAAACAGCCTTTGAATGGTATTAGGAGCTACCTAATGACTCTGTCAAAACATTTGCGGAGATGGAGTTATTGTTTACACAAAGATTCGCGAGTGCTAGTGAACGCACCCCGATAACAGCACTGATAAATGCCAGGATAAGGACCGGCGAAACATGGGTCCAATACGCAACACGATGGCGGAACCTATGGTCAAAATGCGAACAACGCATAGAAGAGGCACCTGCGGTAGGCATGTTCGTGGGCACTCTTGATCCGCAAGCGACCATCTCGCAATTCATGATGTTCTTCAAGCCGACCACCTTCCAGGCATTGATCGACAAATTAGCCCAAATGGACCAGATGGGCCACGGACCGTCTCCTCCAAAACCAGACTCTCGAAATGAGAAAGGGAAAGGGAAAGCGACTGTCGTTGCTAATGCTCAACAACAATCGAGCAACTCAAAGCCGGTCGTTCGCCAAAATAACGCGCATCCGCGCCCGTCCCTCGAAGAGAGACTAGGACGTCCTTACTCGTTTCTCCAGAATAAAATGAGAAGATTGTTTGAACTGGCAGTACGCAACAGATTCATCAATTTGCCGAATCCAAAACGTCCGTTGCAGCCAGGCGATCTCAATAATCCTGATTACTGCCCTTATCACCAAACGGTAAGTCACCCGATCGAGGATTGTTTTGTCTTAAGGGATGGATCGAGGATCAATACCTACAAGGCAAATTCGCGATGTCTGAAAACTGGAAGGTAAACCCACCACATCCGCACACTCCAAAGAAGACGGACACGATGGGGGCAGCTTGTTCTTTTGTCGAGGACGAAAATGATGGAGAAGACTCATTAAACGAGTCTGAAGACTACGTAGCGACTTGTCACGTGATCTCTCACTCATTGGCGGATGATAAAGAGGCTCCTTGCGCTGATAAACCGATGGCGGACCCTGAACCAGAAATTCCGCGGCCGTCGGACGATTTGATCGATGCCTTCCTGAATGAGATTCGTCTGAAAGTTAAAGCTAATCAAGAGCGTGAGATGGCCATACTGGAAGGAGCCAAACACCGACGACTGGACCAAAGAGTCGCGGCACTCCCGTCAAATCAAAAGCCATCCTCTACGGATAAAAACAAACTCAAAATGAGGAAAAGGTTTGCTAAAGCCCTGTCAGCAGGAATGGAGCCACCACCCTCTGAAGAAAATACTCTCGGTGAAGTAGAAATGCATAATAACTTCTGCTTATATCATCAGAAGATCATACATCCTACCGAAGACTGCGACTCCTTTAAGTGTTGGTGGCAAGGGTATGTCGCTCAAAAGCAACACTTCAACATGACAAAACGTGAAGCTCGTAGACATCAGAAAAATGTGATAAAAGAGTGCAAAAGAGCCGCCGACGATTGTCATATAGCCGACTCGAAGGGATCGCAAATTATCACCTTTGGAAGCGACTCTGACGAGGAAGCTACCCTCAACCCTCTCCTCAAGGAATCCGTGAAAGAATTGAGAAGTTGCGATGACGCTCAGCCGTGTAATCGCACGCTGCTCGAAAAAAATCTCGGCCCGCAAACAAGGGATCGAGCAAAAAGGATAAAGGGAAGGAAAAAACAGCCCTCATAGCCAATACTCAACAGCAATCGAGTGGCCCTAAACCGGTTGTTTGCCGAAACAACAAGCAACAACCCCTCCAGGAAAAGTTGAAACGTCTTTACTCATTTCTTCAAAATAAAACAAGGAGACTGTTCGAGCTGGCAATGCGCGACAGACTCATCAATCTGCCGAGACCAAAACGTCCGTTGCGGCCAGACAATGTAAACGATCTCGATTATTTCCCTTACCACCAAACGGTAGGTCACCTGATCGAGGATTGCTACGTCTTTAAGAACTGGGTTGAAGATCAATACCAACAGGGCAAGTTCTTCATATCCGAAAACTGGAAGGTGAGCCCGCCACAACCGCACGCTCTGAGAAAGACGGATACGCCGGGGGCATCATGCTCATTCATAGAGAAAGCCCCATAGACCGAAAAGTCAGTAAACTAGAGATTCTCCTCAAATATGGCGACAACGGACCGCAACGTCCTTAAACTAATGACGGACCGAAACGTCCTTAAACTACTACCGCAGCATCTTCAGGCTGATGAGATGAATAAAAGAAAAAGAAAAAAAATAATATAAAAATAAAAAATATATAAAAACGGTATGTCCATAAGCAAAAAGGGCACGGATGAAAACCCGAAAAGGCTCCGTGAGTAAAAACAGCAGGGCTACCGGCGAGTGTTCATGAAAACCCGAAAGGGCGCGACCTCATAAAAAAAAGGGCATGACCATAAGCAAAAAGGGCACGGATGAAAACCCGAAAGGGCTCCTTGAGTAAAATCAGCAGGACTACCGGCGAGTGTTTGTGAAAACCCAAAAGGGCGCAACCTCGTTAAATGACACTTACAGGGTCCTCTCGGCCTTGTAAGGAGAAACCACCCGCGTGAGATCCTTACGACTCACAAGGGAGCAACACACTTAGGGATCCCCACGATTCCTAAGGAGAAAATACACTTGCGAGATCCTCACGACTCGTAAGGAGAACTCTCTTATGGGACTCTCAAGGCTTATAAGATTTGAAAGTCTTAAGTCACAGAGACCTAAACCTGTGCTTAAGCAAACTCCACAACCTTCGATATTGCCCTACAAGTGGCTTAATACTGACCCTTGTATACAATCCACGGGCGCGAATAAACATTTTCCTAACCGAGTCCCATCCGTGACTAGGGATATGTTCGCATGACCCTTGTAAGTCCTCTCGATTTACAAGGAGAAAACCCTCTTGTAAGATCCTTACGACTTACGGGGGAACATACACTTAGGAATCCTCACGATTCATGAGGAGAAAACACACCTACAAGATCCTCACGACTCGTAGGGAGAAATACCTTTGTGAGACCCTTACGGCTCATGAAGTCAAAAGCCTTAGTCGACAGGACCTTAACCCTGTTCGCTAAGCCACCTTTGTTCGATATTGACAGAGGCAAATGATGATTCGCTCCTGAAAATATCCCAGTTATAGCGGTGCTGATGCCAAAATCAGTGTCTAATTCTAGGTTTACAGCGAAAAAGCCAGTAGGCCGCACATGCATACGAAATAGCCGAAATGATGGGGCAGCTTGCAATAAAAAGCAGCAAGTAAAGAAAATGTATGCATGCAAAATAGCCGAAATGATGGGGAAACTCGCAATAAAAAGCAGCGAGTAAAAATAAAATAAATAGCCGAAATGATTGGGCAACTCGCAATAAGAAGCAGCGAGTGAAAATAAACTAAATAGCCGAAATGATTGGGCACCGCGAAAAATAGCCGAAATGATTGGGCAATCGTGACCGTCGCGATATAAAAGCTGAAATGATAGAGCATCGCGGAAATAAAATAATAATATAAAAAAATGAATGAAACTTCTGCCCTACAGGTGAGATCATATCGATTCCTGTATACAATCCAGGGACACAAACAAAGAGGGAGCCATACCTTCCTAACAGGCTCCATCAGAAAGCAAAGCCAAATCTCGACGGTTCATAGATAACCTAGAGACAATCTCGACATTTGTCGTAATATTGCAGACACAATGTCAACAAATGGAGAAAAAGGAAGATCCCTAGCTTCAGGGTCTTGACGTCAACAACCGACCTCAGAGTCGCAATGAAATGGAGCCACGACATAGTCCCTAGTTCCAAATCTTAACGACAATATCTACAGCCTAAGAATCGACAACGACGTTCCTTTGCAGTCCAGCAGGATGCAGATGCAACGTCAACAAAAGGCCCCGTGGTCAGTAAAGCGGAGTGACGGCAAAATCCCAACTCCACCTCAACAATCGTCTCGATACAGCAGACGAGATGTTAACAACGACGTTCTTTCGCAGTCCATCAAGATGCAGATACAACGCCGACGAAAGACCCTATAATCAAACAAATGGAGTAACGGAAAAATCCCAGCACCATCTCGGCGTTCGTCTCGATACAGCAGACGGGATGTCACTACAGCGTCCTTCCTCCAACAGGATTTGGACACACCAAAGCAAACAAAGCGAAGGCCACATTCCTAGCTTCAACGTCTTGACGGTAACTCATATAAAATCGGAAAGACAATCGGAGATCATCTCGCACCAGTGCAGAGTGGTCACCACCTTGACGAAAATCTCGATACAGCAGACGAGATGTCACTGCTGCGTCCTTCCTCCAACAGGATTTGGACACACCAAAGCAAACGAAGCGAATGCCACATTCCTAGCTTCAACATGTTGACGGCAACTCATATAAAACCGGAAAGGCAATCAGAGATCATTTCGCACCAGCGCAGAGTGGTCACCACCGCGACGTTCGTCTCGATACAGCAGACGAGATGTCACCCCAGCGTTCTTCCTCCAGCACGGTTCAGACGCGACAATCAAACAAATGGAGCCACGGCAAAATCTCTAGTTCCCACCGCGACATTCGTCTCGATACAGCAGACGCGATGCCAACAAACGAAGCAAAGGCCAAATTCTTAGCTTCAGGGTCTTGACGGCAACTCACATAAAACCTGAAAGACTGTCGGAGATCGTTTCGCACCAGTGCGGAATAGTCACCACTTCGAAGTTCGTCTCGACACAGCAGACGCAACATCATCAAACAAATGGAGCCATGGAAAAATCCCTAGTTCCAAACCTCGACGGTTCACCAGCAACCTAGAGACAACCGCGACGTTCGTCTCGATACAGCAGACGAGATGTCACCCCAGCGTTCTTCCTCCAGCAGGGTTCAGACGCGACAATCAAACAAATGGAGCCACAGAAAAATCCCTAGTTCCCACCGTGACATTCATCTCGATACAGCAGACGAGATGTCACGACAGCGTTCTTCCCTCAACAGGGTTCGGACGTGACAAAGCAAACGAAGCGAAGGCCAAATTCCTAGCTTCAAGGTCTTAACGACGAGTCATATAAAGCCTGAAAGACAACTGGAGATCGTCTCACACCAGTACGGAATGGTCACCACTTCGACGTTCGTTTCGACACAGCAAACACAACATCATCAAACAAATGGAGCCACGGCAAAATCCTTAGTTCCAAACCTCGACGGTTCACCAGCAACCTAAAGACAACCGCGACATTCATCTTGATACAGCAGACGAACAGCGTTCTTCCCTCAACAGGGTTCGGACGTGACAAAGCAAACGAAGCGAAGGCCAAATTCCTAGCTTCAAGGTCTTAACGGTGAGTCATATAAAGCCTGAAAGACAACTGGTGATCGTCTCACACCAGTGCGGAATGGTCACCACTTCAACGTTCGTCTCGATACAGCAGACGCAACATCATCAAACAAATGGAGCCAAGGCAAAATCCCTAGTTCCAAACCTCGACGGTTCACCAGCAACCTAGAGACAACCGCGACGTCCGTCTTGATACAGCAGACGAGAGGTCACCCCAGCGTTCTTCCTCCAGCAGGGTTCAGACGCGACAATCAAACAAATGGAGCCACGGCAAAATCCCTAGTTCCCACCGTGACATTCGTCTCGATACAGCAGACGCGATGCCAGCAAACGAAGCAAAGGCCAAATTCCTAGCTTCAGGGTCTTGACGGCAACTCACGTAAAACCTGAAAGACTATCGGAGATCATCCCACACCAGCGCGGAGTGGATATGACTCATCGGGGCTCACCAAAATGAGCCTAACCTCAAGTAAAAAGCGGCATGGCAAATTCCTAACGCTTGCTCTTCCGACGGTCAAACTGCCAAGGAGGATTGCTTGAAGACGTCTTGTCCAGCCCCCGAAGGGATCAGAGACACGGCAGTCGCAGGGCTACTCGAACAGCATGATTGCCTATCGAGAAATATATCAGCCTATGCGACGGTACGACGGCCAAAAACCTAAGTACCACAGACCCTAACGGACTTCTGTTGTAAAGAGCAAAGGTTAACTGTGACGTTAGGATATTCTTGCGAGAAATGCTCGATTCGTCTCAACTTGTGAAGAAATTGAAGTCTTTACGAGAAATTCTCGATGTGGCTCGACTCGTGAGATAGAGCCTTAGGCAGTAGGCATAAAAGAAGGCTGTTTCCTAAGCACTGGGACCCTGCAAGTTGGCCCAAAACGGTCTCTTGCATACGATCCACGGGTCTCACTCTCCAAACTCGAATCTCGACAGGAGGGAAACAACCGCCTACGAGTCCTCTCGACTCGTAAGAGGGAAAATTCTCTTAAAGGATCCTTACGACTTATAAGAGAAAATGCACTTAGGAATCCTCACGATTCCTAAGGAGAAAATCCACCTACGAGATCCTCTCGATCCGTAGGGAGAAAAGTCTCTATGAGACCCTCACGGCTCATAGAGTTGAAAAGTCTTAGGCGGCAGATCTGAACCTGCGGCCTAAGCCATCGCTATCTCTCAAAGAAACCAAGGTGATTACTCTGTTACCTTTCAACCATGTTCACTAAGGTAACATACAGATAATAAAAGAAAGAAGAAAGCGACAGAAAGAACATTCGATTGGCGTTTGATCAAGCACTCGAGACACACTCGTTCATACATGTGCAAAAGACTCAGAATGAGAAATAAGACAAGCTGAAAAGAGAAATTTTCCATTACAAAGGGTTCTTACAATCGTAGAGAAATAAGCAAAACATTGCTCAAATTATTACAATGGTATAACCTCAGATCCAGGGCACGGATTGAGGAATTCAAAAGTAAGGCCATCTAGAGTTCTTCTAGCCTTTCTGATTATTCTCGTGCGCAGCCTCTCGCGCTCACGCGTGTCAAGATCTTCGGCGAGGCCCCCTATCCTTTGATAAGCAGCGATTATCGTCGTCTGCTGAAAAACTTGATGAAGAATGTCGACGAGGCTATCCCGTCGTTTCTTCGAGATCAGCCCCGACAGGTGCACTGAATGCACCTTGTCTTCGGCGTCATCTAGCGCATTGAGCGGCATGGCCTCGTGGAACCCCGGGAGTGCTCTCCAAATTTCTCCCAGCATGACTTCTAAGAGAGCAGAACGGCGGGGGAGCAGCCAACCAACGCGTGCGTTCAGACGACCCATAACCTCCGCACACTGGACATCGGTAAACTCCTGGTCCTGTTGACGGCCCTGTATACGGATATCCTCGTAGGTGATGAATTCATGCAGACTGTATAGATGAACAACCATAATGCCTGAAAGGAAATATCATTGGAGGATTAGCAATGAGAAAAAGACAAGGAGTTAAACTCTTTGAAAGCAATGCTCTACAGACAGGAGTGACACCTGCCAAAGTCAGTTATGAGGAGAATTTAAAGAAAATCCCTTAAAAACACTGAGAGCTTTGCTCTAAAAAGATGACATAATTTATGAAAAAAGATAAAATTCCATCTTTAACTTCCAAGGGCAATGAAAAACTCTTAAGAGTTCTTCTATATGATTTAGAAGGAGCAAAGCTCCATTAATGAATTAAGAAAATCCAAGGAAAATCTTTCAGAGAGCAGAGCTCTATTAATGGAACCCTAATAGGGTCCCCTTTAGTTCTCTTTAGATCCCTTTAGACCTATAGAGCAAAGTTCTGCTAAGTGAAACCCTAAATGGGCTTCCTTTAGATCAGGGATCTATTGAGAGCAAGGCTCTGTTAATGAAAATTAATTTAATTTAATTTAATTCAAATTAAAATTTTCACATAAAAGTTTTAAGAGTTTAACTCTTGAAGTTCTTGAAAATAAAGAAGAGGGCTCTGAGTTCTGAAAGTAAAATTTTGAAGATGAAAATCATCTAAGGGATCAAAGGTCCTATTTATAGGCATCAAATGCCCTTTCAGCTTCCAAAAGTTGCCGCGACGGTTGGAATTCTGCCACCGCTGCGCTCACGTTTGGGGGCCACGTAAGCACAACGGTGGGGGGCATTTGTTTACCCCAATCAGAAGAAAGCTCTGTTCAAATTCGCAGGCGGGAAACGAAGCAGCGCTTCTGTTTCCCCCAATCAGAGCAAGGCTCTGTTTTGAAAATTAAAGTGAAAATTGAAATTAAAATAAAGAAGCAACGCTTCAGATTCCTTGCGCTGCGCGCAACGCGCCACGTGTCAAAATCAGACACGCTAGCGCAGGGAGCATTGCGCCCGTGGCAGCGCACCCAATCAGAGCAAGGCTCTATTTAAAATAAAAATTAAAGAAGCAACGCTTCAGCTGACTTGCGCTCTACGCTGCGCGACACGTGGCAGCGCGGTTGTGCTAGCGCAACCGCGCTGCGCTCTGCGCTGCGCGACACGTGGCAGCGCGGTTGCACTAGCCCAACCGCGCTGCGCTCTGCGCTGCGCGATACGTGTCAAGCGCAGGAGCGTTTGCGCCAAACAGAATTAAAATTCTGAAAGATCTTTCTCAATCTTGTTAAAAATAAGAAGATTGTCTTCTGTAAAACAGAAGCCCTTGGATCAAAAGATCCAACGGTGGGGAAAATTCCCCAAATCACTCAGAGAAAGATCTCTTGAACAAATTTAACAAATTTATGTGCACTATATAAAGACCCCTATACCCCAATTCAAAAGGGAGGAACATTGTGAGAGATTGAGAACTTCAAAACAGAGAGAACTCTGAAGAAATTTCAAGAAAAAAGGTAAAAAACCTTCATAGAAGAATTTCTTCTAATAGATCATTGATCTAAGAACAAGATCAATGATCTTCATATAATAATAAGTTCTTTGCACTTTTTTATGAACCACTGGTACTCTGAAAACAAGTAAAACAAGAAAAAACTTGTTTTCTTTGATCTAAATTGGATCAAGAAATCAAACAGTGCTTTGCACTTTTTTATGAACCATTGGTTCTGGAATCTTAAAGATTCTCAAGATTATTGAAATAGTGCCTTGCACTTGCAGAAACTGCACTGTTGCGCTCCTGGGTTGGCGCAAGCCACCAGAGAGCGCCACGTGTCAACATCTAAATCACTTGCGCTATGCGCTTTAAGAAAGAGCCTTGCTCTTTGAAATTGGCGCAACTCACCAGAGCGCGCCACGTATCAGCAGCGCAGCGCATTGCGCTTGCGTGACACGTGTCACCACCACAAGCGCTTGCGCAAAGAGCCTGACAAATGCAATGCATTTCTTTTACTAAAGGGCCAGGCCCAAATCAAAAAGACCTAGTAGGCCGAAATAAATTGCAAAGCAATAAATGGGCAGAGCCCAGGTAAAATTGATGCTCTGCATCATTTATAAATGGGCAGAGCCCAAGTAAAATTGATGCTCTGCATCATTTATAAATGGGCAGAGCCCAAGCAAAATTGATGCTCTGTATCCTTTATGGGCAGAGCCCAAAAAAAAATAAGAAGTAATGCAATGCATTACTTAAACCAGGGCAAAGCCCTAGCACAGGTCTAATAGGCCAAAAACAAATAAAAGCGTTGAATATTTTTCAACTGGACTTAACCCAATAATGGCCGTAAGTCCTCAAATTAAATTGACTGAGCACAGCTGCTCTCTTAAATCAATTTACATCCGGTTCGTGGGTACATCTCCAAACTCCTTTGACTCCTATCGTTGTAATCCTTCAACGACGTCGGAGAGGTGACGGGTCCCGACAACCACACATCAACACGGACTGTGGGGTCCTTAAACTCATAGACTTAAGCGTCCTTAAACCAAAAGACGGATTGTGGGATCCTTAAATCCGCGGACTTATTCGTTCTTAAACTAAAACACGGACTGTGGAGTCCTTAAACCCACGGACTTAAGCGTCCTTAAACTAAATATGGACCCTCATGTCCCTAAACTGGAACATGGACTACCATGTCCCTAAACTGGAAATGGATCTAGACAATCCCGTTAAGTTGATCTTAGTCTGGAAATTAGACTAACGTATCCTTAACAAACGTTTAAGTTGATCTTAGCCTCAAATATAGCTAACGTATCCTTAAACCAAAACCCAAAACCCAAATCTAAGAAAATACGGATTTGGACTAATCCACGTCCTACGGGCAACGACATAAATTAGTCTCCGTATACAATCCACGGGCAACCACAAACAAAATAAACACCCACGATACGAAGTGAAATTCTGGAGAAGGAGAAAGTTGTTACCGCGATGCGGTAGCGTAATTAACTGTAGGGGCTTGCGCCTGCAGGGAAGAGCGTCCCCACAATCAAAAACCCCTCATGCGGGGGGGAATCTGACGAAGTCTGCTACATCGGCCGCACCCGTCTAAACCTCCGATGCACGGTGCCATAAATCAACTTGGCATCTTCGGAGAGGTGGACGAATAAAACTAAATAGCATCTGCCCCGAATCTCAGC
Source organism: Agapanthus africanus (assembly GCA_030015575.1). Lineage (NCBI taxonomy): Eukaryota > Viridiplantae > Streptophyta > Magnoliopsida > Asparagales > Amaryllidaceae > Agapanthus > Agapanthus africanus. The sequence goes on along the minus strand of CM057339.1, from coordinate 336,592,140 downwards.
GTCAGGACTTCGCAGTCTTGTGCGCTAATTATCAAGACTGAAAGAAATTTGAGAAAGAAATGGTTACCAGTGATAACTTGGCCAGTGGCTTCAGCTTCTTCCACTGTCATCGTGAAAGCCTGACGCCTTGGTACATTCCTTCTGGCCTGAGGAGCATTCCTCAGAACGTTCCTTTGAGCTTGATGGAACTGACGAGGAGGTGGTGCAGCTTGTGGTCCTCTGGGTGGTGCAGGTAGTGCAAGTCTTGGAGTAGGGGATTGGATGGCTGGGCGCTGTGGGTAATTGTTTGCTGGCCTGGGTGCAGCAATTGGATTTTTTTTATGAGGACAAGACCCAATACCATGAGCAGCTGAGCCGCAGATCAAGCAAAGGTTGTTCGCACGCCGGCAATCTTTCGCCAGATGACCATTTCTCTTGCAGTAGTTACAAAAGGCTAGGCTGGGCCTGTTGATTGGTGCTTCTGGACGTCTTGGCACAAAAGGTGGTCTGGACGAGGCTCCTCCTTCCATCTGGTTGGCAGGGCGCTTAACTCCTGCAGACTGAGGTCTGCCCCTTGCTTTTATCACTGCTTCATAACCGCGGGCAGCTTCCAGAGCCTCCTCATGAGTTGGAAATTTCCCTGTGGCTAGTGCAGCCTGAATTTCCGTGTCCAAACCTTGTTGAAAGGGACGGGCTCTCATATGATCCGTCGGTATCAAGTGTGTCGCGAATCTGTTTAAAGGATTGTGTTAGCTGTGTAGTATGCGATATTTAAAAATTGAACTATTGTGACATATCTTACCGACTTAGCATGGTGAATTCGGCGTCATACTCATCTACTGACTTATCCTACATCGAACCTTATTGTAGATGAATGAACTGCTGTTCCATGGCAAACCTGGCAGTCACAGGGAAGTACTTCGCGTCGAACTTCTCGTGAAAAGTCTTCCATTCAATAGGCTGTACAAGACGGCTTTCTTCCGCCTTCCACCAGTTGCGAGCATTGTCTATGAACTGCAGTTTCGCCACACGGACCCAAGCTATGTCTAGCACTTGTGCTCCCGCCAGACCATCCTCTATGCTTTGTGCCCATTCCCCAGCTTCAAGAGGGCTTCCCTTTCCGGAGAACTGCTTGGGATGTAAAGCCCTGAATTGCTTTACCCTAGGTGCGTCAGTCTCAGAACGGTTCAGGAGTTGTTGCTATCCCTCAAGAAGACTGCGGATCGCCTCAAGTAGCACTGTTTGCTCGGTGGGTGGCGTAGGAACAGCAGGAACGATTGGTAGTGGAGGTGGAGGTGTGTTGTTGACATTGGTGCTGGTGTTGTTCGGGGAATTCATAACCTTCAAGAAAAATTTGGGTTAGGACAGATTCATGTACATGAAATGTTAAGATTCAAGAAATATGAAATTGTAAAGAAAGTTTTAATTGCTGGTTCTTGTGTTATATTGCTTAGGTTGTTCACGAAGAACAGAACTGCATGATAGGGTTTCATACAGCTCTGACTTACATGGGCCACCAACAAAACCTGTCGCGTCCCGTTTCCCGGTATACGGCGAAGGGAACGTGACGAGGTCGCTACGTGTTTACTCTGAAGTAAATACGCTAAGCGTATCTAAGCAATATAAAAGTAAATACACAAAAGACAAGATATAATAAAAACAACAACTTTTATTTATTAACATTCTTTTGTACAATGCATGAAAAGGAAATACAACTGAAATAAAAGCTATGTCTAAATAATGACATAACAGGAAATGAAAAGTACAGAATGGAAAGTGTACAATGAAACTAGAACTCTGGTTCTTCAGCAAACTGATCCAAGTTTTCTGCAGATGGCTCGATCTCTGCCGGGTCCAAACCACCCGACAACATTCAAAGAAGAAAGAAATAGAATGTCGTCAGCGAACAAGTCGCTCGGTAAGTCCCAAAGATAAGAGAAAAGTATAATAGACAGAATAAGAAGGTATCTTTTAAAGTTGTATTATCTTGTTGTAATGTTGTATTAACGCTGTTGTTTGTAGCTTGGTACAGAAGAATGCCAGGGTATACGAGAGGAGTCTCTATATGTCAGAGACTAGAGGCACGCATAGTACAAGGAACCGTTTATGCCACGGTACAACAGCAACTGGATTCATGTTAGGTGTATTAAGTCTTACAGTCTCGTTCCCCTTTTAACACCTTCCGTACCAATCTACCCCTTAACCCCGCGATGTCTTGTTTGTATTATTTGTCTTGTAAAGTGTATTGATTGTATAATTGGTTGACTGACCGAAACCATGATATCAGTAAACGGATGTAACCGTAGAATCATATAAGTGGAATAACTGGAGAACCATGTAAATGGAATGCATATCCATAGTTTGGTTCGGTCAAACTGTATAGATTGATAATTGGATTCATGGATTCATGTTGAATTGTAATATTGAAGATTGTAGATCTTTGTACTTGAATCATATTCAAGTCAGATTAGACATAGACTCAAACTGAGTCAGACAATTAGCAAAGTAAAGTGAAGTCATGATTGTTTTTATTAATTCGTCTAGCTTAGATAGGCAAGCACCCACTTCTCCGGCTCCTTGAGGCTCAAGAGATTGGTTCTATTTAAACCTATGTTTACTAGGGTTCTTAAGGTAATTTATAGAACTTGAGGGGGTTTTCTGTAAAAATACTTTTATATGCTTTTCAAAATACTCCTCAAGTATTTATTATTCGTCTTTAAAGTTGTAATGAAATTTGGATTTTATATTGTGATATTTCTAGTGAAAATATCCTAGTTTCAGAAATAAAGGTATTTATTTGTAATATTGATTTATTTGGAATTCATGATATTTTAGTGTAAAATTTGTTCTTATGATTTTTAGAAAAATGTGGAATATTTATATCATAACAAAATAGATATTTTAATGATAAATATACATATATTTATACAAAAATAATTTTAATATATTTTTTTATATTCTAAAAATCTTATTTTCTTAAGATGTCGTATTTTAAATCTTTCGAGACCGAATGCTCCTTGCGGAGGTCTGAATCTCACACTACTAAGCTCGAGAATGTGCGATAATCCGCACCATCCCGAACGGGTTCCCTAAAATGGGTTGTAGAGGCGTTTTGCAAAGATTGTAAAATACTAAATCTTTTAGAAAACGGTTTTATGAAGTAAATGGTATTTATTTGTAAAGATGTCAATTTTCCGTATTCTATCTGTTAGGGTCTCCTAAGTCAACTAGACTATTCCTAACTGGCCCAAACGACAAGTTGTGAGATGCCTCAAATCGCCTCTTCACCGCCAATTGTGGCCAGGTAAGTACAAGTGAAGAAATGAGGGATCCGCTCATGAATCACCGTGAGACGGGCCTTTTAAAGTTACCTTTCTCACTTGCCTAGCCTAGACAGCACAAAGTCAGGTTTAGATAAACGACTGATGTCCACAACTTATCGTATTTTCATAATAAGAGGTATTTATTTAAAAAGTGTATCAATGCTAAATCTTTTAGTAATGGTTTTATTAAGTAAATGGTTATTAAATGAAAATATTTGTTTTCCCGTATTCTAAGTTCTCGAGGGTATCATATTATATTATATGAGTGTGTGAGGAGGTAGGTCGTTACCTCGTGATCTACTTAAAGGTATAGCAAGTTTAATGGAGTTAAATGTAGAATTGAAACAATGTGGTATTTAAGTGAAAAATACGATAAATTGAAATAGCCATCATTTTATGAAATGAAACTTGATCAATTTGGTTGATTAGTGTTTAATAGTCAATATGAGAGAGTTTAAGCATAATTGTATTAATGAGAAGTGGAGTTTTATGAAGAAACCAAAGCGGAAATCGGATTTGTTCCGATTCCGTCGGCTTTTGTAAATCCGTATTTTTTGAATAGAAAAAAAAGATAGAAAATGGGACTTACGGGTTTTGGAAAATAATGAGAGTGAGATGGAAAGAGAGGGATCGCCGGTGCGTCGCTTCGTCGTCGAGAGCTCCTAGAACGATCGCCGGAAGTTCGTCGGGAATTTCGCCGTAGCTTCGCTTTGTTCGTTTTCAAAGTACACAAGATCTCTTGAAAATTTTAGAGAGTTGGCTCAGAGTTTTGGGGCGAAAGGGTAGAGGATAAGGGTGGTATTTATAGGGTTAGACTAGGGTTAGGGTAGATGAAATGTTAAAATGAAAAATGTGATAAAATGTATTAAAAATGTATTAAAAGTGGAGTAATTGGGGTTTTAAAAGAGCTCTGAAAGTGGTCTGAGGCTAAAGTTTTGCAGGTGCATAAGGAATGTGAAAAGACACAATTTTCATGTTGGGGCCGTCGCCGGAATCGGCCGACTCGGGGGTGACTCGGCCGTGACTCGGTCGGAGGACTGAGTCGGCCGAGTCGAGGCCGAGTTGGCCGATTCCCGGCCGAGTCAGGTGGCCGGGATTCCTCCGACGGTTCATCTAACCTCTGGCAATGTTACATTTTTAGGTGTAGTGGGGTTTTTGTGAGTTATACACGTGTAAACCCTTGGTATTCTAAAGGTTTTTAAAAAAATCAATATTAAAAATAATGTGGGGTATGGGATTTGAACTCTGATGGCTTGGTTTAGCAGTGCAAGGTATTACCAATGAGCCACAAGCTCCTTCTTTTAATTAAGGAGTGAAATAGATATTTAAAGTGGTAACAACAACATTAAATACTCTAAATATACGTTAAATTTAAAGCAAATTTATATACACTAAAAATGGAGTTGTTACAGCTTCTTCTTCCGATGGAGCCTGGGGAGGGAAGGTGTGATTCACTCTTTGTTTGCGCCCCTGGATTATATACAGGGATTGATGTGATATCACCTGTAGGGCATAAATTTCATTTTTTTTTATTTTTTTCCGCGATACTCTATCATTTCAGCTTTTATATCGCGAAGGTCGCGATTGCCCAATCATTTCGGCTATTTTTCGCGGTGCCCAATCATTTCGACTATTTGTTTTATTTTTACTCGCTGCTTTTTATTGCGAGTTGCCCAATAATTTCAGCTATTTTTGTATGCATACATTTTTACTTGCTGATTTTGTTGCAAGTTGCTCCATCATTTCGACTATATCGTATGCATGTGTGGCTCGCTGGCTTTTTTGCTGCAAGCTTGGAATTAGACACCGATTTCGGCATCAGCATCGCTACAACTGGGATATTGCCATGAGCGAATCATCATTTGCCTTTGTCAATGTCGAACAAAGGTGGCTTAGTAAAAAGGGTTAGGATCCTGTCGACTAAGGCTTTTAACTTTACGTGCCGTAAGGGTCTCATAAATGTATTTCTCCCTATGAGTCGTGAGGATCTCGTAGGTGCGTTTTCTCCTTAAGAATCGTGAGGAGTTTTAAGTGTATGGTCTCTTATAAGCCGTAAGAATCATACAAAAGTGTTTTCTTCTTATAAGTCGAGAGGACTTACAAGTTTCTTTTGCTATATGAGCATATCCCCAGACTCTGGTGGGATTTTGTTAGGAAAATGTTTATTCGCGCCCGTAGATTGTATACAAGGGTCGAGACGCTAGTAGGGCAAAATCAAGGTGTATGACTGCTTAAGAACAGGTTCAGATCCCTATAGCTTAAAGCTTTTGAATCCTATGAGCCGTGAGGGTCTCAAAATGGAATTCTCCTTACGAGTCGTGAGGATCTCGTAAGTGTGTTTTCTCCTTAGGAATCGTGGGGATCCCTAAGTGTGTTTCTCCCTTGTGAGTCGTAAGGACCTCACGCGGGTGGTTTCTCCACAAGATCGAGAGGACCTTGCAAGTGTCTTTTAACGAGGTTGCGCCCTTTCAGGTTTTCACAAAACTCGCCGGCAGTCCTGCTGTTTTTACTCACGAAGCCCTTTCGGGTTTTCATCCGTGCCCATTTTGCTTATGGACATACCGTTTTCTTCTTTTTTTATATATTTATATTTTTTTGCGTCAGCCTTGAGATGCTGCGGTCCGTAGTAGTTTATCGATGTCTCGGTCAACAGCCAGTTTTAGGACATAGTGGTCCGTCATTAGTTTAAGGACGTTTCGGTCCGTAGACAGTTACTACTTATATAGTTTGGGCTTTGGAAGATAGCGAGCGGACATAGGCGTCGTCATCTATCGTTGACCTAGGCTGTGACTCGTCGGGCAAAGTATTTTTTCAAGAAGCGACCGTTTATTGGCCTGAAAGGTCTTTCACCATGCATGTCCATGAGTAGATAGGCACCACCCTGGTAAACTTTGTCTATGATATATGGGCCTTCATAGTTCGGCTCGAATTTTCCCTGCTAGGCACGATTGGAGATCATAGGTCTTTTGACCACTAGTACGAGTTCATCTTGGCGGAATGTTCTCGTCCTAGTCAATCTCTCATATGAGCGCATCATCTTTTCTTTGTAAGCCTCCAGATTTTGTTGTGCCATGAGCCGGGTTTCATCGAGGGCATCGAGCTCCTCAAGCCGAAGGTGAGCATTTTCTTCGTCTGTTAACTCGTAGTGAACCGCCACGCGTAGAGAGGGCAACTCTATCTCAAGGGAGAGCACCGCTTCTGTGCCGAATACCAATGCATACGGCGTTGTGTTCATGGCTGTTTTGAACGTAATTCGATACGCCCAGAGAGCTTCATGTAGTCTTTCATGCCTGTCCTTCTTATTTCGAGACACTGTATTTTTCACGATCTTCGTCAAGCTCTTGTTGAAAGCTTCAGCTAGACCGTTAGCTCGAAAATTATAGACTGAAGAGTATCTCCAGTCTACGTTATGATGTTGTGCGAAGCGGCTGATCTTGTGGCTTCTGTAGGCTGGCCCGTTATCGGAGATGATCCTTTGCGGAGTGCCGAACCGATAAATGACGTGTGTCTTGAAGAAATGGAGTATATTTTCCGTCTTCACTTCCCTCAGTGGTACTGCTTCTGCCTATTTGGAGAAGTAATCAGTTGTCGCCAAAATGAACCGATGTCCTCTGGACGATGCTGGCTCGATGGGGCCGATTATGTCAGTTTCCCACATTTCAAACGGCCAGATAGCCACTGTTGGATGCAGTGGATTTGGATGCTGATGGATAAAGTCTCCATGAATCTGGCACGAGTGGCACTGCGTTGCGTATTCTAAGCAGTCTTGGATCATCGTGGGCCAATAATAACCCATTCGTTTGATCTTCAGCTTCATCTTCGACCCGGCTTGGTGAGAACCGCAGAGTCTGTCGTGAGTTTCTTGGACGACTCTCCTTGCCTCTTCAGGTCCCAGGCATCTTAACCACAGAGAATCAAATGATCTCTTATACAGAGTATCATTGGGGAAGGCAAAAGACAGAGCTCGTTTCATAAACTGATGTCTTGAGGACGCATCTTTAGGTGTTCGACAGGATTTGAAGTAGTCTGTAAAGACTTCTCTCCAATCCTCAGCCTTTTCCTTGTCTTTTATTTGCATAGACATTTGCTCGATCGCTGCCTTTTCTTCGGACGACTCCGGAGATATTTCTGTCGGTGCAAGAACCCGACGGCTTTGCACAATGATCCTCACGTCATCGAGGCTCTCGTCAGCCAGTTCTTTAGTGAGCTTAGCTAACGCATCCGCCTTGCTATTTTCCGCACGCGGTATGCTTTCCAGGGCATAGGAAGGAATTTGAGTCAGCAGTTATTGTACTCTCTCGCCGTACTTCACCAATTCTGGCTTGCACGTTTGATAGTCGCCGTTTACTTGACTAACGACCAGTTGGGAGTCTCCGTATATGAGGAGGTTTTCAATTCCCATGCCGATAGCGATCTCGAGACCTGCTATCAAAGCTTCGTATTCGGCTTCATTATTCGTCGTTGGCTCTGTTAAGGAGAAGGCAAAGCGCATTATCCCTCCTTGCAGAGTCACGAAGATAAGGCCTACCCTTGATTTGATTATAGGGGTGCTTTGTTTGCGCTTCTTCATGGAAGATGCCCCATCAAAATAGAGTTCCCATCGGGTATCATTTTCCTTTCTTTCCCCGGTGATCGTGTCAAACGCATGTTCGTCTAGCAATTCGCAGTTCAAAGGAGAATCGGTAGGTATCGGGTGCTCAGCGAGGAAATCGGCGATGGCCTGGCCTTTCACTGCCTTAAGAGGCCAATAAGTTATCGAGAATTCCATCAAGAGTAGGGCCCATTTAGCGAGACTCCCCATTAATATGGCTTTTGACATCAAATACTTAAGAGGATCCACTTTTGATATGAGATGGACCTCATGCGCCAACGCGTAGTCTCTGAGCTTCGTTACCGCGAAGATCAACGCTAGGCAATGTTTTTCGATGGGGGAGTAGTTGCTTTCTTCCCCCAGGAGAACTCGACTCAGATAGTAGAGAGATCTTTCATTCCCTTGATCGTTCTCTTGTGCCCATAACGCGCCTAAAGAACCTTCGAGGGCTGTCGTATATAGGACGAGAGGTTTTTCTTTAACGGGAGCGGCCAGCACTGGCGGATTCTGCAGGTATTGCTTGATTTCGTCCAGTGCGCTTTGGTATTTGTGATCCCAGACGAACGTGGTTCCCTTTTTCATCAAGTGACTGTAGGGTCGGCACTTGCCGGAAAGATTGGCTATAAATCGCCGGATATACGTGAGCTTCCCTTGGAGAGACCGCAGTTGCCTGAGAGTCCTTGGCGGAGGCATTTCCATAATTGCCTTGATCTTTGACGGATCTATCTCGATGCCTCGGTGTCGGACAATGAATCCTAGGAATTTGCCCGAGGAAACTCCGAACGCGCATTTGAGAGGGTTCATCTTCAAGTTGTATTGCCGAAGGTTTTGAAATACGATCTTCAGATGCTCTAGACGTTCCTCGTATGATTTGCTTTTAACTACGAGGTCGTCGATATAACATTCGACGATTTCATGTATGAGGTTATCGAAGATCTTCGTCATGGCCCTCTGATAGGTGGCACCGGCATTCTTCAGACCGAAAGGCATCACCTTGTAGCAGAATATGCCCAAAGGGGTTCGGAAAGCGGTATGCTTATGGTCTTCGGGATGCATCTTTATCTGATTGTATCCTGATGAGCCGTCTATGAAGGAGAAAACTTCGTGAGTGGACATATTATCTATCATCAGCTCAGTGACTGGTACTAGGAAGTTGTCCTTCGGGCAGGCTTTATTGAGATCCCAAAAGTCCACACATATATGCACCGTCCCATTTTTCTTCATCACTGGGACGATGTTGGCAATCCAGTCAGGATACTGAACTTCTTGGATGAAGCCGGAGTCGATTAGCTTCTTGACCTCGGCGTTGATGCTCATCTCAAGCTCGAGCCGCATTCTTCTCAGTGCTTGTTTGATCGGCTTGACGTCCGGGGATATTGCCAATTTGTGTACAACAATCTCTGGATCTATTCCTGGCATCTCGGAATAGTTCCATGCAAAGCAATCTTTATGCTGCATGAGCACGTTCTTAAGCGTAGCCACCCTTTCTTCAGACAACAGCTCACCGACGAATGTTGGCCGCGGGTCACTTGCCGTCCCCAAATCAATCTTTCTGAGGTTGTCTGCAGTAGTATGTATCCCATCTTCCAGCTCTTTTGGCGCCGGTTGAAACTCCGATATCATTTCGACATCATTATTTTTGAAGCACCAGGGGAGGTCATCTGTATTCCCGAGTTCTTCTTCTGACAACATTATCATATGACAAGTACGAGATCGCTTCCAAGACCGATGTTGATCTGTATCTACCCTCGCTGTGGGCACGGCTTTTGGTTCATGCTTCTGTGGCGGAGTTACCCTCCAGCTGCTGGATAGAGCGAACCTGCCTTGCTGATACTGGTCTTCTACCCAGTCTTTGAGTGTGAAGCAGTCTTCGAGAGGATTTCCTATTGCTCGGTGATAGGAGCAATAATCTGGGTAATTAACTTCACCTGCTTGCTCGGGGTGCTTGGACTCCGGGAGGGTAATCATTAGATGTTTTATGGCAAGATCAAGTATCTTCTGTATTCTGTCCTGGGAAAAAGAGTATGCTCGACCCATCTTCTTTATAAGAGACGAATTCGGATTGCTTGATTTCTGATCGCGTGTCTTCTTGGTCCCTCTTTGTCGTTATCGAACGCCTTTCCCGCTTTTTGATTTATTTTTGCCTCTGCGTCGGGCCTTTTGTATGATGGGTTGACAAGGAAGAGCATTTTCATTTTTCGCAACCTGCTGAAAGAGGCGTTGCGTTCTGTCTTTCTCATAGATGGTCATTTCGCGATTATGACCGTCTCGAACCTTTTGACCCGCTTCCCTTATAAGCTTGTCCATCTGTTCTTCAAACGACGGACTTGGTATTTTCACGGCGGGAGCTCGTTCTGGTTTAGGATTAGCATCTTCCTACAGAGCATCTCTTTCTTCATCAAAGTCATATATGACGTAGCAGTCGCGGAATAGCTCCCGTTTCTTGGATCGAACATATCCAAGCCCGATCGTTTCCATTCTCCCATTGGGCAACTTTCGTTGAGTTCCGGGAACGTTCCAGATCCTGTTATAGAACCGTGCTTGTCGCGCAATTTGCTTAAGGGGTACACCTTGGCATCTCAAGAGTCTCTTTAGTCCGTCTGTGTAATATCTGGGCAAACGGATGGGCTGGTGCCTGTCAAGTGTAGAATCCGCATCATGCCAAATTTCTTTCTACACTTTGGTTTCCCCGGATCGGTAGAATAGGATCGCATTTTCACCTTTTTGCCTAAGAAGGACGTAGAATGTCTGCAGTTCTTCCACGCTGTAGGTATCAAGCGCGTCTAGCTCTTTATGATGCTTTGGCGGAACCATGGCAACTTGCAAACTTTGATCTTCATCAGCGAAGGCTTGTATTGATGGCCTAGCAGAGAATACGGCATTGACCTCATCTTCCGAGTCGTTGCCGAAGATCAACATACCAGTGGACGGATTGTTGCACTGGGGTGGACCTGAATAAACTATTTCTTCTTCCTCCTCAGTATCACTCTCGAAGACTGGAATAGTGGTGATAGCTTTGCTCTTGTCCTCCGATTTGCGACATCTTTCTGTGTCTTCGAAATCTGGCAGGAAGTATTTTGCATCTTCATACTTTCGAACTTCGTTCATGGAGAATGGGTTCAGCTCTCCTGTTACGGTATACTCGAGACCGTCCTTGGAATACTTCATACACTGATGTTGTGTAGAAGGGATGATGTTGTACTCGTGTAACCAAGGCCGGCCGAGCAAAGCGTCATAGCAGGTCTTAGCGTCAATGACATAGAACTTGATGTCCGTGACGAGCAGCCCAAAGCGTAGTGTCAATATTACAGACCCAAGCGTCCGTGATGACTGGGAGTCAAACCCGGAAATGGTGATTTTATCACGAGCGAGGTGCTGAACGCTCATGCAGATTTCTTTCAACACTCTTATATTAAGAAGATTGACGGAGGACCCATTGTCAACCAGGATTTTTCCTATCTTGATGTCATGACAGTATCCGGAGACATATAGGGGACGGTTATTCTCACACGTCCCGAGGAGAAGATCTTCATCGCCGAAGATGATATCAGCTGTGTGCACTTCTTCCAACTCGTCCTTCATCTTTTCTTCGGCGAGGAAAGCTTGGAATTGCTCAGGCTCTTATAAAGCCTTGATCAGTGAATCTCTCGCCTCTTTGGATAGCAGAAGGGCGTCGAGAATACTGAGCTGTGAGGGTATCTTTCTCAGGTGTGCAAGAACGTTGTAATCTACCTTACTTTTCTTCGGCGGGTCCTTAACTGCCAGCTCTTCGACGACTCGATCATCAAGGGCGATATCCTCAGGAACCTTTTCTTTCCCCTTATCCTTTTTATTGGATCCTTTGTTTGCAGGTCTAAGATTCTTTTCAGGTAATGTGCGATTGCGCAGCTGAATGTTCTCGCAGCTCTTCGGTTCTTCCTCTTTTCCCGAGGTGGATTCTTTGAAGAGAGGGCCAAGAGCTATTTCTTCATTAGAATTGCTCCCAAAGGTTTGAACTTGCGATCCCCTATAGTCAACCATATGGCAGTTGCCGGCAATTCTTTTACGCTCCTCGGTCGTATTTCTTTGCTCCCGACAAGTTTTGCGTTTCATTCGCTTGAAATGTTGCCGGTGAGCAAGATATCCCTGCCACCATCTTTTAAAAGCGTTGCACTCTTCAGTGGGGTGTGCAATCTTTCGATGATATAAGCAACAGCTAGGATGTGTTTCCGCTTCACCAAGGGCGTTTGCTTCGGAGGATGGCAGCTTCATTCCCATCGATAAGGATTTGGCGAACCTCTTCCTAGTTTTGAACCTGCTTTTATTTGCGGCGGATGTACTTTGATCTGGCGGGAGTGTTTTAACCCTTTCGTCCAGTCGCCGGCGTTTGGCTTTTTCAAATATGTCCATCTCGTGCTCCCGATCAGCTTTGCTTTTCAGAAGAGCTTCATTCAGGAATACGTCAATCATTTCGTCTGACGGTCCTAGGAGCTCCGATTCGGGATCCGCCCCCAGTTCATTTTGTATGACGCTGATATCGACGTCGACCATTTCTTACGGCCGGGATTTGATTAGCTTCTGGATTTTGCCGAGCCTGCCCCCTGTTTCCTTTAAGAGCTTGAATATTCTGCCCCCTGCGTCGACCTTGGTCCTTGGCAGGTGCCAGTTGTTTGAGAACTGATTCCGTCGGCAAAACTACTATTTGGGGAGCCCGCCTGTGGAAGACAGACTTCCTATGGGCTTCCTCCATCGGCGTTGAGGCACCGAGGGTGGGAGGTGGGAGCATCGACCCAAAGAGAAGCCTATTGATTTCTTGAAGAGACGGATTGCAGAGATTTGAGGCTGCAAATGGCTCATACTTGACTTTTCCAGATATGACAGAGCCTGAGTTACTAAGGTTGGAGCAAACGCCATTCTTTATAGAGACGAAACGCCGACTTCAGTATCCTCTCCCCTAAGGGCAACCAAAAAACATACACACCGTGATTATCTGATCACTGGAAAAAACACGACACACGAAGTGTGGAGTGGAAAGAGGAAAATGTCCCACCGGGCGTGCCAGAATATGTTCCCCGCCGAAACATGAAGACGCGACCGCGCGGGTCCATCTTGCCTGAATTTCGAGGGCAGATGCTAATTGGTGCTAACCGTCCACCTCTCCGAAGATGCCAAATTGATTTATGACACCGTCTATCGAAGGTTTAAACGGATGCAGCCGATGTAGCAGACTTCGTCAGATTCCCCCTCATTTGAGGGGTTTTTGATTGTGGGGACGCTCTTCCCTGCAGGCGCAAGCCCCTGCAGTTAATTATGCTACCGCATCGTGGTAACCACTTTATCCTTCTCCAGATGGTCACTTCGTGTCGCGGGTGTTTGTTTTGTTTTTGGTTACCCGTGGATTGTATACGTAGACTAATTTATGTTGTCGCCCGTAGGGCGTGGATTAGTCCAAATCCGTATCTTCTTAGATTTGGGTTTTGGGGTTGGGTTTAAGGATACGTTAGCCTCATTTGAGACTAAGATCAACTTAAACGTTTGTTAAGGATACGTTAGTCTCATTCTAGACTAAGATCAACTTAACGAGATCATTTAGATCCAACAAAAGAGCATTTGGGCTCTATTGTTTAGTTTAGGGATATTGTGGTTGATTTGTTTAAGGACATTACGGTCCAGCGATAGTTTAAAGACATCTCAGTCCAAGGTTAAAGACATCATAGTCCGTGAGTTTAAAGACATCACAGTCAAGGTTAAATACATCATAGTCCGTGAGTTTAAAGACCTCACAGTCAAGGTTAAGGATATCATAGTCCGTGAGTTTAAAGACCTCATAGTCAAGGTTATGGATATCATAGTCCATGAAATGTATGGTTGTCGGGATCCGTCACCTCTTTGAAGACGTTGAATGATTGCAACGACAAATATCAGAGAAGTAAAGAGATGTACCCTCGAACCGACGCGAGTTGGTTGAAAGATCTATAGTCCAATTTGGGGCTAAGATTTGTTAACATATTTATGAGCAGATGAGCTCAATTAATATGAGTTGAGGACTTATGGCCAATCTTGGGCTAAGTCCAATAAATGTTTAACATTTTATCTTGGGTTATTGAGTCTTTATTTGGGCTTGGCCCTTTTAACAATGCTGAGCATTGATTTATATCTTGATAATGTTTTTTTGTCTTTTATTGAATGTTGAGCATTCATCAGAGCTCTGGGCTTATTAAAGAACAATTTATGTTCTGTCAGCGCAACACGTGTTACGCTAGGCGCTTTGCGCCAGTAAAAAAGCGCAGTGCGCTTCTGCCATGTGGCGCGCATATAAGGGACACGTGTCGCGCTTGGTGCTAGGCGCCAGATGATGAGCGCATGATGCCATTTTATGAGCGCTGAGCGCTAACCCATGAGCGCATTGCACTTTCAGTTTAGTGGCACACACGTGAGTGACACGTGGTGTGCTTGGCGCTGAGCGCCAGCCCATGAGCGCAGTATGTGATTGACACGTGGCGCATACGTGATTGATACGTGGCGCATTTGGCGCTGAACGCCAGTCCAGAGAGCACAGAAGTGCAGTTCAAGAGCGCAAGGCGCATTTGATCAATTTTATGATCTGAGCTTTTTTTAAAAAAAAAAGATTTTGTCTCAAGATCTAAGAACAATCGTTCTTATTTTGTTTCAATCTCTTATATTGATGAAAAGGTTTGCCTTTATGGATCTATGATCCTTAAGAGAATTGAATTATTCTCCTTTTTATAATGAGATGTTCATGATCTCTTTGAGAAAGACTTTAGTCTTATAGATCTATGATCTGTGAGAAGTAAGTTTTTCTTTTATTTTATGATGGGATCTTTTGATCTCTTTGTGAAAGACTTTTTGTCTTTATAGATCTATGATCTTTTTAAAGAAATGAATTTTTCTTTTTATGAGATGATTTCATCTCTATGTTCATCATCATCATTTTTACCTTGAAGAAAGATCTTCTTGCAAGAGCTTACTCTTTGAATTTTCTCAAAGTTTTTGGGGAGGTTTCTCTCTCTTTCTGTCTATGTAAGACTTAAAGTCTAGGGGCCTTTTTATAGAGTAGGCCGATTTGTTGAATCAGTTAAAGTGATATTTCTCTGATTGATTTGGGGATGTTTCCCCACAATTGGATCTTTGATCGTAGGGCTTCTGTTTTACAGAAGTCAATCTTCTTGTTTTTAACAAGATTGGAAAATCTTTCTATACAGAATTTATTCTGTCTTTTGGTAATTTTTATTTACCATTGGATCATTGATCCAACGGTGCTTTGATTTACAGAGCACAATCTTGTTATTTGGAAAGATTTTGAGGAATCTTTCCTTAACAGATTTTAACTCTGATTAATTAATGATTTATCATCATTATTAGATTTTGATCTAACGGTGAGGAGATTTTAGTTCCAGTGCTAGCGCACCCATGCTCTGCACGTGGTGCGCTGCTTGAAGGGCAGCGCACATTGCGCTAGCGCGCCTGTGTTTGACACATAGTACGCTGCTTGGAGCACAGCGCACCTAGCGCTAGCGCACACGTGCTTTGCACGTGGTGCGCTGTTTAGGGCGCAACGCACTTGGCGTTGTATCTGAAGCGTTGCTTCATTTCAAAAATTTGAATTTTAAACAGAGCATTGCTTTGATTGGGGGAAACAAGTAATTTTTTTCTTTTTGTATGTACGGCTGATGAGCTCTTAATACCCTCCCCCCTTTTTTGAATAAATAAGAACTTTTCTACTTTCTTCGCAATGTTCTGCTAATCTTTATTAAATTGACAATAGGACTTAGGGAGAGTTTACATTGCCTCGAAAGAAAAGTACAGGCTAATAGATGACCCTATCAGCGTGGTCCGAGCGTCCTGGAGGCTTGCTGGTCTCCGTTCCTGGCGCTGGGTATGGGGCGCTCCGGGTGCCGGACCGGTCCTCCGCGGAAGCAAGCATGATCTGGTCGATGGTCAGCTCGGCGGGAGGAGGACGCTGCTCCTGCTCGCGGTCGGCCTGCCGTTTATCCCTTAAGTAGGCGGCGAGGTGCCCCGATCGGATGAGTTCCTCGATGTAATCCCGGAGTTGCTTGCAATCCTTGGTGGCGTGGCCCAGCGTCCGGTGGAAGGCGCGGTAAAGGCCCCGGGTCCGCTTTGAGACCTGACGCGGGATTGGAGGGAACTTGAAGAACCCCTCGCCTTGGGCCTCCTCTAGTAACACTGCAAGGGAGACGTTGAGTGGGGTGTACTCCTTGAACTTTGGGTGATTGGGCTGCTGATGCTCCGGCCTCTCCTCCCGAGCCCTTTTCTTCTGGTCGGATCGTTCTGCCCGGAGGAGGTTCGCGTTCACCTCGAACTCCAGCTGAACCTCGCGCTCGGTCCACGCCTTTACCTCGGCCATGGTCTTAGGCTGTGCCAACGCAAAGGAGCGCAGCCACTCTTTATGCCTCAGGCCAGATCTGAGCGCCGTGATGACGGTCTCGTCCCGTTGCTCGGGAACCTCAAAGAGTGCGTTGTAAAAGCGAGTAATGTAATCCTTGAACGTCTCCTTGCAACGGCCAATGTATTGGTTTGGAACCTCCAATATGATATAATCAATAATAAGCGGATAGTTCTGTGAATATCAACTAATGTTCTGAATATTGGTCACCTCATAACGGTCCAAATAACGCCGCTAATTCAATATATCGGGTTCAATGAGTAATGTTGGGCAGTGAATTTAGTTTTTAAAAGTTTGGAAACTCTTTAACCAAAATGCAACAATAAAAAAAAAAGAGGAAGGGCCATGTAGTAAGTTTTTTTATAACTAGTAGCAAATTTCCTAATGCAATACATACCTTTAGTTTAGCCCTTTTTTTTTTGATTGCTAATTTAATTCTTTTCTTTTGGTATAATTTATTTTGTAACTTGTTGGTGTGTGAGGCTTACAATAAATCCAATATTTTTTTTATCTATATATATAGAGAGAGAGGGGGGGGGGGGGGGGGGGAGGAGAGGGCTTAATGTTCCCGAGCTCAAGGAGCCCATCATCATTTTATAATCTAGGCCCCATTTTTATAAATGCAAGTTAACACCACCACTTTTCTACTATTTTTAACTATCGTGGATGCAAAAGATGCTTTGCTATGGTATTGCAAGTGCTTACCTTGATTTAATGGATTTAGGAACATTACAGTTACAACAGAGGAATCGGATCTCTCGAGTATGTCCTACAAACTCGGTACGATTGACGATCACCTCAATAAGCAACTTGTTCGGCACCATCAACACGTCGGTTAGTATGGACACCGATGAATCTCCAAACACCTACTTATTTGTGGAATCAAACTTCTTTAATTTTTCTGAACCAAGATTAGGAAGCAATATTTTCTGAACTTGAAGACAAGAATTCAGATGTCAGTAAATTAAGATTATGGATTTGGGTTATATATATATGCTGTAAAAAAAATTGAAAATAAATCTTCTCAGTAACTAAGAAAAATAAATAAAGTAAATAAATAAACAGAATCTCAGAAATTTCGGTCATAATTTGCAGTCGTAAGGCTAATAGCTATAATTAGGAACCAATTGATAACTCCTGAAATTCAAGCAAAGAGATTATATTATATAAAATATCACAGGGGAGAAAAGGACTAGTCAAGAAGCCTCCGAAAAATTGATTCATCTCTTCAAAACCTCCCACCTCAACAACCTGAAGATCCTCAAGGCAATAATAAACACAGAGGACGAATTGCCTCTATTCGATGGCAAAAAGAGAAGAGTTAGCGTCGACGTCCTAGAAAGGAAAATTGTCATGCTCTACATCACTGACATTGACACCACCTTACAGGACCTCTTTGTACTTATACAGACATACAATGAGACACATGAAGGCAAGCTCGATATCCCTCGTGAGATTGTTTGGTTGCCGATAATCGATAGGCACCTTCCTTGGACTTCAGGAAAAGAGGCGATATATGTTCAAATCGCATCTGTGATGCCTTGGTACACATTGCATCAGCCTTCTATGTTAGAACCGGTGGTGACGAAATTTATAAGGGATCGTTGGAAATTCGATAAGAGGTCTTTGTTGGTTGTATTGGATGCTCAAGGGAGAGTTGTGAATCCGAATGCACTTCACATGATTTGGATTTGGGGAATGTTGGCATTCCCTTTTACAAGCGATAAGGAAGAAGCACTTTGGAAAGAAGAGAAATGGCCGATCGAGTTCTTCGTCGATGAGATTGATCCCATCATACTTGCATGGGTATTTATTTAGGACAGACAAACTTTCATGCGATAAGAATTTAGATAAGAAAAGGATGGAATAATATTCTGAGCATAGAAATCTGATATTTGAAGATAAGAATTTAGATGGCAGAAAAGGTTATGGATTTCAATTATATATATGCCTGTAAAAAATATTCTTAAGTAACTACGGGAAAAAACAGTAAATAAATAAACAAATTCTTAGAAGTTGCAGTCATAATTTGCGGTCATAACGCTAATAGCTATAATTAGGAACCGGTGGAAAAATTTTGCTGTAAATTATTGTCTACTACTGAAATTGAAGGATTATATTATATAAAATATTGTGATGCAGGTGAGAAAAGGGATCAAGAAGCCTACGAATATTTGAGTCATCTGTTTGAAACCTTCCACCTCAGCAACATGAATATAAACACAAAGGACGACTTGTCTCTTTTCGATGGCCGCCACACAAAGAGAAGAGTTAGCGTCGACGTCCTAGAACGGAAAACTGTCATGCTCTACATCACTGACATTGACATCACTTTTGAGGAGCTCTCTGTACTTACACAAATATACGATTACGCACAAGAAGGCAAGGGTGACTTGACAGGCAATATGAGATGGTTTGGTTGCCGATAATCAATAGGCGCCATTCTTGGACTTCAGAAAAAAAGGTGAAACTTGACTTGTTCGCATCAACATGCCTTGGTACACACTGCATCATCATCCGTCAAAGTTAGAACCGGCGGTGACCAAATTTATAAAGGATCGTTGGAAATTTGATAAGAGGTCTTTGTTGGTGGTGTTGGATGCTTAATGGAGAGTTGTGTGACCGAATGCTTGCATTCACATGATGTGGATTTGGCAAAGCTTGGCATTCCTTGGCGTTATGAGTTGGAGCACCAAAATTACATAAAAGAAAAAATTATAAAAAAAAAGATGATCTGTCAATTTTGAATCCGACAAACTAGATTAACGGGTCATAATGACCTGATGTAAAGTTGGATGATCAGGACGTAAAGTTGAAATTTTGCACGGAATCACATGTGTATGTGTATGACAAAAAAATTAAGTGTTTTCTTCTCCAACTAAAAAATTTCATAACATTCACATACGATGTCATAATTAACTCCAACTTGGTTCATTGGATTCGTATTGAAATTCTCTTTTAAATGAGTACCAATTTGACATATTTCATATTGTTATTTGACTAGTGAAACATTTTTCTTTCCAAGTGGTGCTTTTATATTTGCAAGTGGAACTTTAAAATTTTATAATTAGCATACATACACATTAGAGAAAGAAGAGAGCATTAAATGCCTCTTTTGTCTTGTCAATTGTGCTTGTATAAAAGAGACAGGTGTCGCGTCCCGATTGGTCCAATTCGTTGTAAAACAAATCTCCAACATAAAAAAATTCATAACTTTCACATACGGTGTTAGAATTAACTTAAACTTGGTTCATTGAATTCGTATTGAAATTCTTTTTCAAATAAGCACCATTTTGATATATTTTGGATTTAGTCCACATAAAAAAAACCATTTAGTAAGTCCCACTTAATAAACCAAAAGTCCCACTTAGAAAAACAAATAATACCGCCCGAAGAAATCCTCAGTGAAAATTTGAATTTTTTTATTTAGACTATTTTATCACCATATATTAAATCGGTACGGTTGGATTTAAAAAGGAAAATGCATATTTATGACTCAAAATGTAACCTTGATTCGTTAGATAACATGTAAAACTATTATGGCTGTTACGCACTAATTAAGGTTGAAGTGTGAATCCTATATAAATATTTTTTAATAAAAAATTCAACCGTACCGATTTGATATATGGTGATAAAATTGGCTAAATAAAAAAATTCAATTTTTTTGAAGCTCATCTCAGCCTCGATCATATGCTTTTATGATTATTTTTTTCCTTGTACTTTAATTTTGTGAGCTTATTATCCAAGGACAAATGTCCTTCAAATTATTTGATTTTTGTTGTGTAAGATATCTAAACACCGCAGATCGCATCCGTACCGTTGTAACTTCGTTTTTGTTCGTAAATTTTTTAATATAATTATTTGAATTTAATAATTATAACGAGTTAATTCTCAAGATCCGATTGCAAAAATTCAATTTCAACCTTACAGATATGTTTTGCAATACATAAATAGGCCACATACCAAAAATTACCAAAAATTCAATTTCAACCTTACGATTGGATTTTTTGAATTTTTTTTTACATATTTATGATTCAAAGTTCAACCTTGGCAATTCCTCGTGAGGGGATGAAGCAATATCGTTTCCTTTCAGGAAACTCGGGAGCCCCGTCCTAGTCTCTTCCTCTAGGAAAATCAATAGTTGGCTACCAAGTGGTTCCGCCTTAGAGGGAAGCGCCCACGCATGCAGGTGTGAACGAAGCAGAAGAGAGAATGTCGGCTTGAGTAATGCAAACATTAGTGAGAATCCAATGCTCCGAAAATCTAAGGGTTCCTCCGCAAGGTTTGTCCACGGAAGGTGAGATACCAACTTTGTCACGACCCATAATTTAGTACGTGACCGGTATTTAAATCACGCAACGTCTAAAAGCGTAACGTAATTCAAGTAAGCCGAAACCCATAAAATCTAAAACTTTTTGCGGAAAATAGTAGGGAGTGCAGTTTTGAAACATTATTATTAGAAATTCAAGCCTTCATTTTTAAAAGTATAAATCATATAATATAAAAAGGCAATGAATGTGTACTATCCTTGAAAACATTTTCTTCCTTGAATTCATCATTTAAAAAGAGCACAACGATTCGTTAGTTTTGAAATGGGTATGACTCCAATCATCTAACAATATCTACTTCGTGATGCACAATAAAATGCTCTCAGGTCGGAATAAATATCGATAATTCATCCTAATTATATCACGTACGGAGTATCCATCGTATGATATCATCAAACAATAGTACGGATCTATAGTCGCGTACCTCATCTCATAACACATCTATCTCAATCTTATCGTATTATCGTTCACAGGTCTCATCGATATCGATCTCATAACATATCGATATCGATCTCATATCACGCCACTATAAATCTCATATGTATCCTCTTTCAATCACTTATATATATAACGATTCTCATATATCCATCTGAGTCTTCCTTATTTATCATATCATAACTTTCCTTTTTCCCACATATGTGCATATATAGCTCAAGGTTAAGAAAATAGAACTAGGCATATATCTTTCTACCATGTCCACTACTATCACATATACATATGGTATCTAATAACTTTATAGACTATATATATCTATATATATCCATAACACTACGATTGCAGGGGTGCTATACGTCATCCACCCGACTTCTTTCATAAATATAAATCTACTCACCTGCTAAATTCCTTATTTAGCCGAAGTCGATGTGTTTCGTCGTCTCGGAAATCCACGCGAAATTATCTACAATCAATACACAATCGAAATATCATTAAAATCAATATCCGAAAACCAAAAAAGCTATGTGTAGTAAAAGAAGAAAGGGTCTTTGCTGCCCTAACAGAACTTCCAAATAAAATAATGCGGGTTCTCGTCCGTTACTTCCAAAACTGAGATCAGAGGATTAGCTCTCCGATGGAGCTGTCAAAACCTTTTTCTCGCTCTTGCAACCTCCATTAATTCCTTGTCCACTTTTCATGCCTCTATCTTACTAAGAATAAGAAAGTGCCCGCTTTCATACAAAACGGAAGTAACGAAGCTGGAACAAGCTGAAAAGCAATTAGCTGACTATGTCTCGCACGCAGGGGTTTCAAATCCATGAACTTCATCCAGTGCATCTTGAAGGGATGCTTTTTCACCGAGAGTAGCTTGGCTTACCGTCCCCCAATCTGCCAAAACCAGTCGTTTTCGGAATACTAAGTCAATCTCGAATTTTGAATCGAAACCATAAAACTCAAGTGTGAAATGAAATAGTAGTCATTTTCCACTTGAATCTCTTTTCACCCGGCTTTTGTAAAAAAAAGTCCACTTTAGTTTCACTCTTATCTCGGTTGCTAACCGGTGTGGGAGATGAAGCCAAGTCCTTTCCCGCGTTTCATCTCAAAGAGGATAACACTGTCGCTCTTTCTAGTTTCATTCAACTTCCACTAAACCATATGCTTAACACATATCATGGGAGATAGCCAAGCTAGTCTTACATTTTTGAATCCAGACGTCTGTGTCTGATGTATGAAGGTTACTGCCCTGCCAACAGAGACCCACTTGTGGCCCTAACTGGAACAGAAAAGTCAGTTAAAACGGTTGATAGAAAAGATCGACGGCAGAAGACCTTCACGTATAAGATCATAAGCTAAGCTTAACCTCCGACCGAAACAAGCCTAGTATCCCGCGAGAACTCATTTTAACTACCGTCATGATAGATTCATTATAGAACAAAAAAACGTCGATTCTCATACGTTTTTGTCTATAACGTTGTAATCATGACTCGAACAACTCAATCATTCACTGCGTTCACTTGCCTTCGTTCAACTCAATCGTTCACTTTGTTCACTTGCCTTCGTTCAACTCGAAGGCCCACCGGACCCACTAGCAGCAAGGCTATCCGTTCGTGATCTCCGACTAGGGAATCCCTCACTGGTCCAGGCTTACCGGCAGAGCTCACCGGGCTTACTGGGATGGGAGGAGTTTGTGAGGTACCTGTCGCTGAAAAGGCTTTTAGTAGTAGTAGATGGCCTAGGGAAGACAGACAAAAGAGACTAGATTCACACCTGCAGCTCCAGTAGAAGAGAAAGCCTTGGCTCTGGGGTACTCAAAAACCGGGCCGAACTTCTATTCTAAAAAGCCTTCTGTCGTCGATCTTTTCTATCAACTGCGTTCTTTTAACTGACTTTTCTGTTCCAGTTAGGGCCACAAGAGGGTCTCCGTTGGCATACCCGATAGCAGTAGCAAAGGTCGGAATGGGAGCTATTCTTGTGAAAATATCCCCTGTGCGGCGTAGTAACCTTAACAGTTTTACATGTTATCTAACCTTAACCAGTGTGCAGTAGTCTTAATAGTCTTTGAATCATAAATATGTATTTTTCTTTTTAAATCCAACTGTACCGATTTGATATATTGTGATAAAATAGCCTAAATAAAAAAATTCAATTTATTTTATGTTCATCTAGGCCTCGATCATAAGCTTTTAAGATATTTTTTTGTGCATTATTTTTGTAAGTTTATGATCAAAGAACAAATGACCTTCAAATCAGGTAATTTTTTGTACGTAGCCTATTTATGTATTGTAAAATATATCTTTAAGGCTGAAATTGAATTTTTGCAATCGGATATTGAGAATTTAGCCGTTATAATTATTAAATTCAAATAATTATATCAAAAAATTTACGAAAAAAATGAAATTACAACCGTATGGATGTGATCTACAATGTTAAGATAGATTACACAAAAAAATCAAATAATTTGAAGGCCATTTATCCCTCGATCATAAACTCACAAAATTAATGCACAAAGAAAAAATAATCTTAAAAGCATATGAGGCCGAGATGAACTTTAAAAAAATATAGATTTTTTTATTTAGGCTATTTTATTACCATATATCAAATCGGTACGGTTGGATTTAAAAATAAAAATACATATTTATGATTCAAAGACCATTAAGGCTATTGCACACTAGTTAAGATTACATAACAAATAAAATTGTTAAGACTGCTACGCACTAGTTAATGTTGAACTTTGAATCATAATTATGTATTTTTTTCAAAAAATCCAACCTTGCCGATTTGATTTATAGTGATAAAATAGCCTAAATAAAAAAATCAATTTTTTTAAAGTTCATCCGTGCCTCGATTATAAGCTTTTAAGATTATTTTTCCCTTTTGCATCAATTTTGTGAGTTTATGATCATGAAACAAATGGGCTTCAAATCAGGTAATTTTTGGTACGTAGGTTATTTATGTATTGAAAAATATATCCGTAAGGTTGAAATTTAATTTTTATACTCGGATATTAAGCATTTAGTCATTATAATTATTAATTTCAAATACTTATATTAAAAAATTTACGAACAAAAATGAAATTACAACCGTACGGATGTGATCTACAATGTCGACAAATCGAGTGTTTAAGTTAATGTGTATTATAGCTTTTTATGTATTATAAAATATATCCATAAAACTTAATTGCTGTAACGTTTTCAAATTGGACTAAAAAGTTCTTAAGTGAAACTATAAATATTGCAAATGGAACTATTAAACTACCAAGTGGAATTATTGATTTACCAATTTAGAATGAATTGACATTGAGGATTTCTCCAAGTGGTACTATTTGTTCTTCTAAGTGTGACTTTCTGTTGAATAAATGAGACTCTCTAAATGAGATTTTTTTGATGCAGACTGGATCCAAAATATGTCAAATTGGTGCTCATTGGAAAAAGAATTTCAATACAAATCAAATGACCCAAGTTTGAGTTACACCGTATGTGGAAGTAATAAAATTTTTAAATTGGAGATTTGTTTTATCACGAATTGGACCAATCGGGACGCGACACATGTCTCTTTTAAGAAAGACAATGTACAGGACAAAAAAGTCATTAAATGTTCTCTTCTTTCTCTATAATGTGTATACATGTTCATTCTAAAAATTTTAAAATTGGTTTGGAAATATAAAAGTACCACTTGTAAAGAAAAATATTTCATTTGTTAGATAACAAGTTTCACTTAATTTAATATATGAAAAAAGAACAATAGTTTCATTTGGTTTAATATAAAATTTTAAGAATTAGCATGCATACACGTGATATAGAAAGAAGAGAGCATTAAATGACTCTTGTATCTTATCTATTGTTCTCGTTTGAAAGAGACATGTGTCTTGTCTATTGTTTGTACTATAGATTAATAGCTCAGAATCTTTGTTGCGTGTGCTTTCTGGCCGATGTTTTGGTTTCTTCCTCTGGGCATCAAGGCATGCCAAGGGAATTCGAAGAGAATTATGGTTCTATTTTAAAAAAACATAACATTTCTGCACATCTTCTAAACCCTTAATTACAAGACTCTAAAATAGGAATGCTTCAAATCGATCCCATTTGCCCATTTCAAAAAGAATCTTCTTGTTCTCGCAATAAATCTTTCTCATTGATGTCGTCATATAATAGGTCATAACCTCCAACGAAAAGAAGTTGTTGATTTTCACCAGACAGACTCTCTTGTGATACAAATTGAAAATTGTAATCTCCTACTTCATCAAGCTTCCTTCTCTCTAACAGGTAAAAGAAGGGCGTCATGTTTGCCTCTACGGAGTTAGGAGACGCCATCGACTGGATCAGGCATTTCAAGACAACAATGCGCCTCGTATCAAACGATGCAAGGGTTCCCTCGGAGATGGTCTATGTCGGGAAGAGCAACCCAAGAGGGCGCATAAAGAAAGCCGTCAGCAAAATCACGGCCGATCGAAAGCTAAGCGTTTATTATAAACATGTATAAGTAAGAAGTTATAAATAGTTTTCCATGCTCTGAATGATTTAAAAAGAAACATAAAGACCCCAAAAAAAACACCTTAGAAGTTGGTAAATCATATACCCAAAAAATAAAATAATCAATTTGATGCTCATTATGCAAAGACTGAGGGATGCAGCACATAAAATTGCATGACAATTAGTTAATGCTAGTTGTGATTTGCGTGAGCAACAAAAGGTATCTAAAATTATAAATGGAGCGATACAAATCTTTAAAGCGTCACTATCGACCTGTACAGGTATTGGCCAGACCCAGCGATGGTTTGGTTCTTCAGGGTTCGATTAGAGAGCATGTGGCGTTCTAAAACACAACACGGGAAAACTATTGAAAATGATACGATCATGCAAGAAGTAGTCGTGAGCATGCTAAGTTCGATGCGAGTGATAAAGGCTGGGCGGTGATAAGCCTATCGTCAGTGACGGTGAAAGCTCATGGGAAGAAGATAATCGATTGTTTAATGCAGTTCGATACGTGGAAAGCTAATGCGGAAAGTGAAGGGTTTGTACCAGCGTTGAGAAATGCGTTGGTGTCTTATCAAACGCAGGAGCATTCCACACAACTTATTTTGCCTGGGGGCTCAAGTAAGATTAAGGAGCAGGTAATATATGAAGAGCTTAAGAAGCCCAAGGAGAAGTCTGTTTGTGTGTGTTGGTTGCAAAAATAAAAACAGTGTGTGATTGTATTTTAAATTTTAGGTATGACAGTGTAATTGTGTGTGTTCGGTTGCGATAATCAAACCTAACTGTTTGAGTGTTTCCTAAGTATAATCCATGTATAATTATTCTCTGTTATATATATATATATATATATATATATATATATATATATATAATGATGGAGGAAAGATGCCATAGGAGGGAATTTCCTCCTATGGCGTCGAAAAAATACAATCTCCAACGTGTTTTCCAACGATCGGGATCCATCAACTTCATCGTTATTATCTAAGATTTGGATGCATCAAATTTCATGAGATTCTACAACTTTTTCACCGTTGAATTAGTGAGTTCAAAATTAACGGTTTACCGACAATAGAACTTTTTACATTGCTAAATCAACGGTGAAAATGTTGTAAAATCACATGAAATTTGGCGTACCCATATCTTAGATGATAACAATGAAGATGATGGATTCCGATCGTCAGAAAACACGATTGAGAGCGTATTTTTTCAACGCCATAGGAGAAAATTCCCTCCTCTGTGTGTGTGTGTGTGTGTGTGTGTGTGTGTGTGTCTCTCTCTCTCTCTCTATATATAATGATGGAGGAAAGATGCCACAGGAGGGAATTTCCTCCTATGGCGTCGAAAAAATACAATCTCCAACGTGTTTTCCAACGATCGAGATCCATCATCTTCATCGTTATCATCTAAGATATGGGTGCACCAAATTTCATGAGATTCTACAACTTTTTCACCGTTGAATTAGTGGGTTCAAAATTAACGGTTTACCGATAATAGAACTTTTTATATTGCTAAATCAACGGTGAAAATGTTGTAGAATCATATAAAATTTGGCGTACCCATATCTTAGATGATAACAATGAAGATGATGGATTTCGATCGCCAGAAAACACGATTGAGAGCGTATTTTTTCGACGCTATAGGAGAAAATTTCCTCCTGTGGCCTCTTTCCTCCATTATATATATATGTGTGTGTGTGTGTGTGTGTGTGTAATAGAGGAAAAATGCCCTAAGAGACTTTTTCGTCAGGCAGTGTCAAAAAAACACACCCTCCACCGTTTTATTCAACGATCGGCATCCACCATTTTCATCTTTATCATCTAAGATGTGGATACACCTGATTTCATGTGATTTTACCACCTTTTCACCGTTGAATTAGCAATGTAAAATGTTCTATTGGCGGTAAACCGTTAATTTTGCACCCACTAATTCAATATTGAAAAAATGGTGGAATCACTTGAAATTTGGTGTATCCACATCTTAGATGATAAAGATTTTCCTCCTGTGGCGTCGAAAAAATACACTCTACACGATTTTTTTCGACGATCGGTATCTATCATTTTCGTCTTTATGATGTAAAATATAGATATACCAAATTTCATGTGATTCCACCGCTTTTCACCGTTGATTTAGTGATGCAAAATTAACAGTTCACCGACAATTGAACTTTTTACATTACTAATTCAACGGTGAAAAAGTTGTGCAATCACATGAAATTTGGTGTATCCACATCTTACATGACAAAGATGATGATGAATGCCGGTCATTGAAAATATCGTATAGGATATAGATTTCTGACGGCACCACTGTTCTAAATATCGAGCGAGATCTCGGTATCGGCTCAGCCACGAAACGATACAACTATTTTTCTTAAATCCCGTTTTGGGCCAATATCAGCTGAGATATCAGAATATCTGTCACGCCCCGCTTCCCAGTGTACGGTGAAGAAGGCGCAACTGGGCCCGCTACGTATTTACTTAGAAGTAAATACGCTAATTAAGCATACTAAGAAATATAAAGTAAAATATACACAAGAAATATGAATGAAAAAGAAGAACAACTTTTATTTATTTAACATTTCTTTAAAAGTATAACTGAAAAGATAAATACAAGAATAGAAAGCAATGCCTAAATAATGGCATAAACTGAAAATAAAAGTATGTATAAGTGACTACAGCTCGGGGTCCTCAGTGAACTGCTCCAAGTCATCTGAAATAGGCTCAGTCTCTAGTGAGTCGGATCCTCCTAACAACAATCCAAAGGAGAAGAGAAATAGGAATGTCGTTAGCAAACAATCACTCGGTAAGTCCCAAAGAAAAAGAGAAGTAGAATAGACAGAAAAGAGAATATAACTGTATAATGTTTGATTGTTATATTGACGCGGTTGTTTGTAGCATGGTACAGAATATGCCAGCGTATACGAGAAGAGTCAAACTTATATCGTAGATTATGGTAACCCGTAGTACAAGGCTCCGTCGATAAAACCACGGAACAACTGCAATGGATGTATAGTTACGTCTTTTAATGACCACTTCGTGCCACCTTTAATACGTTCCATACCAGTTTACCCCTTTATCCCCGTAATGTTTATTGTATTGATTGTATTGTCTTGTTATAAATTGTAGATGTAAGACTTGCTGAAAGCATGATATCATGTAAATGGAATGGATATAAATGGATAGTCATGTAATCAGAGTATATCCATGGTTCGGTTCAGTCGAGTCATGTTATATCGATATAGACGGAAATTCTGGTATATATGGATTCATGTTGT
The DNA here is from genome assembly GCA_030015575.1 of Agapanthus africanus. Classification (NCBI taxonomy): domain Eukaryota; kingdom Viridiplantae; phylum Streptophyta; class Magnoliopsida; order Asparagales; family Amaryllidaceae; genus Agapanthus; species Agapanthus africanus. Next base: position 336,563,340 of record CM057339.1, on the reverse strand, counting down.
AATGGAGTTGAATTGAATTGTATTCAAGTATAGATTGTATGTGAATTGTTTTCAGATTAGACTGAGACTTAAACTGAGTCAGACTCTTTAAAAAAAATTTGAAGTCATGAATTAGTTTTGGTGTTATCAGTAACTGATGCACATGGACAACAGGATTTGAATCTTTTTCCAAGACAATTTCCGTGTTAATAATATCGTTTTTAATTTGTCTACTTTAAATAGGCAAGCATCCACTTTCTCCGGCACTCTGAGGCTCAAGAGAATTGGTCCCGTTTAAACCTATATTTACTAGGGTCCTTATTATAAATTTATATAACTTGAGGGGATTTTATGCAAAATAGTTTTGGTATATTTTCAAAATAGAGCTCAAGTATTTATTTATCTTCTTTAGTGTTTTCATGGATGTAATTTTTAAATGTGAAGTATTTTCTAGTGGATATAAACCTAGTAAGAATTGTATATGGTATTTTCATATAATTTTGACTTATATTGATCTTGATGGTATTTTCATGAATTTTATGATTCCTTTGATTTAGAAAAAACATGGAATATATATGTATATATATATAATATTTTAAGTAGTTATTTTGATAATATATATATATATATATATATATATATATTTATTAAAAATATAATTTATTTAGTAAATAGAAATCACGTTTTTTCTTAAAATTGTAATACAAATTCCATCGAGACCGAATACTCCTTGCGGAGGTCTGAATCTTGCCCTATTAGTCCGATGGATGTGTAACAATCCGCACCAACCAAATCGGATTCCCCACGAATGGGTTGTAAGGACATAATCGTATGGAATTTCAATAAGAAAATTTAAAGAATACGGTTTTGTAATAGTTTAGAGTATTTTATTGTTACTTGTATTTTCCCATGATCTAATATTCCAAAAGTTATCGTGCTATGTCAAGGATGAGTGTTGTGATTAGGTAGGTCGTTACCTCGTGAGTTTTCTAAAAGTAATATGATCAAAATGAATAAGCAATGTCGTATGTAAATATGTTGGTATTTTACCGTAAAACTAAAATAGAAGTTACGATACATATTGTTTTGAGATGAAACTTGTTCTAATATGTTTATTTATGTTTCTTAAACAATATACAAAAATATGGTGAATTTGTTATTAAGATACAGAGTGTTTTTAGTTAAATTAGAAATGGAAGTCGGGTTAACTCCGCTTCTGACTAGTTTTGAAAATAGACTTCATGTAAATAGAAGTAAAAGAGGAAAAGCGGGACTTACTGATTGGAATTAGAGAGGAGAGGTAGGGGAAGATTTTGGGATCTTCAGAAAGTCGTTTCGTCGCCGGATTCTTCCCGAAACGTCGCCAGAACTTTGACCTTTGCTAACTCCACTTATACAACTTTTTGGATTTAGAAAATTTAAAGAGTTTTGACATGGGATTTGTGAATGAGGAGCGGTAAAATGTAGGGTTGTATTTATAGGAAAATTTTGGGTTTAGGATATTGAATTGATAATTAAAAATGTGCCTTAAAATTTGATTTAGCGGATTATTTTAATTCTATGTTTATTTTCAGTAAAAACAAACAGTACCGAGGTTAAGGGGGGAGGCCAAGAGACTAGGGTTCAAATTTTGAGGGCGTTCCCTACGGATATACCCGGCGGTGCCGGTCTTTTCTTGCATCTCGCCGGCCCAAGTCTGGTGGTAGGGGCTTGGATTTGTGACACCTGTCCCATTCCGTCTTAATAACAATTTCCATATGTTTGTTTACTTTATGACTTTTTATTTTACGTGCAGTGCATGTGCAAACCTTTGAGTTTCTAAAAGTTTAAAAGAAAAATCAACAAAAAATATATGTGGCTGATAGGATTCGAACACAGAGGCTATGTCACAACAGTGCAAGGCTTTACAAATGAGCTACAGGTGTTTTCTTGCTGTTCAAAAGCAAATTTAATTTATAATTTGTGCTCAGGCTTAGGTATTCCTCTCTGTACTTTGAAAAAAAAATTGTACAGAAAGTTTAAGGTTGTTACAATATCGGGCGAGATATCGAGTATCTCATATCGCTATTATATCGGCCGAGATGGTATATAAAGTGATTTGGTTTAAAGTTAAACTCGAATTGAACTAACCCGACTCGATCCATTAACAGTTTTAATTATTAAAATATTTGCCCCAATTGTTAAGCGGTAAAAGAAAACCTAAAATTTTTGCTTGATTCCCCACCTCCTCCTCTATGAGTCTTGAAGAACCCTCCTCCTCTTGAGTCTGTTCCTCCTCTCGAGTCTCGACCCACGACGAGCCTTGCCTTTACCTCCTCCTCTCTCTCGATGACTCCCTCGCCTTCCCCTCCACCTCTCTCTCGAGTTTCGACGCCTGCCCTCCTTTGCCCTCCTCCTCTCACACTTACCCCTTCTTCCATTGTCGACACATGCGCCATCGCCATCCTCTTGACGTCTCCCTTTCCTTCCTCTTGACGCCTAGGCCATCGTCTACCATTCTTCTCTCAAGTCTTGATGACGCTTGCTCTTCTCCTCTCAAGTCTTGATGCTTGCTCTTTCATTTTATTCTTCAAACCTTGTTCAGGTAAGAAGCAGGCTTATGTTTTTTAGTTTCTTCTATTTTAGATCCAACATGGATTTATCTTTCATTGCTCCAAAAAATTACAGCCTACTAACAATATCATATCTACTTCTTACACATTTCATACAACTTTTTAATACTAATAGCACCAACACACATAATATTTAATGTCCAATATTGTCATCCGATATGCTTGATATTTACGTCCGATATGTCTGATATCGATATATGATATGATCACCCGATATGAACCCGTGTCGCCGCAATATCGCCCGATTTCTGCTACCCAATATTGAAAACACTTATCCGATATGCACCAGATATCCGATATTTAGAACCTTGAACGACACCTAACAAAAAATCATCATAGGGCCTCTTTTCTTCATTACTCTCTCTCTCTATTTTGTGTCAAAGTGTAAATATAATTTATCTATGTGATGATGCTCGATATCGGTGATCTCCCAGATTGTAACACGTGGCATATGACGTGTCCCGAAGCTAGCAAGAAAAGACCAGGAACGGTACGTCGGTAAAATACCCCGGGTCTGCGACCTATGAACATAGCCGACCTTCTCCGACCGACCACACCACTCCTGTGCCCACCTTGCAAACAACCGTTGGCTCATCTCCGAGCCTCCTACATAATTGGCCTCTCCGGCCCTCTCAGCTTGTCTCCGGGCTACCGCAGAACCAAGATACCTCGGCCTCCCGCTCGTCCCCGAGCCTACCGCCCGTCCCCGAGCCTACCGCCGAGCTCATCTTCCTCGGTCTCATCGATCAACCAACGGCACCAATCACAGGCGCAACCGCCTCACCTCCATGAATCTCGCCATGCGCGAGATATCCGCCGGCCACGTCCCGTGTTCCACGCCATCACGATCCCCCATTAACGGGCCTGTCTCGTCATTAATGCGGGATCCCGACCATCGCGTGGGTGTGACGCCGGGAGCGTAACGACCAGCGTGATTCTCGCGCCTGCCTGCCTGTTGCCACCATTACATAAACCCCTCTTTCATATGGTTCAAGTAAGTCATTCTTTTCTCACTAGGCCATTACTTTGCTCAAATATCTAGTATATCTTAAACGTCGGAGGGTCCTCGGTGGCATAACTACCCCGGGAATTCCTTGCAGGTAGCTCGGCCACAACAACCTCAAACCCATTGAGATCCACACGCTTCAGGAGGTGACCTCCAACTCAATCTCAGCCATCCATCGCCGCTCGCAGCAGATCTACGGAAGGCAACATCTTGACGTGATCCGACATCCGTCATCTGGCGCCGTCTGTGGGAAGATCTTGATTCCACCGAACAAAGTTCACCCTCTGATCTCAACTCAATGGCGAGCGATCATCATGACGATCTAAGCGCTAGCCGCCGCCTCCCCCACAATGGAGGCGCGGATGAATCTCCTCCCCCAAACTCTATCAACTCCCTAGCCGCCCGGATAGATCGACTCGCGTCCGTCGTGGATGTGCTCGTCCGTGTCCAAATGGCAGGGCAAGCTCCCCAGGTCGCTGCTCCCCCACCTCGGGACCGGGACCCGGACCCATACAGAGGGAGAGAAGACTCTACTCGTGTCGGCACGGCCGACCATCACCTCGCTGCCTCCCACGGCCGCAGATCTCTTGGGACAACATATTCCATGACCCGCTGGGCGCCCCACAGTTCAACACTAATGTCCGACGCCTGAGCTCCTCTCCCCGAGCCCCTTCGCGCCCTCGTCCCTCCCGAGGAGATGTCGGTCAGCTCGCTTGCTCCCAGGCATGACCGACACCGCCTCCCTCGACGGGGTCGCATGGAAGGGACTCGTCATGGCAGCTCGAAGACTACCTCGCCAGGGGACCTAAAGAACCTCATCGAGAGGAACCGGGGCCCATCAAAAATCATGGTCATGTCGGCGGGGAGTACGTTGAGTACCAATGGGATCCAGCACCCCACGCCAGCCGTGGAGGCCAATAGCCGTCCGAGGAAGAAGGCGAGGGAGACCGAGCCGATCATTTTTTATGACAGGGACCTCCACGGCATATCCCTGCCCCACAACGACCCTCTGGTGATTGCGGCTCGGGTCCACCAATATGAGGTGCATAAGATACTGATCGACTCGGGAAGCTCAGCGGACATTCTCTTCTACGACTGCTTTCTGCGCATAGGGCTAACCCCGGCAGACCTAAGGCCGACCTCCCACGTCCTTTCAGGATTCACCAACCACTCTATCCTGGTGGAAGAGGTAATCACTCTGCAGTTTAACGTCGGGAAGGCCGGCCTTATGCGAACAGTGCCTATGGAATTTATCGTAGCGAGAATCCTATCGGCCTACAACATCCTCCTCGGCCGCCCAACGCTGAACTCCTCCTGGGCCCAGATATTGACCTACCACCTCGCGATGAAGTTCCCTCTCGACCATGGCGGGATAGGTCGGGTCTATGGAGACCAGCAGATTGCAAAGGTTTGCTTCACCACCACATCTTCGTCTGAGCGGCCAACCGACGATGTCGAGGGTGAAGGTGACATCAGGGGTTCTCTGGACACTCGATACGAACAAAAAGAGGTCCGAGTGACCCCAGTGGAGCCACTGACAAAGGTCCCCCTCGTAGAAGGGGACGACAAAAAAATTGTTCAGATCGGATCACTTCTGACAGGAACTCAGCAAGATGACCTGGTTCATTTCCTCAGAAACAACTCCGACGTGTTCGCCTGGGCGCCTGCTGACATGCCTGGGATCGACCCCAAAATCATATCTCACAACCTCGGGGTATATCCTACGGCCTGATCCGTCTGACAGAAAAAGAGAAGCTTCATGATTGAATGACTCTTCGTGTGTCGTGTTTTTAAATTGTATAAAGATCACAATCAAAGAATTTTTGTTAACCACAATCAATAACGGTGTCGATTGTAGCGCGTTAGTGAATACGGATCGTCCTCAGGGAAAGTGTGATTCGATCGTAATTGAATTAGATGAATTGAAAATTAAAGAGAAAAGAAAAGACAATTCGATTCAAGATTTATAAAAGTGAATTTCAAGAATTATCTAGATCTAAATCTAATATCAAGAAAACTCAAAATCAAGAATCAAGAATTGATGATATCCAAATCGAATTAGGTTTCAAGAATTGAAATGAGGCTCGTAGGAATCGATCGAATCTATAGACGTGATGAAAAATAGTGATTTCGTTTTCTTATCCATTAATGATTTGATACTAGATCGATGACGATCAATGAGATTTAAGGATCTTTTGAAGGAACTAGGGTTTCTTCATCTCATCCTTTGTCCTTTCGTTGATTCTCATTCAAAAGCCAGCCTCTAGTAAATTGAATTACCGATCGTTGATCTCTAGTTAAGAGCGAAAACATTCAAGAAAGTATCTCGCTCGAAACTAGATTGTCAATGATTCAATTTACAAGAGTTTACAAAACTTATAGGAATTAAGAATCGTTTCAAGAATTGTAAACATCATCATCTATTGATTCTCTCGACTCCTTCACGAGCGGAGTTTTTACTCAAGTAATATAACAAAGAACACAATCAAGAATCGAGATCTAATCATAATGCTCAAATAGAAAGATAAGCAAGATAAAGAAATGTCACCATTTATTAATCATCAATTTTGTTACAATTCGCTCAAGATCTACAAGAGGAAAGAACTTGATCATTGATTTGGCTTCGCACGTCTCCTTGAGTCGCAGATCGTCTCGAGGATCACTTGCTCGGTTGAAAATCGGCGTCGCTTCTAAAAGGTTGAAGGCTTCTAACTTGATTTGTACTCGGAGATCTTGAATTTGGCTTTGGTGATTGGATTAAGGTTAGAGTTTGAATGCACAAGTTGTGTCAGTCAACTCGTTGGGTGAATTATTGAACAACCTTGAGAGTGAAGCATTAGGGTCCTTTTTATAGCCTTGATTAAGCTAGGTTTAGTTTAGCTTCACTTGTAAGCTTGGTAGTTAGGTAGAAGGTTCTAGAATTAGTTAGTTAGGGCTAGCTTCTTTGATAAGCTTGGAGGTTAGGAAGAAGCTTCTAGGCTTAGGTAGTTATGTGGCTTGCTTAAGAAGCTTGGAAGTGTTTAGCTTGAACAAAAAGTTTTACTGTTCGGACAAAAGCTTCTGAAGTTATCTGGAATTTGCAGTGGCTTGAATAAGTCTTCCAATTGAAAGGAGAAGCCCGGGATGAAGAACTGTTGACGTCACTTCCTCGTGGCCGCGGATCCGCCGCGCGAAGGACCATTTGGCCGTGGATCCGCGGCCCATTGATGGCATCTGTGCGTGAAACTTCCTGGTATAAATTTTGTTGACTTTAGGAATGTTTTCTGATGTCTGGAATCTTCTAAGTATTTCTTGTTCACTGCCAGATCACAAGTCTTGGACTTGGCATATTTTTATCAGCATTTTTGACAGTTTCGGCTCATTTCCTGGAATTTCCTGCACAGATTCTCGAGACAAGTGTTGCGCTACACAAAGATAATGCGTGCAATGATAAACAATCAATTTCCCTCAAAATGTCGGTTATAAAGCATAACACAAGTTATTTGGTATTTTACAGATGTTTTGCTAATATGTGCTATATTTATTCCGAACACCCTTAGATGAGCGCAAATGGTAGGGAAATTGATGTGTTAAAAATGCAATATTTTCGACTGATCAAATTCCCCCAAACTTATTTTTGGTCGTGATTGAATGATTCTTTGTGTGTCGTGTTTTGAAAATGTGTAAAGATCACAATCAAAGAAATTTGTAAACCACAATCAATAACGGTGTCAATTGTAGGTTCGTTAGCGAGTGCGGATCGTCCACAGGGAAAGTGTGGTTTGATCGTATTTGATTTAGATGAATTTAAAATTAAAGAGAAAAGAAAAGAAAATTCAATTCAAGATTTAAAAGTGAATTTCAAGAATTATCTAGATCTAAATCTAATATCAAGAAAACATTAAAATCAAGAATCAAGAATTGATGATATCCAATCCAATTAGTAATCAAGATTTGAAATGAGGCTCGTAGGAATCGATGAATCGATAGTAGTGATGAATACTTGTGATTACGTTTTCTTATCCATTGATGATTTGATGCTAGATCGATGAGGATCAACGAGAATTAGGGATTTCTTGCGGAAACTAGGGTTTCATCATCTATCCCTTGTCCTTTCGTTGATTTCATTCACACTCTAGCCTCTAGTAAATTCAAGCATCGATCGTGGATCACTAATTAAGAGCGAAAATATTCAAGAAAGTATCGCTCGAAACTAGGTTGTCGATGCTTCAATTTACCAGAGTTTACAAAACTCATAGGACTTAAGAATCGTACAAGAATCTAATCATCATCAACTATCAATTTTCTCGATTCCTCCACGAGCGGAGTTTTTACTCAAGCATCATAACAAGAAACACAATCAAGAATTGAGATCTCATCATAAATGCAAGAATGTAAAGAAAGCAAGATTAAAGATCTTCACCTTTTATTATTCAACAATTCGTTACACTTCGCTCAAAGACTACAAGAAATTGAGGAGAGAACTAGATTACCGAATTGAGCGTCGCATCGTCTCCGTGAGTCGCGGATCGTCTTGGACCACTTGCTCGGATGAAGATCGGCTTCGCTCCAAAAAGGATTGTTGATTTCTCGCTTAATTTGGTACTCGGTGATCTTGATTTTGGCTTTGGATTTGGATTAGGGTTACAAGTTGTGTCACTCAACTTGTGTTGGGAATTGATGGAATGATCAACAATTTATGAACAACTCATCAACCCTAGATCTAGGTATCCTTTTATAATCACCTCAACCCTAGATCTAGAATTCAAATTCAAATTTCCCTCCAAAAAGGTTGTTAGAGAGAGGCTTCTAGAAGAAGTTTGTTGGAGAGAATATTCTAGAATGAGGAATATTCTTGGGTAAGGTTGTTAGGCCGAGCCTTCTGGATGAAGCCACGTGGTTATCTGGAATCTTCTGGAAGCAATTGCCGTTACGGGAAGCCATGTGGGGAAATTTGAGGAGCTGACATCACCATTGCGTCGCGGATCCGCCGCCAATAGGGCCTTACGGCCGCGGATCCGCGGCCCAATGAAGGCATTGGAGCATGGAATTTCTGTGGTGTTCTTGGGCTAACTTTGTGGCACTTTTCTGATGTGTGGAATCTCATATTTCTTTCTTGATTTTTGCCAGATCTCAAGTCTTTGACTTGGCGTATTTTTATCAGCACTATTCACAGTTTTGGCTCTTTTCCTGGAATTTCCTGCACAGATTCTCGAGACAAGTGTTGCGCTATACACAGATGATGCATGCAATGATAAACACTCAATTTCCCTAAAAAATGTCGGTTATAAAGTATAATACAAGTTATTTGGTATTTTACGGATGTTTTGCTAATATGTGCTATATTCATTCCGAACACTTACAGATGAGTGCAAAAAGTAGGGAAATTGATGTGTTAAAAATGCAATATTTTCGACTGATCAAATTCCCCCAAACTTATTTTTGGTCGTCTCGAGCAAACTGTTTTATTAAAAAAAGAAGGAGAAAATAAAAAAAGAGAAAAACTAACTAGGACACTTTCGTAGGCAACACGATTGCACTGAGCACGTGCAACAAGCCTTTAAACCTCTATGTGTCCCTAGTAGGAGGAGTGTTGTCTCTTGAGGGTTTTCAGCGGATTGCACCCACAAAATCCAATAATAAAAGGAAGACCGTGAAAGTTTCATATAAAGATAAGAATTGTAAAAGAAAGACTTTGAAAATTAGAGTTTCCAACTATGTTAGCTTTTTGGTTGTCATGAGCCCCATCTTAATAGTCATGAAAAGATGTTAGAAATCTCATCATCACTCAATAAAACATCGTCTTTATTCTTCATTTCTATCTTTCTTACAAATATCGATCATATAACCCTACGTATGTGTAATAGACATCCCTACACCCGGAGAATTCAATTCAAGCTATCATACTCTTGTCCATCTGCCTCAGTACTTTTTAATTAATGAATATTTAGGTGGATTTGCTCACACATTTTCATGCGACCGTTAATACTTCTTGAGGTACTAACCGACCGATTACTCATGTGCTTGCTTATTTGGTGTTTTCCTCGTCTTGCACCACCTAAGGCTTAGTAGTGACTCCCAGACCAGTTGGTCTAAGGCACTAGGTGATGAAGCACCCTCACTATATTTTTTTATTGCTGCCTTGGCAATAACAAAACCAGTGTTCATTTTTGTCTTCACCATTTTATATTTTCTTTATTTTTTATTTCCTTCATATTTTGGCTTTTAGACAAGAGCATTTCAAGGTATCCTCTACTATCCCGAATTTCAAGACGTGTGTAAGTGCGTATAGTAGGGTATCAACATTCAAATGTTTGGCTTCCAGAATAGGAACTATTTTTCAGACTTATTTGTATCCTCAGATTAGTGACTTCCTTCATCTTACTAACCCTTGGGACAACGACTCATAACTACTTAGTACTAGTTCGTATAAGAAAACTTCTAATTTTCTTGGTTCTCTTAAATTTTTTCAATCTTTTGGATATAATTTTCACTATCTAATCTTTTATTATCTTATTTATGTATAAATTTTTTTATATTTTTGAAATTTTTAAAATTTTTATAGATTTTCAAAAATGTTTTGTGCTTATACAAAGTGATATGCAAATGATGCGAAAATAAGCACAAACCTCCCCTCAACTTGTTTTCAACAGTGTCCTCACTGTTGCCATCTGCTAAATCTCAAAAAACCTGTAAGCCTGGAAGGAAATTTATTAACGGGGGTAATAAATATGATCGTGAAAATCCTCCCCCAAAGTTATTCTTGGCTCACAATTTTGTGTAAAAGTTTTCTTTTCAGGAGCCAGATTATACCCCCCCCAAACTTGAGTTAAACAATGTTAATCTTTTGAAAATCACAAGAGAGGGTTAAAATTATTGGTCGATGCCAAGCTTTGCAAAGACCGAAGGTCAACACCAACCATTCGAAAAATTTTATCAATGTAGTGCATCGGTTGGTGGAAGAAGAAGTTGGGAAAAGGTAAGCGGTGGAATAGAATGTGTTTGCGTCTCATTTTGGAGAGACGATGCAGTGATTGTGATGGATCACCCGCATTCTCTTTATAGTCCTGAAGAAGGGGTGGAGGTTCAATTTCAATGTTTTGATGTGGATTCATCTCAACACCCGTGTTGTTCAGAAGTGCGAGTTCATCAGCAAAGATCTCCTCAAAAGTCTAATCAATACCCCGAAGAATAATATCATCACAAAGCGTGGGGTGATCTTCAGACTTTAAAAGCAGTTCATAATCAGTGTTAGTTGTTGACCCGGACAACTCGGTCGAAGAGTCCGTATGTATATGATACATAATTGGGTCAAATAACAACATATGAAAAGAGTCAAGATCAGTATCATGAGGATCGTCAAATTCGCTGCTGTCAACATCCATTAATTCGACAGAACAGACCTGAGCAGTAGGTTCGGAGGGTACACTTCCCAACTTGTAAATGTTCAGCTCAATTGACCTATTCCCGAAGGATAGGGTCATAGAGCCATTACGACAGTTGATGATAGCATTGGAAGTGGCCAAAAAGGGGCGACCAAGGATCACCGGAATTTGGTTCCGTAGGTTCGCTACAGGCTGTGTATCAAGTATAATAAAGTCCACAGGGAATACAAATTCCCCGATTTTTATTAACACATCCTCCAGTTCTAGGTTTGGTGATTGATCGGTCAGCCATCTGGAGAGTTATGTTCGAGGGCTTTAACACTCCGATACCTAGTTGCTCATAGACTGAATATGGAAGCAAGTAACACTAGCGCCAAGGTCAAGTAAAGCACGGTTGATGTGTTTTTCCCCAATAAAAATAGAAATAGTAGGACAGCTAGGGTCCTTACGTTTTGTTGGCAATTGTTGGGGAAAAGCCGTGTCTACAGTCTTTGCCATGAATATCTTCTTGGGCACTTGAGTCTTTCTCTTCCTAGTGCACAAGTTCTTAAGAGTTTTCGCATAGGACGGAACTTGTTGGATAGCATCTAGGAGAGGGATGTTAATGTTAACTTTCTTAAACATGTCCACAAGTTTCTCCATTTGGGCATTAGGTTTGTTGGGTCTCAACCTATTTGGAAATGGAGCTCTATCAATAAGTGTTGGGTCCAACATTTGTGGAGAAGTTTGTGGGGGTGGGAAGGATGAAGTAGGTAGAGGGTCCGGGCCTTTGGGAAAACGGAGAATAGGCTCGGAAGAAGACGGTAAATTAAACGAAATAGGGTAAGAAGTAGAAGTGGAAATGGAAGTGGAAGCCGGGTGTTAATGATCAATTCATCATCATTAATTTGTTCACCCACATGATTGTCTAGCACTCTTCCAGATCTCAACGTGGTAAGTGCATCCACATTTGTGTAATGTGAAGGTCCAGGATCAGGTAGAGGTTGAGTTGGAAGTTTTCCTTTTTCTCTCGCACTCAATTCGGCATTTATTCATTCAATTTGTGCTTCCATCAATTTAATATTCTCATTTTGAGTGAGAATGATCTTCATCATATTATCAACGGAAGATTGAAAACTTGCCGACCTTTGGATGGATTGTTTCATGAAAGTATCCAAGGTTTGTGCTTGTGCAGAGGAATTATCAGTACCGGCCAATTGCAAAGAGTTTTCATGTGGTGCAAAAGTGTTGGCCGGATTTTGGAAGTTTTGTGATTGGCAGGGGTGCTGACTCAATTGAAGTGGTTGCTGTTGTGGTGGAAGAGCCCTTTGGAAATTGTTTTGAGTTGGAACCATGTTTTGAGTTTGTGATTGGTTCCAAGCAAAATTAGGGTGATTCCTCCAATCTTGAGTATATGAGGAAGAAGAAGGATCGTTTCCAGGTCTTTGCAGAAATGCAGCATTAGTGTGACCTTGAAACGGTATATTCAATGGACATTCTTCCGTCAAATGTGATGGGTTTGAACATCAGCCACACACGGTTTTGGGAAATGTGTATTGGTTTAGGGAGGCTAAAGAGATTTTGTTTACTATAACGTCGAGCTTCCTTTGTATTTCGGCCATTTCGGCTCTCATAATGACGGAAATATCGAGCTGATTGACATCTTCCCTAGGCGGTGGTGGTCTAGCACTTTCCCATTGTAATGTGTTTTGAGCTAAATCTTCTAGGTATTTCCAAGCTTCACCATCATCTTTAGATAGGAATTGGCAATGACACATGGTTTCAAGCATCTGTCTAGTAGTGAGATCAATACCCTCATAGATAATTCGACACAAATCCCATCTGGAGATTCCATGATGAGAGCATTGTAAAAGAAGATCCTTGAACCGTTCAAAGCATTTCCAGAATGGTTCATTGGGAAGTTGGGTAAATTTGAAGATTTCGCTCCGAACACGGCTGGTCTTGTGATTGGGATAAAATTTCTTAAGAAATGCTGCAACAAATTCATCCCATTTTGAAATAGAATGTGCGGTTGTGTTGTAAAGCCACTTCTCGGATAAATCGCACAAAGTGAATGGGAGAAAACGTAAACGCAGAGCATCCAAAGACAGTTGTGACGTTCCAATCATTGCATATATGTTTTCGAATTTGGAAATAAAAACGTATGCGTCTTCAGAATCAAGACGGTGAAATTTGGGTAACAGTTTGATGAATTGGGGATTGATTTCAAAATTTTCCCTGTTGGATGGTGGTATAGAAAGACAGGTGGGAAGGGGAACACGTAAAGGATAGCATCTCTCTTAGAGAGAAATGCGTGGAGGATTCTGTGCACCTGCGGGCGGTGGTAGAGTAGTGGTTAAGAAGTTTGATGGATATCCGTCCATCGTGGTGGTGGTGGGAAAAAGAAAATGTAGAAATACCGACTTTGGGGTCGATGGGGGAAAACGTGGACAAGACGGGCACTAGAATCCTGTGTCCAGCCGAGCTTGCACTAAAGGGTTTAGTTCAATTGGAAGCGTTAAGATAATTAGGGGAAATAAGGATTTGTGTTTGTTTTGAAAAGGATACGGATTTTTGAAAAAAAATGATGCAAATCACAACAAATGCACAAGCAAAACCCTAAGTCTAATGGTCACCTAGGTCAAGTCTCTAGACTGCTCCTAACTGCCAGAAGACAAATCACAGGATCAATCCTCTACTACCTCTTTGTCCCTCCTGTGGCCAGGTAAGTGCCAGGTAAGTGGGAGGTTCTCTACTACGTAAGTAGTGGGCCTAATTAAGTAACCACTTGCCTTAGACACACTTGTCTTAAACACCACAAAAGAAACGCGGATAAGCAATAGATTACCCACGACCTCCTTCTGTTCTAAGTGAGCGCGACGGTCCTTAGAGTCATGTCAAGATCTTTTTTTAGTCAATGAGGGTAATGTGGATGCAGTTTTGTGATTTCTGGGGCTTAGGAAGGGTAATGAACTCCCCACCTAATCTGAATTTGGTCTTTGCCCCTTAATTTCCGTATTAAAATTGCAAACAACTAAGATCAAACACGCACAATTTTTTTATTTTTGCGGCGCTGCGAATTTTTGCAAAGAAACCTGCAGAAAATGGTTATTTAAGCAGATCAAGGAAAGAGATAAGAAAGATAAGAAGATACCAGAGAACTTTCGTACAGAGACCAAGCAAACACGCCGCAGATCCGTCGCGGGAGGCTGCTATTGCCGCGGAAACGCGGTCCAATGAGAAGATCCCTGCACAAATTTTCTAGGCACTGCTTCTGTTCACTTGCCGAACTCTCTGGAATATTCAGAAAAAAATTTCTCAAGCTCCACAGATTCCAGATTTCCTCGCAACAAATCACAACAAATCGTTTAGTGTTTGTGCGAATTTTGATGGAATAAATTTCTCAACTCAAATTTCAAAAACGAAAAAATTAGCACACGATCCCCGGCAACGGCGCCATTTGATTGAATGATTATTTGTGTGTCGTGTTTTGAAAATATGTAAAGATCACAATCAAAGAAATTTGTAAACCGCAATCAATAACGGTGTCAATTGTAGGTCCGTTAGTGAGTGCGGATCGTCCACAGGAAAAGTGTGATTTGATCGTATTTGATTTAGATGAATTGAAAATTAAAGAGAAAAGAAAAGACAATTCATTTCAAGATTTAAAAGCGAATTTCAAGAATTATCTAGATCTAAATCTAATATCAAGAAAACATTAAAATCAAGAATCAAGAATTGATGATATCCAATCCAATTAGTAATCAAGATTTGAAATGAGGCTCGTAGGAATCGATTGAATCGATAGCAGTGATGGAAACTTGTGATTACGTTTTCTTATCCATTGATGATTTGATGCTAGATCGATGAGGATCAACGAGAATTAGGGATTTCTTACGGAAACTATGGTTTCATCATCTATCCCTTGTCCTTTCGTTGATTTCATTCACACTCTAGCCTCTAGTAAATTCAAGCATCGATCGTGGATCACTAATTAAGAGCGAAAACATTCAAGAAAGTATCGCTCGAAACTAGGTTGTCGATACTTCAATTTACCAGAGTTTACAAAACTCATAGGACTTAAGAATCGTACAAGAATCTAATCATCATCAACTATCAATTTTCTCGATTCCTCCATGAGCGGAGTTTTTACTCAAGCATCATAACAAGAAACACAATCAAGAATTGAGATCTCATCATAAATGCAAGAATGTAAAGAAAGCAAGATTAAAGATCATCACCTTTTATTATTCAACAATTCGTTACACTTCGCTCAAAGACTACAAGAAATTGAGGAGAGAACTAGATTACCGAATTGAGCGTCGCATCGTCTCCGTGAGTCGCGGATCGTCTTGGACCACTTGCTCGGATGAAGATCGGCTTCGCTCCAAAAAGGATTGTTGATTTCTCGCTTGATTTGGTACTCGGTGATCTTGATTTTGTCTTTGGATTTGGATTAGGGTTACAAGTTGTGTCACTCAACTTGTGTTGGGAATTGATGGAATGATCAACAATTTATGAACAACTCATCAACCCTAGATCTAGGTCTCCTTTTATAATCACCTCAACCCTAGATCAAGAATTCAAATTCAAATTTCCCTCCAAAAAGGTTGTTAGAGAGAGGCTTCTAGAAAAAGTTTGTTGGAGGGAATATTCTAGAATGAGGAATATTCTTGGGTAAGGTTGTTAGGCCGAGCCTTCTGGATGAAGCCACGTGGTCATCTGGAATCTTCTGGAAGCAATTGCCGTTACGGGATGCCACGTGGGGAAATTTGAGGAGCTGACATCACCATTGCGCCGCGGATCCACCGCTAATAGGGCCCTACGGCCGTGGATCCGCGGCCCAATGAAGGCATTGGAGCATGGAATTTCTGTGGTGTTCTTGAGCTGACTTTGTGGTACTTTTCTGATGTGTGGAATCTCATATTTCTTTCTTGATTTCTGCCAGATCTCAAGTCTTTGACTTGGCGTATTTTTATCAGCACTTTTCATAGTTTTGGCTCTTTTCCTGGAATTTCCTGCACAGATTCTCGAGACAAGTATTGCGCTATACATAGATGATGCATGCAATGATAAACACTCAATTTCCTTCAAAAATGTCGGTTATAAAGTATAACACAAGTTATTTGTTATTTTACTGATGTTTTGCTAATATGTGCTATATTCATTCCGAACACTTATAGATGAGTGCAAAAAGTAGGGAAATTGATGTGTTAAAAATGCAATATTTTCGACTGATCAGGTCGTCTCGAGCAAACTGTTTTATTAAAAAGAGAAGGAGAAAATATAGAAAGAAGAAAAACTAATTAGCACACTTTCGTAGGCAACACGATTGCACTGAGCACGTGCAACAAGCCTTTAAACCTCTAGGTGTCCCTAGTAGGAGAAGTGTTGTCTCCTGAGGGTTTTCAGCGGATTGCACCCACAAAATCCAATAATAAAAGGAAGACCGTGAAAGTTACATATAAACATAAGAATTGTAAAAGAAAAAAATTGAAAATTAGAGTTTCCAACTATACTGGCTTTTCGGTTGTCATGAGCCCTATCTTAATAGTCATGAAAAAATGTTAGAAATTACATCATCCCTCAATAAAACATCGTCTTTATTCTTCATTCCTATCTTTCTTCCAAACAACGATCATATAACCCTACGTGTGTGTAAAGAACATCCCTACACCCGGAGAGTTCAATTCAAGCTATCATACTCTTGTCCATCTGCCTCGGTACTTTTTAATTTGATGAATATTTAGATGAATTTGCTCACACATTTTTCATGCGACCGTTAATACTTCTTGTGGTATTAACCGACCGATTACTTATGTGCTTACTTATACGGTATATTTTCCTCGTCTTGCACCACCTAAGGCTTAGCGGTGACTCCTAGACCAGTTGGTCTAAGGCACTAGGTGATGAAGCACCCTCGCTATATTTTTTTATTGCTGCCTTGGCGATAACAAAACCAGTGTTCATTTTTCTCAACACCATTTTTTATTCATTTTTTTATTTCCTTCATACTTTGGTTTTTAGACAAGAGCATTTCAAGTATCCTCTACTATCCCGAGTTTCAAGACGTGTGTAAGTGCGAATAATAGGGTATCAACATTCAAATGTTTGGCTTCCAGAATATGAACTATTTTTCAGACTTATTTTTATCCTCATATTAGTGACTTCCTTCATCTTACTAACCCTTGGGACAACGGCTCATAACTACTTATTACTACTTCGTTTAAGAAAACTTCTAATTTTCTAGTGTTAGGTTTACCTAGCACCCTATGTAGAGTTTGGAAGCATCACATGTCACAAAGATCAAATTTTTATGGTGCTAAGTAAGCATACAAAGGATGTATCCTAGAAAATTAGGGTTTCTAAACAAAAAAGGCAACAAAGACTAGGGTTTCGAGACTACAACCTTTGTAGCTCCCTTCGCTAGACTCTTTTGGCCTCTTGAGTGTTGGAGGAAGGTTCTCTTGAAGTCTTCTAGTGTCCACGACGATCCACCCGAAGCTCCTAGTCCAAGCTTGTAACTTCACTTTTCAAGAGAAGAAATGAAGAGAACACTCTAAAAAAGTGGGCTAAACTTGTGTAGAATGATGTTGTGGTGGCTTTTCTCACTTCAAAAACCTAACTTGATGAGTATATTGTTCACTACAAAAGTCTAGAGAGCAAATGGTGAAGGAGGAAGAAGATGATGGCTTTCTTTTAACAAGAGTAAAAAGATAACTCATATGAAGGAAAAAGAAAATATATGTATATATATTTTCTTATCCTCATCTCAAACCATGGTTAGATTATAAAGATATTATTTAATTTGAGTTTAAATCACAAAGAGAAGGTTAACCCATGGTTAGAAGTAGGTGAGCATGATTAGGTTTAAAGAAGAGTGTAGAAACTAAGCATGAATTATCCTTTTCTTTATTTCTTTTGTTTTAACAAAAAATCAAATAATAATCCATATAATTATCCATGGTGTGAGTCTTATATTGCCATCATTTTCAATGTGTAATCAACCATGATAGATGATGTATGTATGTATGTATGTATGCACATCCATATGTGCATGAAACTAGAAAGAAAGAAAAACATACATGCATGCATACATCCATCATATACAAGAAAAGATTTCAAGTGAGAAAACTAATGGTTAAATGATAAATCAACAATTGATTTATCAATCCGGCCATATCACATATGACCCCACCAAAAGCAAGACGCCCGATCAATATACGGTATCCTATACGCGCATTTTAATCGGGTCCAAGCGCATATCGCATACGCGCACCACAACGTTTCGCCTGGACTAGGTAACTCCTTTGTGGGACTCTAAGACTCGTCAATACACCGACAGCGGGTGATGATCATATCAAGCACCCCCAAGCCGCAAGCGGTCAGCTAAACGTAACGGCCACCCGGGAATTGAGCGATCAGAAGAAAACAAGCGAACCTGCTATAACTGCCGTCGAGCCAACCGGCAACACTACCGTACAGTCCGGTCTTTTCGTCAGATATGCTGCATATCGAGCCTAGAGATGGTCACGTCGACCCCAATAACTCAATAAGTCGTGCCGGTGAATGGTCTATAACAGATTGATAAACTACTGATAACACTTATCAGCAAATCTCAGCAGCCCTGGCCAGGGACTTACTGATATAACCAGTCAGGCACAGCACAACATCAACTCCCAATACCGGGAGAGACGAAACCCCTCCTATCTCTCATTGCCTTCGTGTGTCTCGGGACTGTACCCAACGGCCACCTGTTTGCACAACTCAGTAGAACCGTGGTAGGGTGGCAATCAAAGTACAATGGGAGAACACACAAGACTCTATGACGATCTCGGGTCTACAGACTAACCTGTACCAGTGTCACCTGAGAACTGCTATCCGACGATAGATATAATTCCATATAGGAGTTCTCGGTGAGTCCGTCCAGTGTACCCAGTCACCACTGAGCATCCGTATATGATCTCGATGTCAAACATCGATGAACGTGGGAACATTCATCGCCCAGAGCATTTCAAGGTCTCCTTTACTATTCCAAATTTCAAGGTGCGTGTTTGTGCAATTTTTAGGGTATATATTTTCAGAATCTAGACTTAAGCTAGGAATTATTTTTCAAATTTATACTTTAATAAAAATATCAATACTCTTCCCTTGTTTTAACTTAGCCTAAGAAGTGAACTCAAAATTTGCCTATTTCTAAATAAACTATAAAGACATATACTTTCTACCGTTAAACTTTAAGAATGGTTATTTTTAGGGCTTTTAATTTACTAAGTCTAAGATCTAGTTTTTCCTAGCTAGTCAACCTTTTTATCAAACTCAAGTCAATTATGGCCAAAATTGAATACATTAATTTTTATAATTTTTGAAAATTTTCAATTTTTATGGGTTTTAAAATAAGTATGCAAATGCAAAAAAATATACATATGAATGCGAAGAAAGAAAGCTTACCGAGCATACCCCCAAACTTAAACTAGACAGTGTCCTCACTGTCATGCTACACCAAGAGGGTCAAAATATCGGCACGCCCCTGTTTATTTATTTATAGAATTTTTTTTATTATTGTTAAAAGAAAAACAATATATATACAACAAGGTTCCCCCCAAACTTAAGTAAAACAGCGTTAAAGTTCAGAGTTAGGGAGGAGAAAAATCAAACTATACAAGACCTTACACAGACCAAAAGTTAGCACCAACCATTCAAAAATCTTATCGTGGTAATGGTAGAGTTGGTGAAAGAATGGAGTGGAAAGAAAATAAATGAGAAGCATACGATACCGTGTGGAGATAGAAACGGTATACGGTCTCTGTGGAGGAGAATGGCGGAGGGAAAAAAGAAATGGTAATGGTTCTACTTCATCGAGTGGAGGTTGATTAATCAAAAAATCAGTATCGTTTAAGAATGCGAGTTCATCGGCGAAAATATTTTTGAAACTTTCATCGAAGGTCCAATTGAAAATTATCGAACTCAAAATATCGGATTGTGATTCATCAACACTCGGTATCATTAAAGGAAGATTATAAGAACCAAAGAAAGTGGGAATACGAACTTGAGGGTGGCGATGGAGTGTATAAATTAGCACAATTTGTAATAACCGATGTGTAAAAAGCGATTGCGCTAATCTATCAACCCGCGGAAAAATGAGATTAATTCCCTCAAGATTCATGAGCAAACATGGGTACGTCGAACTTGGTAATGGAGATGAAAGCGTAACGGTCTCTTGCAAGGTCAGAATGAAGATGGAGGGAAGTGAGTGAGGAAGGGTAGCAGTTAAAGATTCAGTAGGGTATACACAATCAGTGAACGGGACATGATGACTTGGGATATCCAACTCATCAAACAAAACTACTTCATCCTCAATATTCTCCTCAAAATTTATCTTATCCATGCCATTATCATCAAAATCTAGACGCATATGAAGTTCGGAAGAAATATTTAATGACTCGGGATGATGAATTGGACATAAAATTTCAATCAAATCGACAGGTTCATCATCCAAAATATTCCCGGCGTCTATATCCTCAATCAAGTGAAAATCAATTTTTTCTGACACCTCATCAAAAGTATGGATATTTATCAATTTAGGTTCTAGAGTGGAGGTGTAAAGGTCAAAATGATTAGGTGTGGTTTCACTCGAAAGGGATTCTTCACAATCTGGTAAATCAAGCACTACAATGTCACACAACTCGTTAGATGTTTTATTTTCAACTTGTGAATCATTTGGGACAATCGATGGAAAACCGGAGTTGTGGGTTTCAATTGGGTAAGGGTAGGTTTGATTTGGAAAGGTGTAGAACTCACTCTCTCTTCTCAAATTCTCACTCTGTCCAACCGCCTCCTCATACATTGGAATTTTTGGAGCTAGTTGGAAACTAGCAACCGGTTTACTAGGTTGCATAAGGGCGGTCATGGACGCATCCACATTCCTCATCATTTTGTTTGTTGCTAAAATATAAGCTTCCAACGACTGTTCCAAACTGGACATGGGTTGTGAAGGGGTTTCGGTAAAAGATTTGAAATTGTTTGGATACTTGAAACTCCCAAATGGCTGTGTAGAAGCAATGTCTAGTGAAGGTGGGAAAGTCGGGTAGGACTGGTAGGAATTGGATGGTTGGACAGGAGTAGGATCAACATTTTGATAAAAATGTGAATGGACTTGTCGATCCCTAGAACTGGATATGCGGAGAGGAGTGAAAGATCGGCTACGAGATTATGCAATATGCTCAGCAATAGACATCGGTTTAGGAGTTACAACAGGACTCGAAAAAGTGGTATCAACGTACGAAGGTGGTGAAAGTTGACATGGTTGACACAAAGTGGATTACAACGTACAACTGGTTCTCCTAGACGCTTCTATTTGATCTTTCAAAGAAATTTTGGGCATGGAGGGATCGTCCTTAAATCGACCAAAATAATTGACGTACGAGGCAAAGTTAGGTTCAGGATACCAAAGTTCGGCAAGAGATTTATGAGGTGGGGTACCCATGATGTAAGAAGGAGAAGAGAAATAAGGTGGTGGTACAAGGAGTCCTTAGCGACAAAATTTTCAAGTCTTTTTAAAAAAAATTCCTTTTTCCTGTTTCCCTTTATTTGGAACTCTTTGCAAAAAGATTAAAGGTATGCAAAACAGAAAAGATCACTTGCAATCAATATTTATTTTAAGCGCGGCACAAAGAATCCTGCACAAGATTTGTTATTTGGAAGGGGGAAGATTTTTAAGCGCAAAGAATCCTGCCGAAGATTTGACAGAAAATATATTGGGATTTGCAGAGGAGAAAGAGGGAAGCTTACTGAGCCCTTTATTTTCTGTTGACGTCACCTTACCGCGGCACTTCCGCGGCCAGAGCGAGGTAAATGCGGCGGATCCGCGGTGATAAAGACGGCACGGTTCCCGAGAAATTTTTGCAGAAGGCGACGTCACCTAGCCGCCGCGGATGCGCGGTCAGAGGTAGGTTACGGTGGCGGTTTAGCGGCGCGGTGGGGGGTTCAGATCTCTAGAAAAATTCTACTGTTCTGTTTTTGAAATCCCCCTCTGTTCTGATCTCCCGTTTTCTGTTTCGCACTCTGGATTTTTCTTGATCCGTCGCTCAATTGTAGATCCTGCAAAATTCAAACAAAAATACCCTTCACAAAATACAAAGAGGATAAATTTTTATATTTTTTAATTTTTCAAATTTTTTATGATTTTTTTTTAAATTTTAGATTAACCCGAAATTGCAAAAAAAAAACACGCCATCCCTGGCAACGGCGCCATTTGATTGATCTCAAAAATAATTATAATTGCAATCAAGAACGGCGTCGCTTAGTAGCTAGCCGGTGAGTACGGGTCGGTCCACAGGGATTTTGTGAATTTCTTAATCGCTCTAACGAGTTAATTCCGAACGGTGTGAACGGATTGATTAAATCTAAAAACTAAATTAATCTAGATCTAAATCTTGCTAGGGTTACGTTTAGGTTAAATTTGGAAATTCAATAAATCTTACCGCTTTCTATACCCATATTAAGATCTATTAGGAGTTATGGTAATTATTAATAGAGGGGATTAGAACCATTTGGAAAGATATTTCTTTCTCTAGGTTCTTGTCCTTCCTTTATCAATCCTTACTCTAACCTCCATGGAAAACACGCTCAACCGGACCTTTATACTACGGTATCACCGCTACCTCGTGGGATAGGGTGCCGTAGGGAGCGGTGTGTGCATGTATGCATGAAGTCCTATGAAAATATATGACGGGCAAGAAAGGGGTGAGAGATCTTCATCTCTCAAACCTTCCTCAAATCTAACCCTAACAAGCGAGGAGACTACTTGCTCATTAGGAAATTGAAAAACATTTATCTAGGGCAGAGAATAAAATATCTAACTATCTAACTAGGGCAAGGAATTAAATTTAACTAGGGCAAGAATAGACATTACCTAGGGCAGAAAATAAATTAAGAACTTACAAATTGATGCTCTCCATAGAAATCTGAATTTTATTAATGAAGGGAGGCATGAACTAATACAAGAATTTGGGCTTCTATTTATAGGACATAGAAAACCCTAGGTTTACAATTGCCGCATGTCTGCATTTACCAAAATACCCCTAGGAAGACTAGTCAGTGCCGCCTCGAGTTATGGTAAAAAATTTCACCCCTACGTGCATGACACGGCCGCGGAACCGCGGCCGCAGCCAGGGTTTGGCCACGGTTTCGCGGCCAAAAGGTGGAGTTGGCTTCTGAATTTTCTCCTGCTGGCACTGCTTCTCTTTGTCTTCCTGTATCCTTGGTTGGTTCTTCAGAATAGCTTCTATTTCTTCTCCAGATCTTCACAGTGAGTAATGCAGTGGACTTTAACCGTTCTCTTTGTGTCGAACTCTTTAACCTTGCAATTTGTGAACTGATCTTCGTGTAAGCTTGATCAAGATCCTTCTATTTGTTGGTCGTAGTCCCACTTTTGCATCTTCTTTTATCTTTTTCACTGTTTTTGCTCCAAGAACCTGTAACCTGTACTATGTAGCAAACATGGGTCAAAAGCATCTGTTTATTTGTAAAATGCATAAAAATAGGGAATATAATAATGCAATATTATGATATGAACAAATACCCCCAAACTTATCTTTTGCTTGTCCTAGAGCAAACCTAGTTTTATTCTCGACAAAAACCTAACCTCATTTTCGCAGGGAATCGCGATTGCACTGAGCTCGTGTAACAAGCCGTTAAACCTCTAAGTGTCCCTAGTAGAAGGAGTGTTGTCTCCTGAGGGTTTTCAGCGGATACTACCCATAAAATCCTATCAATTTGGCTTATCAACTTTTATTCTCCAATTAGGTTTTCTAACAAGCAATTCTATTATCGTCGACTCGTAAATTATCCACCCATATTCTTCACACTTCCTCATCATTTAACTTAAGATTATATATGTTCCGCAGACCTACTTAGCTTTTGGCATCTCTTAAGTTTTCCTTCTAGGGTTCCATCTCCACTTAGGAATTTTTATCATCTCTACTAAAGATACAAGTTCTATTCTTCATTCCTATCCCTCATCTAAACTCCAATTGCATACCCCTACGTGTGTGTATAAATCACCCCTACACTTGGAAATTCAAATTAAGCAATCATACTCTTGTCCATTATCCAAAGCACTTCTTAATTGGTGAATTTTTTAAATGAATTTTGCTTACACATCCTTCATGCGACCGTTAATACTTCTTGAGGTACCAACAACCGATTACAAGATGTGTTTGCACATTAAAGTGTAATTCCTAGTCTTGCAACACCTAAGGCTTTAGTAGTGACTCCCAAATCAGTTGGTCTAAAGCACTAGGTGATGAGACACCCTCGCTAAATATTTTTCTATTTTTGCAGCCTTAAGTAATCACAAAAACCAGTGTTCATTTTTTTTATCTCTTTATTCACACTTGAATTTTTTTCTTCATACTAAGGATTTTAGACAAGAGCATTTCAAGGTCTCCTCTACTATTCCAAGTTTCAAGGTGCGTGTTTGTGCAATTTGTAGGGTATATATTTTCAGAATCTAGACTTAAGCTAGGAATTATTTTTCAAACTTATACTTTAATAAAAACATAAACACTCTTCCCTTGTTTTAACTTAGCCCGAGAAGTGAACTCAAAATTTGCCTATTTCTAAATAAACTACAAAGACATATATTTTCTACCGTTAAATTTTAAGAAAGGTTATTTTTAGGGTTTTTAATTTACTAAGTCTATGATCTAGTTTTTCCTAGCTAGTCAACCTTTTTGTCAAACTCAAGTCAATTATGGCCAAAATTGAATACATTAATTTTTATAATTTTTGAAATTTTTCAATTTTTATGGGTTTTAAAATAAGTATGCAAATGCAAAAAAATATACATATGAATGCGAAGAAAGAAAGCTTACCGAGCATACCCCCAAACTTAAACTAGACAGTGTCCTCACTGTCATGCTACACCAAGAGGGTCAAAATATCGGCACGCCCCTGTTTATTTATTTATAGAAAAAAAATTTATTATTATTGTTAAAAGAAAAACAATATATATACAACAAGGTTCCCCCCAAACTTAAGTAAAACAACGTTAAAGTTCAGAGTTAGGGAGGAGAAAAATCAAACTATACAAGGCCTTACACAGAACAAAAGTTAGCACCAACCATTCAAAAATCTTATCGTGGTAATGGTAGAGTTGGTGAAAGAATGGAGTGGAAAGAAAAGAAATGTGAATCATACGAGACCGTATGGAGATAGAAACGGTATACGGTCTCGGTGGAGGAGAATGGCGGAGGGAAAAAAGAAATGGTAATGGTTCTACTTCTTCGAGTGGAGGTTGATTAATCACAAAATCAGTATCGTTTAAGAATGCGAGTTCGTCGGCGAAAATATTTTTGAAACTTTCATCGAAGGTCCAATTGAAAATTATCGATCTCAAAATATCGGATTGTGATTCATCAACACTCGGTATCATTAAAGGAAGATTAGAAGAACCAAAGAAAGTGGGAATACGAACTTGAGGGTGGGGATAGAGTGTATAAATTAGCACAATTTGTAATGACCGATGTGTAAAAAACGATTGCGCTAATCTATCAACCCGCGGAAAAATGAGATTAATTCCCTCAAGATTCGTGAGCAAACATGGGTACGTCAAACTTGGTATTGAAGATGAAAGTGTAACGGTCTCTTGCAAGGTCGGAATAAGGATGGAGGGAATTGAGTGAGGAAGGGTAGCAGTTAAAGGTTCAGGACGGTGTACACAATCAGTGAACAGGACATGATGACTTGGGATATTCAACTCATCAAACAAAACTGCTTCATCCTCAATATTCTCCTCAAAATTTAGCATATCCATGCCATTATCATCAAAATCTAGACGCATATGAAGTTCAGGAGAAACATTTAATGACTCGGGATGATGAATTGGACATAAAATTTCAATCAAATCGACGGGTTCATCAACCAAAATATTCCCGGCGTCTATATCCTCAATCAAGTGAAAATCAATTTTTTTCTGACACCTCATCAAAAGCATGGATATTTATCAATTTAGGTTCTAGAGTGAAGGTGTAAAGGTTAAAAAGATTAGGTGTGGTTTCACTCGAAAGGGATTCTTCACAATCTAGAAAATCAAGCACTACAAAGTCACACAACTCGTTAGATTTTTTATTTTCAACTTGTGAATCATTTGGGACAATCGATGGAAAACCGGAGTTGTGGGCTTCAATTGGGTAAGGGTAGGTTTGATTTGGAAAGGTGTAGAACTCACTCTCTCTTCTCAAATTCTCACTCTGTCCAACCGCCTCCTCATACATTGGAATTTTTGGAGCTAGTTGGAAACTAGCAACCGGTTTACTAGGTTGCATAAGGGCGGTCATGTACGCATTCACATTTCTCATCATTTTGTTTGTTGCTAAAATATAAGCTTCCAACGACTGTTCCAAACTGGACATGGGTTGTGAAGGGGTTTCGGTAAAAGATTTGAAATTGTTTGGATACTTGAAACTCCCAAATGGCTGTGTAGAAGCAATGTCTAGTGAAGGTGGGAAAGTCGGGTAGGACTGGTAGGAATTGGATGGTTGGACAGGAGTAGGATCAACATTTTGATAAAAAGGTGAATGGACTTGTCGATCCCTAGAACTGGATATGCGGAGAGGAGTGAAAGATCGGCTACGAGATTGTGCAATATGCTCAGCAATAGACATCGGTTTAGGAGTTACAACAGGACTCGAAAAAGTGGTATCAACGTATGAAGGTGGTGAAAGTTGACATGGTTGACATAAAGTGGATTGCAACGTACAACTGGTTCTCCTAGACGCTTCTATTTTATCTTTCAAAGAAATTTTGGGCATGGAGGGATCGTCCTTAAATCGACCGAAACAATTGACGTACGAGGCAAAGTTAGGCTCAGGATACCAAAGTTCGGCAAGAGATTTATGAGGTGGGGTACCCATGATGTAAGAAGGAGAAGAGAAATAAGGTGGTGGTACAAGGAGTTCTTAGCGACAAAATTTGCAAGTCTTTTTAAAAACAAATTCCTTTTTCCTTTTTCTCTTTATTTGAAACTCTTTGCAAAAAGATTAAAAGTATGCAAAACAAAAAAGATCACTTGCAATCAATATTAATTTTATGCGCGGCGCAAAGAATCCTGTACAAGATTTGTTATTTGGAAGGGGGAAGATTTTTACGCGCAAAGAATCCTGCAGAAGATTTGACAGAAAATATATTGGGATTTGCATAGGAGAAAGAGGGAAGCTTACTAAGCCCTTTATTTTCTGTTGACGTCACCTTACCGCGGCGCTTCCGCGGCCAGAGTGAGGTAAATGCGGCAGATCCGCGGTGGACAAGACGGCACAGTTCCCGAGAAATTTTTGCAGAAGGCGACGTCACCTAGCCGCCGCGGATGCGCGGTCAGAGGTAGGTTACGGCGGCGGTTTAGCGGCGCGGTGGGGGTTCAGATCTCTAGAAAAATTCTACTGTTCTGTTTTTGAAATCCCCCTCTGTTCTGATCTCCCGTTTTCTGTTTCGCACTCTGGATTTTTCCAGATCCGTCGCTCGATTGTAGATCCTGCAAAATTCAAACAAAAATACCCTTCACAAAATACAAAGAGGATAAATTTTTATATTTTTTTAATTTTTCAGTTTTTTTATGATTTTTTTAATTTTAGATTAACCCGAAATTGCAAAAAGAAAATAACACGCCATCCCCGGCAACGGCGCCATTTGATTGATCTTAAAAATAATTATAACTGCAATCAAGAACGGCGTCGCTTGGTAGCTAGCCGGTGAGTACGGGTCGGTCCACAGGGATTTTGTGAATTTCCTAATCGCTCTAACGAGTTAATTCCGAACGGTGTGAACGGATTGATTAAATCTAAAAACTAAATTAATCTAGATCTAAATCTTGCTAGGGTTAGGTTTATGTTAAGTTTGGAAAGTCAATAAATCTCACCGCTTTCTATACCATTATTAAGATCTATTAGGAGTTATGGTAATTATTAATAGAGGGGATTAGAACCATTTGGAAAGTTGTTTCTTCCTCTAGGTTCTTGTCCTTCCTTTATCAATCCTTACCCTAACCTCCATGGAAAACACGCTCAACCGGGCTTTTATATTACGGTATCACCGCTACCTCATGGGATAGGGTGCCGTAGGGAGCGGTGTGTGCATGTATTCATGAAGTCCTATGAAAATATATGACGGGCAAGAAAGGGGTAAGAGATCTTCATCTCTCAAACCTTCCCCAAATCTAACCCTAACAAGCGAGGAGACTACTCGCTCATTAGGGAATTGAGAAACATTTATCTAGGGCAGAGAATAAAAGATCTAACTATCTAACTAGGGCAAGAAATTAAATTTAACTAGGGCAAGAATAGACATTACCTAGGGCAGAAAATAAATTAAGAACTTACAAATTGATGCTCTCCAAAGAAATCTGAATTTTATTAATGAAGGGAGGCATGAACTAATACAAGAATTTGGGCTTCTATTTATAGGACATAGAAAACCCTAGGTTTACAATTGCCGCATGTCTGCATTTACCAAAATACCCCTAGGAAGACTAGTCAGTGCCGCCTCGAGTTATGGTAAAAATTTTCAACCCTATGTGCATGACACGGCCGCGGAACCGCGGCCGCAGCCAGGGTTTGGCCGCGGTTCCGCGGCCAAAAGGTGGTGTTGGCTTCTGAATTTTCTCCTGCTGGCTCTGCTTCTCTTTGTCTTCCTGTATCCTTGGTTGGTTCTTCATAATAGCTTCTATTTCTTCTCCAGATCTTCACAGTGAGTAATGCAGTGGACTTTAACCGTTCGCTTTGTGTCGAACTCTTTAACCTTGCAATTTGTGAACTGATCTTCGTGTTGGCTTGATCAAGATCCTTCTATTTGTTGGTCGTAGTCCCACTTTTGCATCGTCTTTTATCTTTTTCACTGTTTTTGCTCCAAGAACCTGTAACCTGTACTATGTAGCAGACATGGGTTAAAAGCACCTGTTTATTTGTAAAATTCATAAGAATGGGGAATATAATAATGCAATATTATGATATGAACAGTGCTCAGTGGAGACTGGGTACACTGGACGGACTCGCTGAGAACTCCTACATGGTATTATACCTATCGTCCGATAGCAGTTCTCTGGTGACACTGGTACAGGTTAGTCTGTCAACCCAAGATCGTCATAAAGTCTTGTGTAATTCCCACTGTGCTTTGATTTCCACCTTACCGCGTTCAAGAGAACATGCAAAACGGTGGTTTTTGGGTACAGTCCCGAGTCACATGGAGGCAATGAGCGATAGGAGGGGATTTCGTCTCTCCCGGTATTGGGGGTTGATGTTGCGCTATGATTCATTGGCCATAACAGGAAATCCCTGGTCAGGGTTGCTGAGATCTAGTGGTAAGTGTTATCAGTAGTTTCTCAAATCGTTATGGGCCTCACATCGGCATGACTTATCAGGCTATTGGGGTCTGACGTTTACCACCCCCGAGGCTGAGATATGCGACATATCAGACGAAGAGACCGGACTGTACGGTAGTGTTGCTGATTGGATTCGCAGGAGTATGAGCAGGCTTGCTTGTTGATCTTCTGATCGCTCAATACCCGGGTGGCTGTTACGTTTAGCAGACCGCTTGCGGCTTATGGGTGACTGATATGATCACCACCTACTGCCGGCGTATTGACGAGTCTTTAGAGTCCTACACAGAGGTTTCCTGGCTCAAGCGAAACGAAGTAGGAGCACATATGTGATATGTGCGGGACCGAGATTATTATGTGTATGTGATATCGTATTCTATTCTCACGATATGTGATATCGGTCGGTTATATGTGATATAACCGGGTTATCGGATCAAGTGTTGATTCGATAAGTTGATACATATGATATTAGTCGGTTATATGTGATATAGCCGGATTATTAAATTAAGTGTTGATTTAATAATTTAATGTATAATTATATATTTGATATCTTAACTTACATTAACTAATATTAGCTCACTTAAGCATTTCTTTTTCTCACTTGTGTGTGTACACTTAATATATATGTGATATATATTATTGTTTCATGCTTGATGCTACATGCTACATGGGTGTATGAGACTCACACCATGCTTAACATAATGAGGGGTTTTGTTTATTTAAAGTGAATTAAAATTGGATGGAAATTACTCACATGGTTGAGCTTGTAGAAGCTTGTGGAATCATTGACTAAGTCCACCAATTTTGTTTTACTTAAGATATTTATTAACCCAACCATTATGATTAGCGATGGTTTAGTCTCTACAAGGGTTAATATATGCTATTAACTCACCCATGGTTGCCATTCTACACTTTATTTTTTCCATGGTCGCTTTTCTTCATCTCCTTCCTCAAGCTCTCTAGCTTTTTGGGATGTGAAGAAAATGAGTAAGAAAAATATTTCTAAAGTGAGCAAAATTCCTACTTCATTCTCCTCTATTAGATTGGCCATTTATTTTAGGGTGTTTGCTTCATTAATTCCATATTAGTGAAGAGATAGCTTGAGTTGGTGTCTTCTTGACGTAGATCATTTTCGGCCTCGAAGACTTCAAGCAAGCTTATTCCGTTCATCTTGTGGAGCCTTTCTAGAGTCCAGGAGTTCACTACTTGGAGCGAAAGGACTACTATATGAAGCTATTGAAGTGAAGGACCGGTCTATAAAGGTTGTATTTCTTGTTCATTTAGATGTAAAGATATTTACATTCTAGTTTCGTCTAATTCTCCAGTTAAGATTCTAGGTTAGGGTTCTTTAGCGCGCCAAATTTTTGAAAACGGCACGGTCGATGCCTCCCGAAACCCAGCAGCATAGCTAGGGAACCCTGCATTACAAATATGAGATCCTGATCCGGTATCTAGTACCCAGGAGGTAGGACTGACCGAAAAACAGTTCTCAATAACAAGAACACCTGAAGGAGATGCAATAGTATGCTTCTTCTTTATTTGGGTCATCAAGGAATTCATGTAATCCTCTTTCCCTTTCTCATACTCATGACTGTTGTCATAAGTTAGAGCCCGATATTCCCCAGCTACGAATAAGAATTCGGATTGGTGAAGCGATACATTTTATTATCTTGATTAGGGTGTGAAATGGTTGCTACCTGGAGAGAGAGAGAAAAGAAACACTCAACGTAAGCTCTTGAAAGATTAGATTGGTTATTAGTTTATCTAATCATGATGTCTCCCACTGTTTCCTCGAATTTTCCTTCAAACCTTTTAAAGGAAAACTAGTCGGGATCATTTGCACCTCACAAGTTTGCTAACCGTTCAGCCAGATGAGTGTTGGTACTCCGAGGGAGGTTTCCCGTGCTCTCTCACAGACCTAATTAAAATACACCTCGTTTCCAAAGAGGCGTAGCCCCGTTAACACTTTTCTAGACACCTAACAGGTTAGTTAATTGTGAAGTGAAAAATATCTCCTAAGAGTAATCCTATTCATCAGTGGGATCGGGATCCAACTATCATCACGTGATAACCTAGATGGAAGACACTCTAAACACCACACTCCAGAAGGTATGCAACACTAGCAAGTTTCTTGTATATTTGAAACTCCCGATGTGGTTTTTGTCCATAACGGCTTATGATCTTGACTATGTCAATATATTATAAACCTCTAGTCAAGTTCAACCCGTCATTATCCTGGATTAATTTAGACCCACCCGTATATACCCTTGACTAGG
Organism: Agapanthus africanus; assembly: GCA_030015575.1. Classification (NCBI taxonomy): domain Eukaryota; kingdom Viridiplantae; phylum Streptophyta; class Magnoliopsida; order Asparagales; family Amaryllidaceae; genus Agapanthus; species Agapanthus africanus. The sequence goes on along the minus strand of CM057339.1, from coordinate 336,531,754 downwards.
TAAAAATGGTTATACGGCTGTCCTAAATAATCGCAATACCTGCAACAAACAAGCGTCACTCAGCTACTGAACACTACATCTTGACTAAGGCAAAACACGCATCATGAATACTAAGTAATACTCGTAAGAAATGACAGAGGGCTACGGCTGGGTTTTTGGCGAAAAACCCCTTTAACGTAATGAAGTTGATATCGTTGAAGGAACCTGAGCAGTTTTTAAAAGGAGTGGTTTAAGCTCCGATTTTTGAAAACTTGTGGTTTTGAAGAAAACCGAGTAATCTACAGTATAAACTTTTTCTCAAGTGGTCACTCCCCGCGAAGGGATCTCGGCTCTTGCTTCCTGGAATGAGGTGCTGGATATTCACGACCGAATACACTATGCAAAGCGAAAGCATATAACTGTAGTTTTTCGAAATTTGTTCTAACAATATCTTTTAGGTTTCTTTTCTTGCATTAATCAAAATTAATGCAGTCCTGTCAATTAATTCCTATCATACCAAAAAAGAAAGAAAATAAAATATACGTATATGCCATCCGCAGTCGCCATGGGGCCCCGTCATGCACCATTAGGTTACTTAACTAACGGCAGAGTGGGGGCTGGACTAGCGCGGGTGCAAAACATATACACCATCTACTAGTATATATAAATATATATAACATTCATCCTAGGCAGGATATAAGAAACATCACAGAATCTCAGCAAGCAACACAGAATGGTGGATAATCTTAGAGCCTCGGATTTCATTTGAGCCGCAAATGAGACCCGACGTTCTCAGTCGTGTAGATAGCCTGTGCAATGAAAACCTGGACCCCTACGAGCGCGACAAGTTATCCGCCAATCCCAGAAGTAAGGCAATCCCAATCAACAAAGTGAATGGGCCACCCAGGACTTCACAGGATCCGGTAACTTGAGTGCCCCTCCTTGGGTCATCCTATACCCCTACGAGTGTGGCGAATAGCCCGCCAATTCTAGAGTGATTCCCCTTCCGTCTCAACTCTATGAGATGCGGGCTCGTTGCTCTCTAGAACCCGGCTATTCGAGCACTCCACCGTAGGGTAATCCTAGTACAGAAAAAGAAAATATATGTACAATAGTAACATCGACCTCTACCCGGTCGTGCCCCAATAAAATAATATACAACACGGCAGAAACGGCTGTACATATGTCGGACGCTCGCCCCGCAATAACAAATATACAGATGAATCTCAACTGTACTACTACCATTGCACCACAAGATATCCACCACGACAATCCAATCACAATATAACCATAATCACAGAACATCAATGTGAATGTCATATTCGCAAACCCATCTAATAGAACATATAGTAGTTAAACGGGTTATACCGCTCAAATGACATTCACGGTCGCAAATAATAATGTATGCATTGAAGCTAATAAACGGTGTTAAACTAGCGACTACGAAATACTCTGTATTGCCCCAATACAAAGATAGCTAAATATGCAATCTGGGCAAAAACAAACATATCCTGAAACCCTAAATCCAAGTGTTATAGAATACCAAACAAAAACGAACACCTTTCTTTACAGTAGAACCGGCCAGGCCGGTCAAAAAGAAGTTTTCTCCGGTGAAGTTTTTGAATTCTGGGCTCATTTTTCTCCGGTGTTCTAGTTGTAGTAAAAAGAGCACTCTGCAGTTGTTTAAAAGAATTTCAGAGACTCTGCAAAATTTAACATAAACTTGGATTTCGATTTCGTATTTCGGAATTTTTTCGGTTTCGTTACTTTAAACGTCATTTAAACTACTAGTTAAGGGTTTATGGGTTGGCTCTGGTAACATGTTGGGTTATACTAATGCCATGGCCATCTACCGTGGCCGTTTGCGGAACAATTTTTTTTCTAGTTTGTAAAACTGGCGCTAGAATAACCCGTTAACCGGATCTACCATAAACCTAACTAGCTATTCTAACAGGAGCTATCTACTATGATAGAGGAGTCTCACCAAAAGATCCATGTTCTTCGGTCTTCTTTCCTCTTCGTTAGCTCCAAGTGACCTCCATGATCGAGCTTGATCGTCCGTCCCCCTCCATCGAAAATGATCCACCCGAGAGTTGTAGTTCATAGCTCTACCTCCAAACTAAGTGTCTATGGAGCAACTAGAAACCTAAGATTACTAGTTTAAGGTATCTAGGATGAATGTGAGGTTCAAAGTGTATTTCTATCTCACCTCCTCTCTTAATTCTCAACTAATGAGAAGGTAGAGAGGAGCTTAAGGATGAAGGTGGAGGAACACAAAAGCAAAAGAGGAGAGTGAAGCAAATGGTGAGCTCAAGTAAAAAAAAATGAAGCATACAAGTGAGAGAAAATCCTCACAATGGTTTTGTAAAACAATATTTACAATATATTAAATCAACCATACTACAATAGTTAGCACAAATGAGTTAAAAATTCATTTGTCAACACTATTGAGGCATGGTTTTCACCATACTCTCCTCACCTTACTTTACACCTCATTTTCCATTTATGAATAAATGGATAAATACTAAAATGAGGTATCCACCTTCTAAAATGTTTTTCATAACAAATACGGATTACAGTCTACCGTATATACATACCTGCATTCGCATAAAAACATGAATACCTAAAGAGATAGAATAACACAAATAATATAATACTAGAATATACATATCGAAATATATATATGTAAATTATTAAATCAATAGCTGATTTAATAATCCGGCTCAAAACCCTTACCGGCTAGTATCATCAACTGTCCGATCGAAAGTCCGGGTATATAGTACCATCAATCAATCGAAACCCTACACGTATCCAATACGGCTACTACATCATTTCATATAAACTAGGAAAACTCTCTATGTGGGACTCTAAAGACTCGACAGTATGCCGGCAGTGATTTACCGGATAAATCCATAACCACAAGTGTAGGGTTCCTAGGCACACTCAAGAGGTGTTAGTTATATGTATGCCCTAGAGGCCATTACTGTATATACGATGTATATTGTAGTGGATGCTAGGACATATATAGGGAGGACTTTCTTGCTCGACATGATAGTATGCTATCTGGTTGTACTTTATCTTAACATGTACTCTGATTGTCTCTATATTACATGTTGATAAAGCCCTTAGGATATGTACTCGACTACTGGGACTATGATGAGATCATACTAGTGGGGCCACGGTAGTCGACGAGTACATCCTATAACTGTTCCTAGTCGAGGGTGTATCGAGACAGGGCATCGATACACCAGAGTAGACTAGCGTATACGCATCTTGACCCATATGATGGGCGATGGATGATCCCATATCCATCGGTGTTTGACATCAAGGATGGTGTACGGGTGCTCAGTGGAGACTGGGTACACTGGACGGACTCGCCGAGAACTCCCAGATGGTATTATACCATACGTCAGATGGCAGTTCTCCGGTGACACTGGTACAGAGTAGTCTGTTGACCCGAGATCGTCATAGAGTCTTGTGTGGTTCCCACTGTGCTTTGATTTCCATCATACCACGTCCAAGAGGGCGTGCAAAAAGGTGGCTTTTGGGTACAGTCCCGAATCACATGGAGGCAATGAGCGATAGGAGGGGATTCGTCTCTCCCGGTATAGGGAGTTGATGTTGTGCTGTGTTCGATTGGCTATAACCGGAAATCCCTGGCCACGGTTGCTGAGATTTACTGGTAAGTTTTATCATTAGTTTCTCGAACTGTTATAGACCTCATATCGACACGACTTATCGAGCTACTGGGGTCTGACGTTTACCACCCCTAGGCGAGATATGCAACATATCAGACGACGAGACCGGACTGTACGGGAGTGTTACTGTTTGGATTCACAGGAGAAGTTACAGGCTTGCTTGTTGATCTTCTGAGCGCTCAATACCTGGGTAGCTGTTACGTTTAGCTGACCGCTTGCAGCTTGTGGGTGTTTGATATGATCATCACCTACTGCCGGCGTATTGACGATTCTTTAGAGTCCTACACAGAGGTTTCTTGATTCAGGCAAAACGAAGTAGGAGCACATATGTGATATGTGCGGGACCGAGGATAATACGATATGAGATACCGTGTTCTATTCTCGCGATATTTGATATCAGCCGGGTCATCGGATCAAGTGTTGATTCGATGAATCGGTACGGATTAATATTAGTCGGTTATATGCGATATAGCCGGATTGTCGGATCAAGTGTTGATTCGATAATTTAATGTATAATAATATATATATGATATATTAAATTGCATTAACTAATATTTGCTCACTAAAAGATTCTTTTTCTCACCCGGATTAATACATTGATATATATACGATATATGTTAATTGTATTATTTTCTTTTGTTGCAAATATATAATATATATATGTGATATATATTATTGTGACATGATATGATTTATTATAAAACATGTTTAAGGATGATATAATGGGATTAGGGTTTGATTAGGGTTAGCACCTTCTTGTTCATTCTAGAAGGTTTTCTATTTTGTCATGATAAAGATATTTTGTTATGACTCATGCTTTGAACTAACCAAACCCTAACTCTAGTTTATTCTCTACATTGGTTTAGCCTCTCATCCTTGACCATGGTTTGATAATCAATCATATATTCTTGATTACTATTCATCACAAAAGGATTAATCAACATTATTCATCTTCTTCTTCCTTCACTCTTCATGAAAAAGCTTGCTTGTTTTTCTAAAGTGATGAATAATTGTGAGAAAAATATAAATAAAGAGAGAAAAAATCCTACTTCATCATCCTCATCTTCCTTTGCCATTTAGATGAGGGTGTTCACATCATTTCATGAGTGTTAGCTTGTGTTAAAGAAACTTCAAGGTAGATCATCTTAGTATCGAAGATCGGAAGCAAAGGTTGCGTCTTTCTCTTCGTGGAACCTCTCGAGAGTCCGGATCACGATGATCGTAGCGAAGGGACCACAACACGGAGCATATGAAGTGAAGGACCGGATCTACAAAGGTTGTAATCCCTCTCACTTAGTGTTAAAGTGTTTAGCATGTTGTTTTTCGCCTAATCTCTAGTTTAAAGTTCCGTATTCGGGTTGTTCGGCACGGCTAAATTTTTAATCGGGCATGGTTGATGCCTCGTAGACCCTTGTGCGCGTGCCTAGCAACCCTACAGCGGTATCAAAGCCAAGCTAGAGCTTTAGGCGAAGTCTAGACGAAGTTTAAAGTCCGATCAAACCCGGAAAACCCGATAAAACCAACTTTCTGGAAATTTTTTCAAAACTGTGATTTTTCCATATTAAAAATATGCAGAAATTTAAGCAGGGTCTAATATGAATTACTGTGAAATACGGGGACCTAATTCAATTAATCCACCGCGGAACCGCGGCACTAGCCAGGCATGTGCGGCGGTTCCGCGGTCGTACGGTCTCCTGATGCATTAATTTTTGCGCAGTAATTCCTATTTTCTGGTGCTGAGTTATCTGGGAATTTTTAATATTTTTTCAACTGTTGAATTATCTGGGTTGTATTGGGGACTTAAAGATTAAATCAGATATTATAATTTTGTTTAGTTTGTCCGGATAATTTTTAGAAACTGTTAAAAAGTTCGAACGGATATCAATAACTCACTTTTTCCCCTGTCGGAATTTTTTTTCAAAAGTTGGATTTTTTCTCGTGTTTAAGAATGTTCTAAGTCATGCAAGTAACTCAGTGGACCCTCTAGAAGACAACAAACCTTAACTCGATTATGTGACCGTCTTGAACTGTCCTTTGAACCTTAGGGTTTGGGGCAGTACGGCGTGCCACATGTGAGGCGTTGGCTTGACCCTTCTACGGCTGGATCATTGGTACTGTGGCATGTGATGGATGTTTTTAAACTGATTTCAAGTGTTGAGATATATTGGGGAAATCTTGGGTGCTTGATGATTCGATCGGAAAGTTTAACTTTTTCTATTTATCTGGAATGTGATACAATAATTGGAATCCACAGGTAGTTATGAGATAACTGATTTGAATATTATAAACATAGCAGTTCAGTCTTATTTGATCGGTTGCCACGGAATTTTGATGTGATCAAAAGTCCGTCGCAATCACGTAGTGTACGCGGATACTCGCCGGGTAAACTTAATAGACAGCTACGCCCCATAGCCCCGACCAAGTGACTGTAGGAGAACCCCGTCGCCGAAAGCATCCGTTCGGGTGCTCGCGGCAGCGGTGTTCCGCCTTAGTGCACTTCGTCGACGGCATCTGGGGGTGCGGCCGTCTACTAAAGTTTGCGACGAGCATTCGATCAGGACGTCGGGAATCTTGTTGAATTGCCCGACTTGATATTGAAAAGAGTTTTCGATAAAGAGACCAAAATGCGGGGTTTATAATTGTTAGACATGCGATGTCTAAGGAATTCATTTGGTTAGGCATGCGATGTCTAAAGAGATTGCGGATTCCAACTGTTGTAGTTTTACACTTTCTTTTCTGTGACCGTAAGCGTAGTATGTGGTGTATCGCCGGCTTCGTTGCTATACATCAACGACAATCGGGATACGCATACTTGCTTACGTTGATGATATGAGATATTATGTGTTGCTGTGATATGTTGTATTGGATCGTCGCTTTTGAATAGCCGGGGGTTTTATGTGAGATGAGAGTTTTTCTTTTTCATTCATGTAAAATTCATTTGTATGTAATATTCTTTTATTGGGGCACTTCCAGGTAGCGGAAGATGTCACCGTTGTATATTATTTACTTTTCCGCATTAGGTAGACCCAAGGCGGGGAGCAAGTAACCGGGTTCTAGGGTCCAATAGGAGACCATCTCGAGGAGTCGAGACCGGGTCTCCTAACCCTAGAATTGGCAGTGTTGCTTGCCGCTCTCATAGGGGTCTAGGGATGTAGGTTTGGCTATTCATCGCGACCGTGGAATCCGTGTTTTATACAGGCTCGTATTGAAAACACGGACGTCCTAGTATATCCAATATTTCATATATGTTCTTCTGCTGCTATGTTCTGTGATGAGATCATATTACTGCCTGAGACGAATGTTTATATTTTATATATATGAGATATATGTTATATTGCAGATTTCGTTTCAAAAGGAGATGCTTGCGAAGCATAATTAAAATGGGACTTCATTAATGAGATTAATGAAATAAAAGAAACCTAAGATGTTGTAGAAACTTGTTTATAAAAACTGGTAGCTACAGTTCTTGCTTTGCATAGCGGTGTTCCTTGTAGAACATCCAGCACCTTATTTGATAAGGAAAGGACCGAGATCCCTTCACCGGGAGTGACTCCTTTAGCAATAACTGGCAGATGCTACAAACTCGGTTTGTCTTTTGATTGCTTCTATAGTTTCTGCTTTGCACAGTGATATATATGATATATCCCGCACCTCATTCGACGAGGAAAGGACCGACGATCCCTTCACCGGGAGTGACTCCTTTAGCAAAACTAGAAAAGCCTCAAAAACACTACATTTAAAATCACTCGATTCTACAACGATATAAAGTTCATCACGCAAAGGGTTTTCTTAAAAACTTGTCGTAGCCCTCCGTCATTTCAGATAAGTAATAGTTAGTATTCGTGCTGCATTTGTTGACTCAGTCAAGGCGTAGTGTGCGGTAGCTGATTAGTGCTTATCTGCAAAGCATATGATGCGATTGGATTAGGGTAGTCGTGCGGCCTTGTTGACTCAGTCAAGGGTCATGCGGGTGGGTTTAATTCAATCGGGAAATGACGGGTTGAACTTTACTTGCGGTCTATGGTTTGTTGACTCAGTCAAGGTCATAGATCGCTTGGGACAAAATATTATTGGGAATTTCAAGTGTTGAAATTTGCAATGAGATTGCATACCTTCTATAAGATAGTTGGATCCCGATACCCGCTGCGAGTAAGAGTTACTCCTGGGAGAGTTTTACACATTACAATTAGCCGATCAAGTAGGTGTCTAGAAAGGTGTTAACGGGGTTACGCCTCTGGGAAAACGAGGTTTACTGTAATTAGGTTCGTGCGAAAGCACGGGGGACCTCCCTCAAAGTACCGACACTGGCCTGGCTGAAAGATTGGCGAACTTGTAGCGTGTAATTAATCCCGGCTAATCTTTCCTTTTAGGGTTTGAAGGAAGATTTGATTAAAACAGTGGGAGACATCCTGATTAGATATATTATATAACCAATCTAATCTTGCAAGAGCATACGCTGAGTGTTTTCTTCTCTCTCTCTCTCCAGGTAGCGACCATATCACGCCTTAATCAAGATAATAAAACGGATATATTGACCGAACCCGCTTGTTATACTGAGCTGGGGAACGTTGGTCCCGCTCCAACTTATAATTGTTATAAGATAGAGCAGGAAATTGGGGAATACCAGATTTCCCGTGCCGCCCAAACGAAGAAAGTGCAAGTTGATGCATCATCTTCGGGTGTGTTCATTATACAGAACTGTTTTCTCAGTGTCCTTTACGTCCTGGGTATGTGATAACGGATCAGGATCCCGTATATGTAATCTGTTACATGGGCTACAGATAGGTAGAGAACTGAGAACGGGTGATAAGTTTCATGAGACAGAAAACAGTGCAAGTGTTGCAGCCAAGTCTGTTGGTCACTATCACCCTGTATTACCAGAATACATTGATTCTGAACAAATGTTATTAGATACCGAACCTGATATACAAAATCATATCAGTCTCTTTATTAGTAAAGAAAGGATATAATTTTGTGTTGTTGGATAATGTTTTGAACATTTCCTATATCAAGAGTTGATCGGTTCAGGCACGTTATCTAAAAGCATTGTCATTCTAAATCAAACTACAGTTCTTAGTATACAGAACACACACAAGAAGAAGAGTTCAGAAATGAATGAATCCTTCTTGAGGTATTGTAGACTAGGTCATATCAATGCGACCCGACTGGCTGAAATTACATATAGATACATATTTAAATTATTTTGAATTTACATCTTGTGAAACTTGCCGGTCATGTCACAAAGATAAGATGACCACAGATCTGTTTGTTGGAAACAGAGAAAGAGTTAGTGAACTTTGGGATTGATACATGTTGATGTATGTAAGGTCCCCTGTCTACACATGCCAAGATCGGTTCTTTCTACTTCATTATATTCTCTGATAATCTCTCAAGATTCAGACATATGTTTCTGTTAAAACACAGGTCCGAACCTTTTGAGATATTCACAGAATATAAATTAGAAGTAGAGAACCAAAATACGGGTATAAGTATTATATCCTTTGATGAGATCAAGGAGGAGAATACTTGAGCAAGGAATTCCTGGACTATTCTAAAGGAGAATGAGATTCTCTCTCAGCATTACTCCTTCGTATACACCATAGCACGATGGTATATCGGGGCGGAGCAATTTCACCCTATGTGATATGGTGTGCTCTATGATGAGTACTACTGAGTTTCCTATTTCCTTTAGGGAGTTATGCACTTTTGAAGTTGCATACCTAGTGAATAGGGTTCGAATCAAATCAGTTGCCTACCACTTCATATATGATATGGAAAGGGAAGAGCCCATATCTTAAGCTTGTTAAGATTTGGGGTTGTTCGGACTATGTCTAAAAGCAAAATCCGGACAAGCTCGAGGCAAGGTCTGTTATGTAGAACTGGAAATGTTCCAGCTATACAAACTGCAGCTGATGATTTGGTAGAACCAAAGGATTCAATAGTTTCCAACGAACCTCAGCCTCTTCACCGATCTAGTAGGGTTCCTCACCCACCTGAGAGATACTTCGGTTTCTCTATGACAGTGGGAGCGAGGATTGCATCATGAGATGATGACCTAACTAGTTTCGAGCTGGCCATCAGGAGTAGGACTCTGTAAGAATGGCTGGATGCTTAGCGATCTGAGATGGAATCCTTATACACCAACAAAGTATGGACTTTGGTTGCTTTATCTGAAGGGTTAAATCCCCATCAGGAGCAAGTATATCTTGAGAAGATTACTTGGTGTACATGGAAAAATTGAGACTTTCAAAGCTAGATTTGTTAAAGGTTTGCATCATAGACCAGGTATGGATTATGATGAAACCTTTTCTAAGGAGCTATGCTTAAGTCCATCCAGATCCTACTTGCCACGGCTACATACCATGACTACGATATCTGGTGGTTGGGTGTCATGACTTCTTTTCTAAATGATGTTTTAGAAGAGAGCGTCTATAAGTACACAGCCAGAGGGCTTCATAGAAAGTGGGAGCAGCGGAAACGTGTGCAAGATGTTTTATATGATAAAACAGGCATCGCGGAGTTGGAACATCTGTTTTGATGTGGTAGTCAAAGAGTTTGACTTCATCAAAATGGTAGATGAACCTTGTATATACAAAAAGGTAGGGAGTATGGAGGTGATCTTCGTAGAGTACGTGGATGACATACTCTTGATAGGGAAGGAGTTTCCTATGCTACGCTCGGTCAATCTCCGCTTATCACAAGGATTCTCCAAATAGGATCAAAGTGATACCTACTAAGTCCTAGGTTTTGGATCTATGAGATAGATCTAATTGGATGTTAGGACACTCACTAGTTGTAGTGAGATGGTATCAATTGATCCTGGGGAGAATCACTGGAAAGGTTCCAGGGTGATAAGGACGACTGAATGTCAGTCACAGGCTTGTCTATACCCTCAGTGAAGGGACGGTATGTTGGAAGAGTTCCAAGCTAGATACCGTGACATACTAGACAATTAAAGGCAAGATGCATCGTTACCAAGGATGCTACCAAAGAGGCAGTCTGGATATATATAAGTTCATAAGATGAACTTCGTTCCTACCATTGTGTGACAATGGAGTTGTGGCTTTAGCCAAGGAACTACCGTCCCATCAGAAATCCAGATATAATTCTTGGGCAGTATCACCTGATCATGGAGATAGTTGATCTCCAGGGAGATCGAGGTTAGGAGAGTAGACACAGAGGACAACAGCGCGAATCCACTCACAAAGGCCTTTTTCCCAATAGAGACTCTTACGGGATGGTTGAGTATGAGATACTACAACCGCAGCTAATTGTTGGGTATGCGATACCATAACACATGGCCCTAGTGCAAGTGGGAGATTGTTAGTTATATGTATGCCCTAGAGGCCATTACTGTACATACGATGTATATTGTAGTGGATGCTAGGACATATATAGGGAGGACTTTCTTGCTCGACATGATAATATGCTATCTGGTTGTACTTTATCTTAACATGTACTCTGATTGTCTCTATATTACATGTTGATAAAGCCTTTAGGATATGTACTCGACTACTGGGACTATGATGAGATCATACTAGTGGGGCCACGGTAGTCGACGAGTACATCCTATAACTGTTCCTAGTCGAAGGTGTATCGAGACAGGGCATCGATACACCAGAGTAGACTAGCGTATACGCATCTTGACCCATATGATGGGCGATGGATGATCCCATATCCATCGGTGTTTGACATCAAGGATGGTGTACGGGTGCTCAGTGGAGACTGGGTACACTGGACGGACTCGCCGAGAACTCCCAGATGGTATTATACCATACGTCAGATGGCAGTTCTCCGGTGACACTGGTACAGAGTAGTCTGTTGACCCGAGATCGTCATAGAGTCTTGTGTGGTTCCCACTGTGCTTTGATTTCCATCATACCACGTCCAAGAGGGCGTGCAAAAAGGTGGCTTTTGGGTACAGTCCCGAATCACATGGAGGCAATGAGCGATAGGAGGGGATTCGTCTCTCCCGGTATAGGGAGTTGATGTTGTGCTGTGTTCGATTGGCTATAACCGGAAATCCCTGGCCAGGGTTGCTGAGATTTACTGGTAAGTGTTATCAGTAGTTTCTCGAACTGTTATAGACCTCATATCGACACGACTTATCGAGCTACTGGGGTCTGATGTTTACCACCCCTAGGCGAGATATGCAACATATCAGACGACGAGACCGGACTGTACGGGAGTGTTACTGTTTGGATTCACAGGAGAAGTTACAGGCTTGCTTGTTGATCTTCTGAGCGCTCAATACCTGGGTAGCTTTTACGTTTAGCTGACCGCTTGCAGCTTGTGGGTGTTTGATATGATCATCACCTACTGCCGGCGTATTGACGATTCTTTAGAGTCCTACACAGAGGTTTCTTGACTCAGGCAAAACGAAGTAGGAGCACATATGTGATATGTGCGGGACCGAGGATAATACGATATGAGATACCGTGTTCTATTCTCGCGATATTTGATATCAGCCGGGTCATCGGATCAAGTGTTGATTCGATGAATCGGTACGGATTAATATTAGTCGGTTATATGCGATATAGCCGGATTGTCGGATCAAGTGTTGATTCGATAATTTAATGTATAATAATATATATATGATATATTAAATTGCATTAACTAATATTTGCTCACTAAAAGATTCTTTTTCTCACCCGGATTAATACATTGATATATATGCGATATATGTTAATTGTATTATTTTCTTTTGTTGCAAATATATAATATATATATGTGATATATATTATTGTGACATGATATGATTTATTATAAAACATGTTTAAGGATGATATAATGGGATTAGGGTTTGATTAGGGTTAGCACCTTCTTGTTCACTCTAGAAGGTTTTCTATTTTGTCATGATAAAGATATTTTGTTATGACTCATGCTTTGAACTAACCAAACCCTAACTCTAGTTTATTCTCTACATTGGTTTAGCCTCTCATCCTTGACCATGGTTTGATAATCAATCATATATTCTTGATTACTATTCATCACAAAAGGATTAATCAACATTATTCATCTTCTTCTTCCTTCACTCTTCATGAAAAAGCTTGCTTGTTTTTCCAAAGTGATGAATAATTGTGAGAAAAATATAAATAAAGAGAGAAAAAATCCTACTTCATCATCCTCATCTTCCCTTGCCATTTAGATGAGGGTGTTCATATCATTTCATGAGTGTTAGCTCGTGTTAAAGAAACTTCAAGGTAGATCATCTTAGTATCGAAGATCGGAAGCAAAGGTTGCATCTTTCTCTTCGTGGAACCTCTCGAGAGTCCGGATCACGATGATCGCAGCGAAGGGACCACAACACGGAGCATATGAAGTGAAGGACCGGATCTACAAAGGTTGTAATCCCTCTCACTTAGTGTTAAAGTGTTTAGCATGTTGTTTTTTGCCTAATCTCTAGTTTAAAGTTCCGTATTCGGGTTGTTCGGCACGGCTAAATTTTTAATCGGGCATGGTTGATGCCTCGTAGACCCTTGTGCGCGTTCCTAGCAACCCTACAAGAGGTTCCACAAGGCATCAACCATGCCAAAATCAAATTTTTCTTGTGCCGAGAAACCCTAATGTAAGATCGATTACTAGAGGATAGGCGAAACTACAAGCAAGTTAACAACTTAACTACAAAGTGAATGGAAATACAACCTTTGTAGATCCGGTCCTCCACTTCCTTGGCTCTGTGATGACGTCCCTCCGCTGCAACCATCGGGATACTAGACTCTCGCGGTGGTTTCATCGGAGAAAAGATCGGGCTAGGTCGTTGACTTCGATGCCGAAGATGATCTACGTCGATGCAACTCTAACTCGAGCTCCATCTTCACCAAGTCATGAAACTTGTGAAGAAAACACCCTATACTACATGGCAAGTGGTAGAGGATGATGAAATAGGAGGTGGGTTCATTTTGGATTTGGATTTCTCACTTGATTTCATCACTTGACATTTTTCAAAAAAGCTTTGCTTTTTCTTCATGAAAAAGAAGAAGAAGATGAAAGAAAAAGAATTATTTCAAAAAGAAAATCCAAGTGATTCTTATCATTTAGCAACCATGGGTGAGTTAACAAGTATAGAGAATAAACTAGGGTTGAAGTAAATGGTTAGGGTTAAGGAAAGAAACAAAATGGTCAAAGCATTTCAAAACTTCATGAAGCTTCACGAAAAAAAACAAAAGAATCCACCATTTTATTTCTTGCCTAAAAATAAATGAAAGGAATAAATAAATAAGTAAATCAAAACCCTAACCATTAACCTAATCATGGTTTAATCATACACACCCAAGTTTGCATGTATCATCAAACATGATACAAACTAGTGCACAAAACTATATCATATATACAATGTGCATATCAAGTGAGAAAATCCATATTAAGTGAACCAATACTAGTTAATGCAAAGTAATATATCAAATATATAATTATGCATTAAATCATTAAATCAACACTTGATTTAATGATCCGGTCATGCTGCATATAACCGACTAATATCAAGTGTATTATTGTATCGAATCAACACTTGATTTGGTAACCCGGCTATATCTCATATAACCGTCCAATGATACAAATCGCGAGAATAGAATACAATATCACATACTGGTATTATTCTCGGTCCCGCACATATCTCATATGCGCTCCTATTTCGTTTCGCTTGAGCCAGGAAACCTTTGTGTAGGACTCTAAAGACTCGTCAATACGCCGGCAGCAGGTGATGATCATATCAAACACCCACAAGCCGCAAGCGGTCTGCTAAACGTAACGGCCACCCGGGTATTGAGAGATCAGAAGATCAACGAGCAAGTCCGCTCACACTCCTGTGAATCCAACCAGTAACACTTACCGTACAGTCCGGTCTGATCGTCTGATATGTCGCATATCTTGCCTAGGGGTGGTAAACGTCAGACCCCAGTAGCTCGATAAGTCGTGTCGATATGAGGTCTATAACAGTTCGAGAAACTACTGGTAACACTTACCAGTAAATCTCAGCAACCCTGGCCAGGGATTTCCGGTTATAGCCAATCGAATACAGTGCAATATCAACTCCCTATACCGGGAGAGACGAATCCCCTCCTATCGCTCATTGCCTCCATGTGATTCGGGACTGTACCCAAAAACCACCGTTTTGCACGTCCTCTTGGACGTGGTAGGGTGGAAATCAAAGCACAGTGGGAATCACTCAAGACTCTATGACGATCTCGGGTCTACAGACTAACCTGTACCAGTGTCACCAGAGAACTGCCATCTGACGTAAGGTATAATACCATCTGGAAGTTCTCGGCGAGTCTGTCCAGTATACCCAGTCTCTACTGAGCACCCGTATATTATCTCTGATGTCAAACACCAATGGATATGGGATCATCCATCGCCCATCTGTATGGGTCGAGAAGGTATATGCTAGTCTACTCTGGTATATCGATACCCCGTCTCGATATACCCACGACTAGGGACCTTGAAGGATGTACTTATGGACTACCATGTCCCCACTAGTATGATCCGCATCATAGTCCAGGTAGTCAAGTACACATCCTAAGGGCTTTACCAACGTGTAACAGAGAGACAATCAGTGTACACGTTAAGATAAAGAGCAACCAGATAGCATACTATCATGTCGAGCAAGAAAGTCCTCCCTATATATGTCTCAGCATCCACTACAATATACATCCTATGTACAGTAATGGCCTCTAGGGCATACATATAACTAACAATCTCCCACTTGCACTAGGGCCATCTGTAGCAGTGGTTGCAGTATCTCATACTCAACCATCCCATAAAAGTCTCACTCTGGGAAAAAGCCTTTGTGAGTGGATCCGCCGTGTTGTCCTCTGAGTCTACTCTCCTAACCTCGATCACCTTAGAGATCAGCCATCTCCATGATCAGGTGATATTGCCTTAGAATATGTCCGGATCACTGATGGGACGGACGTTCCTTGGCATAAGCCACAACTCCATTGTCACATAATGGGAGGAACTAAGTTCATCTCATGAACAAATATACATCCAGACTACCTCTTTGGTAGCATCTTAAGTAGCGATGTATCCGGCCTTTATCGTCTAGTATGCCACGGTATCTAGCTTGGAACTCTTCCAACATACCGTCCCTTTACTGAGGGTAAAGACAATGCCTGTGACTGACTTTCAGTCGTCCTTATCACTCTGGAACCTTTCCAGTGATTCTCCCCAGGATCAATTGATACCATCTCACTACAACTAGTGAGTATCCTAGGATCCAATCAGATCTATCTCATAGATCCAAAACCCAGAATTTAGGAGGTATCACTTTGATCCTATATGGAGAATCATTGTGATAAGCGGAGATTGACCGATTGTAGCATAGGAAACTCCTTTCTTATCAAGAGTATGTCATCCACGTACTCTACGAGGATCATCACCATACTCCCTACTACCCTTTTGTTTATAAAAGGTTCATCTACCATTTTGATGATGTCAAACTCTTTGACTAACACATCAAAACAGACGTTCTTACTCCGCGATACCTTCTTTATCACATAAATCATCTTGCTCGCGTTTCCGCTGCTCCCACTGTCTACGAAGCCCTCTGGTTGTGTACTTATAGATGCACTCTTCTAAAACATCACTTAGAAAAGCATTCATGGCACCCAACCGCCAGATATCGTAGTCATGGTATGTAGCCGTGGCAAGTAGGATCTGGATGGACTTAAGCATAGCTACTTAGAAAAGGTTTCATCATAATCCATACCTGGTCAATGATGCAATCTTTTAAGTCTAGTTTTGAAAGTCTCAACTTTTCCATATACACCAAGTAATCTTCTCAAGATATACTTGCTCCTGATGGGGATTTAACCCTTCAGATAAAGCAACTAAAGTCCATACTTTGTTGGTGTATAAGGATTCAATCTCAGATCGCTAAGCATCCAGCCATTCTTACAGAGTCCCACTCTTGATGGCCAGCTCGAAACTAGTTGGGTCATCATCTCATGATGCATTCCTCGCTCCTACTGTCATAGAGAAACAGAAGTATCTCTCAGGTGGGTGAGAAACCCTACTAGATCGGCGGAGAGGCCGAGGTTCGTTGGTAACTATTGAATCCTTTGGTTCTTCCAAATCAGCAGCTGCAGTTTGTATAGCTGGAACATTTCCAGTTCTACATAACAGATCTTGCCTCGAGCTTGTCCAGATTTTGCTTTTTAGACATAGGCTGGAAAACCCCAATATCTCAACAAACTTAAGATATGGGCTCTTCCCTTTCCATATCACATATGAAGCGGTAGGCAACTGTTTTGATTTGAACCCTATTCAATATGTATGCAGCTTCTCAAGCGCATAATTCCCAAAAGAAAATAGGAAACTCAGCAGTACTCATCATAGAGCACACCATATCACATAGGGTGCTATTGCTCCGCCCCGATATACCATCGTGCTATGGTGTATACGGAGGAGTAATGCTGAGAGAGAATCTCATTCTCCTTTAGAATAGTCCAGGATTTCCGTGCTCAAGTATTCTCCTCCTCGATCACATCAAAGGACATAATACTTATACCCGTATTTTTGGTTCTCTACTTCTAACTTATATTCTGTGAATATCTCAAAAGTTTCGGATTTGTGTTTCAACAGGAACATATGTCTGAATCTTGAGAGATCATCAGAGAATGTAATGAAGTACAAAGAACCAGTCTTGGCATGTGTAGACATGGGACCTTACATACATCAACATGTATCAATCCCAAGAGTTCACTAACTCTTTCTCTGTTTCCAGTAAACAGAGCTATGGTCATCTTATCTTTGTGACATGACTGGCAAGTTTCATAAGATGTAAATTCAAACTGATTTAAATATGCATCTAAATGTAACTTTAGCTAGTCGGGTCACATTGATCTGACCTAGTCTACAATACCTCAAGAAGGAATCGTTCAATTCTGAACTCTTCCTCTTGTGTGTGTTCCGTATACTAAGAACTGTAGTTTGATTTAGAACATCAATGCTTTTAGATAACGTGCCTGAACCGATCAACTTTTGATATAGGAAATGTTCAAAACATTATCCAACAATACAAAATTTTATCATTTCTTTATTAATAAAGAGACTGATATGATTTTGTATATCAGGTTCGGTATCTAATAACATTCGTTCAGAATCAATGTATTGGTAATACAGGGTGACAGTGACCAACAGACTTGGCTGCAACGCTTGCACCATTTTCTATCTCATGAAACTTATCACCCGTTCTCAGTTCTCTACCTTTCTGTAGCCCATGTAACAAATTACATATGCGGGATCCTGATCTGGTATCATATACCCAGGACGTAAATGACATTGAGAAACAGTTCTCTGTAATGAACACACCCGAAGATGATGCATCGGTATGCACTTTCTTCGTTTGGGCGGCACGGGAATTCTGGTAATCCCCTAAATCCTGCTCTGTCTTATAACATTTATAAGTTGGAGCGGGACCAACGTTTCCCAGCTCAGTATAACAAGAGAGTTCGGTCAATACATCCGTATTATTATCTTGATTAAGGCGTGACATGGTCGCTACCTGGAGAGAGAGAAGAAAACACTCTGCGTGCGCTCTTACAAGATCAGATTGGTTATTATTTTATCTAATCAGGATGGCTCCCACTGTTTTTATCAAATCTTCCTTCAAACCCTAAAAGGAAAGACTAGCCGGGATTAATTACACGCTACAAGTTCGCCAATCTTTCAGCCAGGCCAGTGTCGGTACTTTGAGGGAGGTTCCCCGTGTTTTCGCACGGACCTAATTATAGTAAACCTCATTTTCCCAGAGGCGTAACCCCGTTGACACCTTTCTAGACACCTACTTGATCGGCTAATTGTAATGTGTAAAACTCTTCCAGGAGTAACAATTACTCGCAGCGGGTATCGTGATCCAACTATCTCATAGAAGGTATGCAATCTCATTGCAAATTTCAACACTTGAAATTCCCGATAATATTTTTCCCCAAGCGATCTATGGCCTTGACTGAGTCAACAAACAATAGACCGCAAGTAAAGTTCAACCCGTAATTTCCCGATTGAATTAAACCCACCCGCACGACCCTTGACTGAGTCAACAAGGCCGCACGACTACCCTAATCTAATCGCATCATATGCTTTGCAGATAAGCACTAATCAGCTACCGCACACTACGCCTTGACTCAGTCAACAAATGCAGCACGAATACTAACTATTACTTATCTGAAATGATGGAGGGCTACGACAGGTTTTTAAGAAAACCCTTTGCGTAATGAACTTTATATCGTTGTAGAATCGAGTGATTTTAAATGGAATGTTTTTGAGGCCTTTCTAGTTTTGCTAAAGGGGTCACTCCCGGTGAAGGGATCGTCGGTCCTTTCCTCGTCGAATGAGGTGCGGGATATATCATATATATCACCGTGCAAAGCAAAAATTATAGAAGAAATCAAAAGACAAACCGAGGGTTGTAGCATCTGCCATTTATTGCTAAAGGGGTCACTCCCGGTGAAGGGATCTCGGCCCTTTCCTTATCGAATAAGGTGCAGGATGTTCCATAAGGAACACCGCGATGCAAAGCAAGAACTGTAGCTACCTGTTTTTGAAAATTCGATTCCACAACATCTTAGGTTTCTTTTATTTCATTAATCTCATTAATTAAGTCCCATCATTTAAGCACCTAAACATCACAGATAAATACGACGTACACTTATGCCATCCGCATTCGCCTCGATATCCCCACGTGCACCGTTAGGTTAGGTAACTAACGACAGAGCGGGGCAGGGCTAGCGCGGGTGTAAAACATAAGTAACGTCTATATAATATATCATATATACTATATACAGTATTTATCACAGAACATCACATGATCACATCACAGATATCGCAGCAGAAGAAACATATGAAATATTAGATATACTAGGACGTCCGTGTTTTAATACGAGCCAGTATAAAACACGGATTCCATGGTCGCGATGAATAGCCCAACCCACAACCCAAGACCCCTACGAGAGCGGCAAGCAACCCTACCAATTCTAGAGTTAGGAGACCCGGACTCGGCTCCTCGAGTTGGTCTCCCACTGGACTCTAGAACCCGGTTACTTGTGCTCCCCTCCTTGGGTCTATCCTAGTGCGGAAAAGTAAATAATATACAATGGTGACATCTTCCGCAACCTGGAAGTGCCCTAATAAAAGAATATTACATACAAGTTTTTACATGAATGAAAATGAAAAACACTTATCTCACATAAAAAAAAACCCCCCGGCTATTCAAACACGACGATCCAATATAACATATCCAGCAACACATAACATCGCATGTCATAAACGTAAGTAAACATGCGTATCCCAATTGTCGTTGACATATAGCAACGAAACCGGCGATATCACATATTACACTTACGGTCACAGAAAAGAAAGTGTAAAACTACAACAGTTGGAATCCGCAACCCTTTTAGACATCGCATGCCTAACCAAATGAATTCCTTAGACATCGCATGCCTAACAATTATAAACGCCGCATTTAGTCTCATTATCGAAAACACTTTTCAATATCAAGTCGGGCAATTCAATAAGATTCCCGACATTTTGATCTAATGCTCGTCTTAAACTTTAGTAGGCAGCCGTACCCCTGATGCTGTCGACGAAGTGCACCAAGGCGGAACACCACCGCCGCGAGCACCCGAATGGATGCTTTCGGCGATGGGGTTCTCCTACAGTCACTTGGTCGGGTTTATGGGGCGTGGCTATCTATTAAGTTTACCGGCGAGTATCCGCGTACGCTACGAGATTACGACGGACTTTTGATCACATCAAAATTCCGTGGCAACCGATTATTTGAGACTAAAGTGCTATGTTTATAACATTCATATTAGTTATCTCATAACTACTTGTGGATTCCAAATATTGTATCACATTCCAGATAAATAGAAAATGTTAAACTTTTCGATCGAACAGTCAAACACCCAAGTTTTCCCGGAACAGCTCAACACATGAAATAGGTTCAAAAACATCCATTTCATGCCACAGTACCAACGGTCCAGCCGTAGAAGGGTCAAGCCAACGCCTCACATGTGGCACGCCGTACTGCCCCAAACCCTAAGGTTCAAAGGGCAGTTCAAGACGGTCACATAATCGAGTTATGGTTTGTTGTCTTCTAGAGGGTCTGTTCCCCTCCGAAAGGCTGCGCACAGGACCGCGATGTCCTGACGCTGAGATTCGGGGCAGATGCTATTTGGTTTTATTCGTCCACCTTTCCGAAGATGCCAAGTTGATTTATGGCACCGTGTATCGGAGGTTTAGACGGATGCGGCCGATGTAACAGACTTCATCAGATTCCCCCTCGCTTGAGGGGTTTTTGATTGTGGGGACGCTCTTCCCTGCAGGCGCAAGCCCCTGCAGTTAATTACGCTACCGCATCGCGGTAACAACTTTCTCCTTCTCCAGAATTTCACTTCGTGTCGTGTGTGTTTGTTTTGTTTGTGGTTGTCCGTGAATTGTATACGGAGACTGAGTAATGCCGTCGCCCGTAGGATGTGGATTAGTCTAAATCCGTATTTACTTAGATTTGGGTTTGGTGTTTTTAGTTTAAGGATGCATTAGTCGCGTTGCGGCTAAGATCAACTTAAACGTTCGTTAAGGATACGTCAGTCCTGTTTGAGATTGAGATCAACTTAACGTAGTGATTCATTTAATATATGGCCGTCAGGACTCGTCACCTCTCTGACGTCGTTGAAGGATTACAACGACAGGTGTCAGAGGAGCTCGGAGATGTACCCTTGAACCAGAGTTGATTTGGAATTTTGTAGTCCACTTGAATGTTTAAGGATACGTTAGCCGTGTTTGGGGCTAAGATCAACTTAAACGGGATCGTTTAGATCCGGTAAAAGAGCATTTGGAGGCTCTATTGTTCCAGTTTAGGGACGTGGTGGTCCATACTCCAGTTTAGGGACGTGGTGGTCCACTTTCCAGTTTAGGGACGTGGTGGTCTATCGCCAGTTTAGGGACATGGTGGTCCATCTTCCAGTTTAGGGACGTGGTGGTCCATCGCCAGTTTAGAGATGTGGTGGTCCATATTCCAGTTTAGGGACGTAGGGGTCCATGATTAGTTTAAGGACGTTTCGGTCCAACATTAATTTAAGGACGTCTCGGTCCGATATTAGTTTAAGGACGTTTCGGTCCGATATTAGTTTAAGGATGTTTCGGTCCAAATACGTGTGTGGTCGTCGGGACCCGTCACCTCTCTGACGTCGTTGAAGGATTACAACGACGGGTGTCAGAGGATTTCGGAGATGTACCCTCGAACCGGAGGTAAATTGATTTAAGAGAGCAATCTTGCTCAGCCAATTTAATTTAAGGACTTACGGCCAAAATTGGGCTAAGTCCAGTTAAAAATGTTCAACATTTTATTTGCTTTTGCATTGCATTTCTTTTTATTTTTATTTGGGCTTTGCCCAGAAAGGATGCAGAGCATCAATTTGTTTTTGGGCTCTGCCCTTTGTGAATGATGCAGAGCATCAATTTTATTTGGGCTCTGCCCTTTTATTGCTTTGCAATTTATTTTGGCCTGTTGGTCTTTTTTATTTGGGCATGGCCCTTTTTTAAGAAATGCATTGCATTTGTCAGGCGCTTTGTGCCAATTACTGAGCGCAAGCGCTTGTGGTGAGGACACGTGTCATGCTCTGGTGAGCGCAAGCGCAACGGTGCAGTGCGCTGCGCTAGTACGCTACGTTGTTGCGCTGCTGACACGTGGCGTGCTCTGGTGAGTTGCGCCAATTCCAGAGAGCAAAGCTCTATTTCAAGAGCGCGTAGCGCAAGTTGTTCTGTAGCTGACATGTGGTGTTCTCTCAAAAGCGCAACAGCGCAGTTTGGAAGTGCAAAGCACTAAGAATCTTTTAGAATCAAGAACAGAAGTGCAGAGCACTATTTGATTTCTTGATCTAATTTAGATCAAAGAAAAATAAGTTTTTTCTTTTTGTTTGAAGAACCAGAGGTTCATAAAAGTGCAAAGCACTATTTTTATTTTGTTGTTTTCTTGTTTTTAAAGAACCAGTGGCTCATGAGAAGTGCAAAGCACTGTTTATTATGTGAAGAACATTGATCTGGTTTTTAGATCAATGATTTATTAAAAGAGATTTCTTTTCTCTCGTGAAGGTCTTTACCCTTTTCTTCAAAATTTTCTCAGAATTCTCTCTCTGTTTGAAGCTCTTGACTTTTTTCAAGAAAATGTTTTTTTTTTGAATTGAGGTCTGGGGTCTCTTTTATAGTGCCCATAAATTAGTTAATTTTGTTGAAGAGATCTTTCTCTGAGTGATTTGGGGAATTTTCCCCACCGTTGGATCTTTGATCCAAGGGCTTCTGCTTTGCAGAAGAAAATCTTCTTGTTTTAACAAGAACAGAAAAGATTTCTTAGAATTTTAATTCTGTTTGGCGCAGATGCCCCAGCGCGTGACACGTGTCGCGCAGCGCAACTGCGCTGACACGTGTCGCGCAGCGTAGCGCATGCGCAACTGAAGCGTTGCTTCCTTTAAATAGAGCTTTGCTCTGATTGGGCGCGCCTTCTTGGGCGCTGCGCTGACGTATCAGCGCCTGACATGTGGCCCGTTGCGCCCGAGATTTGAAGCGTTGCTTCAAAATTTTTAATTTTGAATTTCAACAGAGCTTTGCTCTGATTGGGCGAAACAAATGCCCCCCCACCGTTGCGCTCATATGGCGCACACGTGAGTGCAGCGGTGGCAAACTCCTGATCGTTGGATCAAGGGGTGAGCTCAAGGGGCGCAAGCGCCTTATAAATAGGACCTCTGGCCCTTAGAAAAAAATCTCACCATATTCTAGATTTTGATTTCCAGAGCTTTGCTCTCGTTTCCAGAACTTTAGAGCTTTGCTCTCATTTTCCAAGTTAGAAAACTTTAGGTAAAATTAATCTTAAGTTAAATTAATTTTAATTAACCAACAGAGCTTTGCTCTCACAGATCTTCTGATCTAAAGAAATCCCCTTTGGGGTTTCATCAACAGAGCTTTGCTCTTATGAATCCATAGATCTACAGAGATCTTGTTCATGGGTTTTAGCCCATGATCAGAGCTTTGCTCATGGATTCAAAAATAGCTCTTTTAGATTTGAAAAATGAGGAATCTTTTTATAAGTTTTTCATGAATCTTTCAAGATTCCAAAATTGTTGATTCTTTTAAGTGTAAATTTTTTTCTGATGGACCTTTTCCATTATTACTACAGAGCCATGCTCCTTTAAGGATTCTTATTTCCCTGGGACCAGAGTTTGACAAGTGTCACTCTGTGACAGAGCTTTGCTCTGAAAGAGGAGATTTTCTACTTGTCTCTAGGGATTCTTCCCTCCCTTTTTTTTAAATGGGAATGTTTTCCTGGGGACCAACTGACGATCTCATCCAATGATGAGGTTGTCTTGCTAACTGACGTATTATCATCCAGATTTTGTGGGTCCCCTCTTTGGTCTCTTACTCACTGCACTGCTGTGTGGTGTAATTAATTAATTTTAATTTAATTTAATTAATGCATTTTCTTTTTTAGACGCCAAACGTTGGAATTACAACACTAACGGCTAAATTGTTCTTTTGCAGCGATTATGTTTCTAGACACTTCATTCCCGTTCGTCCGCTCGGAGGAGGGATTTCCCGAGGCGCCCTTGGACCGTGAAGTCCTGACCATGATTAGAGAATACGACCCGGAGTACAAGAACCTCCACCTTTGGGGGTCTTGGTATAACCAGATCATCATGGGTCGACGCAGCTTCACATGCGCAGTGCCGTCCGAGCCCATCACGGCAATTCATTATGCCACCCCACCCTCGGTGCAGTATGCCGTGGAGATGGTGGATTGGACCGCGAACAGCTTTCTTCATCCCGCTATGGATGTGGTTCCGGTCCAACTTCCTATGGTCTTGGATATCCTAGGACGTCGTATTTGTCAGGGCGAGGCGAGACCCTGGGGGCAATCGTATAACATTGGTCTGATCCCCCGCCATCCGATTGGCTACCTTCCGTGGACCCGGTACATCATGTTGACGAAGTAGTCGCAGTTGATAAGATTAGGATTGTACACCGCGGTCTACGTCTCTCTCTTCCAGTATCCCACGCTCCCCACCTGGTGGTTTAAGGCTTTATTGGAGCAGTGGAACATTCCCACCCACACTTTCCTTGCCATCGGGAAGTGTCCATCTCTTTGGAGGAGTTCACGGAGGTATCCGGTCTACCAGTCATGGGAGAACATTATGAGGAGCTGCTTCTGACAGATGTGTACATCTTTGGTGCTAGGCCAGTGGTAAGGGGGGTCACACCGGAGAATTCCGTTCAACATCAATTCCCAAGTTTGATTAAGGTGCTGAACATCTATGAATCTCTTTTTATCGAACATGGGAGTCGAGGGGTTAACTTTGAAGATTTCATCGCTCGGTTCCTTCGCCTAAGCGTCCTCTCATCAGAGGCTGCTAAGTTTGCCACTCTGGATGACCCTTTCGGTTTAGGTGTGGACAACCTACCGGAGAAGGAGATAGATCAAAAGTGTTTTTTCCTTCCGGACTTCCCTACCATGTCATTTGCAGAAATTGCGGCCCCTGGAATGGATGAGGAGGCCTTTTTCTTAGGATTTCTTGGACTGTGGCTGAGCTGGTTTGCGATCCCCATGCACTCTCATCGTATGCGGCCCTCTATCTTTTACCCAGCCCACCGGATGGCCATCGGGGTAAAGGTGGCTGTTGGGATCGCTGGCTTGGCGCACCTATATCATGGTCTCAACCAAGCAGCGGATGCTAACGAGCCCGGGGTATTGCACGTGGTCTTCCCGATGCACTACTTTATGTCGTGGTTCGAGCTACATACGGCGGGTGTCTTCGGCATGCATAAAAGGCCCTCGTTCTTTGACAAGTGTGGTTTCCCTCGCATTATTCAATTGATTGGCGCATCAATCGTGACCCCTTCACCACGAAACGCCAGAGGTTTACTGCTTCGCCCTCACACCGTTGGAGTCGGGATGTCCTTCATTGACAAGGTATTAACCATTGGAAAAGCGTCCACCACTGCGGTGCGACCATTACAGGACTCCTTTAAGGATGGAGCTTCAGTGTTGACGGCCCGGGAGACCCTCCACTTGTATTCTATTAGACCGGGCTTCCTAGTCTTCAGGCAGGGCGGTGCGGCAATCTTCATGAGATATAACCCGCACCGTTTTGCCCAACAACTGGGCTATGATCAAGGGGTACCCTTGGAAGCTTTCTTACTGGAACCTGCTGCCAATGAAGAAGGGATGGAGAACGCGTTACATCACTTCATGCGCCTGAACACGGGTTCTCGTTTTTTCATCAGCACGCCGGCCTGCGCTCCACGACTCCTTAATGCATATAAAGAGTGGTATAATCATGCGACGGGGGACGTTATAAAGGAAGAGAGGCGAGTGTTGATCGACCGTAAAGAAGCACCTCCCGGCACCAACCGTAACGCTCCCTTAGTGCCAAGGACCCCGGTGGCTCCTCCTCTAAAAGATGCCGGGGGCAGACCATCGCGTGCGCAAATTCCTCCACGTGAGTTGCCGCTCCCTGATATCACAGATGTACCTCCCGCACCCTATTCTCCAGTGGAGACAGTGGTTGTGTCCTCGCCGGAGTCTGGCGTGGGTGCGGACATCGGGACCCGTCGTCCCAAAGTGGCTGCTAAACGGAAGTCGATCCCCCGTGAGCCTAGGGTCGGAGGGCAAAAGAAAAAGAAGTCGCTCTTCGCTGCGGACGTCGTGTTCGGTCAGGAACCCCATGCTCCCTATGCCGAGGGCCTGATCGAATACGGGACTAACGAAGGATTAGTGATGCCGCCGCCAGACGATACAGACTTGGAGGCTGCTCTCAAAGCTTCAGCGTGGTTGGCGAGGCGTGACGCGTGGCTAGCTAAGCTTGCGCACTCAGGTAACTACTAGTCGCCTTTTCTTTATTACAACATATCCTCTTCATTGCCTTTGACTAACGCTTTTCTTTCTTTTCTTTCAACAGGCATCACTGATGAAGAAGCCATTGCCGCTTCTCTGAAGACTTTCCAGGAGGAGGAACGTCTTAGAGCATCCATGGGCCTTAGTAAGTTTCGATTCATCAAGTTTTCATTTCCCTTGTGTTATGGTCGATTTAACCTTTCCTTTTTAATCACAGGAACCTCAATGCCGTTCCCTCCAAGTGGCTCAGATGTTCTACCAGCTGCCGATGTTCCTGCTTCCTCTGGGCCACCGCAGGAGGTTTGTCTTGAAGAGCCGATGAAAGATGCCTTAAAGGCTCTGGAGGCATCCCTGAACGAGGATAACGACGCCTTGAAGGAGGCGTCACAAAGGTCCATCGCGACAGCCCGGGAGGAAAGGAAGCGGCTGAGGCGTGAGGCGAAGGCGCGTAGGGCTGCCTTGGCTATGGGAGCAGGTCCCAGCACCGCCCCTTGTGCTGATACTCCATCTGAAGAGGCCCCTGTCGCCCTATCCACTACCCGCAGAGAGGTGGCGCGCACAGTTCGGAGTGCAAACGGTAAATCCGCTTCAGGTAATATTTCTCTCAGAGTTTTTGTTATAAGGATTTTAATGTCATTGGTCCTTATATCTCTTATCTTGCAGGGCCAAGTCCGATCGAGGGGGAGGTGGAAACCGTTGATCCCAAAGAAACAGAGGAGGCGGTACCTGCCGAACTCGAGCCGACGGTGGGCAACGTCGTTGTGGCTTTGGAGCCTGAGGTGGAGGTCGAGGGGCCTACCGCCGAGAAGGTCATTGATGCCGAACCTGAAGTGGTGGCAGATAATATGATCATTATAACTGAGTCCAGGGTGGTGGCGGATGAGGCGCTCGAGGCCGGCGATCTCGTGGTGATGGTGGACGATACAACCGTGACTACTGAACCTGAGAGAGTAGTGGGTGAGGTGGCCATGATTCCCGAGGACGAGCCAACCGCTCCTTCTCTGGAATCTGGCAATACTCCAGTCATAGCCCTCCCCGTCTATGGTCCTCCGCTGTCTCCAGGTCTCGCGAGCACCACAACGGTTCCCATTGAGTCGGGTGATGAGGCCACGGGCGGTGGTCTCATGTCAATAGAGGAGGGAATCGCCTCCGTTTCAGCCGGCAGCTCATCAGGTAAATCCCAAGTTGCTATCTTTTTTATCTTACAATCCTTTCTGACAAATTCGCATTTGTTGTAACGCAGGTGCAGCCAGTGCCGATGCTCCACTGCTTGAGGGAGCGCCTTCAACAACTGCCTTGGCGGTGGTCACCTCTCAACCCTCTCTCATACCATCTAAGATGTTGGAAGGTATGTGTTTGCAATTTATTAATCCTATACTTCAGACATATAATTTGTGTACTAAAGTCATATTGTTGTGTCTCTTCAGGAGTGCTCTTTGATCATGTATATCAGATGTTGCTCCCACACTTCTCTTTCCCATCCGAACTTACTTCTTCCCCTGGTGGCGTTGGTGAGTATGATTTCCATTGACGTCTTTCTTTTTTCATTGATGGAGTTACCTCTAACCCCCCTTTTTTTTATCTCGACTGCAGTGCTACAGATTGAAGGAGGGATAAAAGATCAGCTGCACCGCCGACCCTTCCGACCTTGCCACCTGTCTCGACTGGTACAGCGACTATCACGTTGATAACTTCCCTCTCTTTATTTTCTGTACTGTTATCTGATCGCATCCTGTTTCTTTTCAGTTGTCGTTCAGGCCTCGTCGCCCTTCGAGCCTCGTATTACAATGCCGGCGGGTCCTTATCTGAGGAGTCTGTCTTCAAAAGGCGCCGCGAATAGTCTGCGCATGTTGAGTGACTACGTCGAGGAACTCGACGTTGAAACTCCTACATCTGCCGCAGACTTCGCTATGGTGGTTAACCCGATGCTAGCAATACTCGTGAACTTTCATGATGAGGGCATCATCGCATCCTGGGTTAACCATTGTAGGGAGATCGAGGGTCGCCTATATCAGTTGGAGTCACTGCGTCCCGCTCCCGAGACCTTGGCTGCCAGTAATCAAAGAACAGCGTGGATTGAGCAGAGCGCTCCTTACTTCCACCATCTCGAACAAGAAGTCATTTCAAGGCGTAAGGAGCGTGGTGAGACTTCGAGCAAGTCTGCCTAACTGCATGCTCGGGTGGAGGCCAACGCCGCACGGCTGAAGGTTGTTTTTTAGGGCTTTCTGCAATGTCTTTCCGAAGGGTTATCATTGAGGCAACAACTTGACGTTGTCGAGCGAGATGCACCCAGCCAGGAAGCAGCCCAGAAGGTGGCGGAGGAGCAACTTTCATCCTTCTTGCAGCAGCGGGCCCAGGTGGAGGCGGAGGTGGCTGCGGCTGTCACTCAGGAGGAAGCGCTGAAGGAAGTGCGAGAGCAGCTTGTGAATTTACTAAAGACACTTCCTCCTCAGTAGCTATCCATCTTTGTATCGTTTGCACTCGTAGATAAAAGAATGCATATATATATTTTTTATTCTTTGACATAATGTATCCTGTACCCAATCAAGTTTATGAATAAAAGATACACCTTTTTTGTAATGTGTCATTTTCTCCGTCTTTTCTTTCTTTTATTATCAGCATATCACCTTAGCAAACATGGTTGACGGATGATTAGAACGAGTATCCTGACTTTCTTAAGAAATAGCGATGGCTTAGGCCGCAGGTTCGGATCTGCTGCCTAAGATTTTTCAACTCTATAAGCCGTGAGGGTCTCACAGAGACTTTTCTCCCTACGGATCGAGAGGATCTCGTAGGTGGGTTTTCTCCTTAGGAATCGTGAGGATTCTTAAGTGTGGTTTTCTCTTATAAGTCGTAAGGATCTTATAAGAGAATTTTTCTCTCTTACGAGTCGAGAGGACCCACAAGCGGTTGTTTCCCTCCTCGTCGAAATTCGACTTTGGAGAGCGAGACCCGTGAATAGTATGCAAGAGACCATTTTGGATTGACTTGCAGGGTCCCATTGTTCAGGAAGCAAGTTTTTTAGTCCCTGCTGCCTGAGGCTTCATTTGCATGTTGAGACGAATCGGGAATTTCCCGCGGAGACACTAGTTTCTCTGCGAACCGACGCGAATCAGGAGGCTCTCGTCAAGGAGTGTTTGTATCCGTGAGTCAAGGAGTTTGCTAGGGATTATTTGTTTCCCAAGCGCCAAGGATTATTTGTTTCCTTGGGGTTTGAAACGAGTCGAGGATTTCCCACGGAGGCACTGGTGGCTCTGCGAGTCGACGCGGATCAGGAGGCTCTCGTCAAGGAGTGTTTGTATCCGTGAGTCGAGGAGTTTGCTAGGGATTATTTGTTTCCCAAGCGCCAAGGATTATTTGTTTCCTTGGGGTTTGAAACGAGTCGAGGATTTCCCACGGAGGCACTGGTGGCTCTACGAGTCGACGCGGATCAGGAGGCTCTCGTCAAGGAGTGTTTGTATCCGTGAGTCGAGGATTTTGCTAGGGATTATTTGTTTCCCTAGCGCCAAGAATTATTTGTTTCCTTGGGGTTTGAAACGAGTCAAGAATTTCCCACGGAGGCACTGGTGGCTCTGCGAGTCGACGCGGATAAGGAGGCTCTCGTCAAGGAGTGTTTGTATCCGTGAGTCGATGAATTTGCTAGGGATTATTTGTTTCCCCAGCGCCAAGGATTATTTGTTTCCTTGGGGTTTGAAACGAGTCGAGAATTTCCCACGGAGGCACTGGTGGCTCTACGAGTCGACGCGGATCAGGAGGCTCTCGTCAAGGAGTGTTTGTATCCGTGAGTCGATGAATTTGCTAGGGATTATTTGTTTCCCCAGCGCCAAGGATTATTTGTTTCCTTGGGGTATGAAACGAGTCGAGGATTTCCCACGGAGGCACTGGTGGCTCTACGAGTCGACGCGGATCAGGAGGCTCTCGTCAAGGAGTGTTTGTATCCGTGAGTCGAGGAATTTGATAGGGATTATTTGTTTCCCCAGCGCCAAGGATTATTTGTTACCTTGGGGTTTGAAACGAGTCAAGAATTTCCCACGGAAGCACTGGTGGCTCTGCGAGTCGACGCGGATCAGGAGGCTCTCGTCAAGGAGTGTTTGTATCCGTGAGTCGAGGAATTTTCTAGGGATTATTTGTTTCCCTAGCGCCAAGGATTATTTGTTTCCTTGGGGTTTGAAACGAGTCGAGGATTTCCCATGGAGGCACCGGTGGCTCTGTGAGTCGACGCGGATCATAAGTCTCTCGTCAAGGAGTGTTTGTATCCGTGAGTCGAGGAATCTGCTAAAGACACTGGTTTCTTCGGAGTCGGGATGAACCGTCAAGATTTGGCTTCGTTTTCTGGCGGAGCGTGCTAGGAAAGTACGGTTCCCTCTTTGTTTGCGCCCTTGGATTGTATACAGGGATCGATGTGATCTCAATTGTAGGGCCAAAGTTTTATCACTTCTTTTTTTTTATTTCCGCGATGCTCTATCATTTCAGCTTTTATATCGCGAAGGTCGCGATTGCCCAATCATTTCGGCTATTTTTCGCGGTGCCCAATCATTTCGGCTATTTTTCGCGGTGCCCAATCATTTCGGCTATTTATTTTATTTTTACTCGCTGCTTTTTATTGCGAGTTGCCCAATCATTTCGGCTATTTTGTGCGCATACGTTTTTACTTGCTGCTTTTTTATTGCAAATTACCCCATCATTTCGGCTATTTCGTATGCACGTACGGCCTACTGGCTTTTCGCTGTAAACCTGAGATTAGACACCGATTTCAGCATCAGCGCCGCTACAACTGGGATATTACCAGGAGCGAATCATCATCTGCCTCTGTCGATGTCGAACAAAGGTGGTTTAGCGACCAGGGTTAGGCTCCTGTCGGCTAAGGCTTTTGACTTCATGAGCCGTAAGGGTTTCACGAAGTTATTTCTCCCTACAAGTCGTGAGGATCTTGTAGGTGTATTTTCTCCTTAGGATTCGTGAGGATTCCTAAGTGTTCGTTTCCTCTGTAAGTCGTAAGGATCCTACAGGAGGGTTTTCTCCTCATAAGTCGAGAGGATTTACAAGGGTTGTTTACCATGCGAACATATCCCCAGTCACGGATGAGACTTGGTTAGGGAAATGTTTATTCGCGCCCGTGGATTGTATACAAGGGTCAGTATTGAGCCACTTGTAGGGCAATATCAGAAGTTGTGGGGGTTGCTTAAGCACAGGTTTAGGCCTCTGTAACTTAAGACTTTCAACTCTCATAAGCCGTGAGGGTCCCATAAGAGAGTTCTCCTTACGAGTCGTGAGGATCTCGCAAGTGTATTTTCTCCTTAGGAATCATGGGGATCCCTAAGTGTGTTTCTCCTTTGTGAGTCGTAAGGCTCTCACGCGGGTGGTTTTTCCTTACAAGGTCGAGAAGACCCTATAAGTGTCTTTTAACGAGGTTGCGCCCTTTCGGGTTTTCACAAACACTCGCCGGTAGTCTTGTTGTTTTTACTCACGGAGCCCTTTCGGGTTTTCATCCGTGCCCATTTTGCTTATGGACTTACCGTTTTTTTTATTCCTTTTATTTTCTTCTCTTTTTTTTTACGAGGTCGCGCCCTTTTCGGGTTTTCACGAACGCTCGCCGGTAGCCCTGCTGTTTTTACTCACGGAGCCCTTTCAGGTTTTCATCCGTGCCCATTTTGCTTGTGGACTTACCGTTTTTTTTATTCCTTTTATTTTCTTCTCTTTTTCTTTTACGAGGTCGCGCCCTTTCGGGTTTTCACGAACGCTCGCCGGTAGCCCTGCTGTTTTTACTCACGGAGCCCTTTCGGGTTTTCATCCGTGCCCTTTTTGCTTATGGACATACCGTTTTTTATTATTTTTTTTATTTAAATTTTTTTATCTCGTCAGCCTAAGGATGCTGCGGTAGTAGTTTAAAGACGTTTCGGTCTGCTATTAGTTTAAGGACATTTCGGTCCGTCGTTAGTTTAAGGACGTTTCGGTCCGCTATTAGTTTAAGGACGTTTCGGTCCGTCATGGAGAAGGCTGGCTACTGCTTAGAAAGCTTAAGCTTAGGAAGATAGCGAGCGGACATAGTCGTTGTCATCTATCGTTGACCTAGGCTGTGGCTTATTAAGCGTAGTATTTCTTTAGGAAGCGACCGTTTATTGGCCTGAAAGGCCTTTCACCGTGCATATCCATGAGTAGATAGGCTCCACCATGGTAGACCTTGTCTATGTTGTACGGGCCTTCATAGTTAGGCTCGAATTTTCCCCGCTTGGCGCGATTGGGGATCATAGGCTTTTTGACCACTAGCATAAGTTCGCCTTGGCGGAATGTCCTCGGTCGGGTCAATCTTTCGTATGAGCGCGTCATCTTTGCTTTATAAGCTTCCAGATTTTGTTGCGCTATGAGCCGTGTTTCTTCAAGGGCGTCAAGCTCCTCAAGCCGAAGGTGAGCATTTTCTTCGTCCGTCAGCTCGTAGTGGACTGCCACTCATAGATAGGGTAACTCTATCTCGAGGGGGAGCACTGCTTCCGTCCCAAATACCAACGCATACGGCGTTGTGTTCGTGGCCGTCTTGAATGTAGTTCGATACGCCCAAAGAGCTTCTTGCAGTCTTTCGTGCCAGTCCTTCTTATTTTGGGACACCGTTTTCTTTATGATCTTTGTCAAGGTCTTGTTGAAGGCCTCGGCTAGACCATTAGCTCGCGGATTATAAACCGAGGAATATCTCCAGTCTATATTGTGCTGCTGTGCAAAGCGACTGATCTTGTGGCTTCTGTAGGCTGGCCCATTATCGGAGATGATCCGTCGTGGAGTTCCAAACCGATATATGACATGCGTCTTGAAGAAATGGAGGATATTCTCCGTCTTAACTTCTCTTAACGGTACTGCTTCTGCCCATTTAGAGAAGTAGTCAGTCGTTGCCAGGATGAAATGATGTCCTCTAGACGATGCTGGTTCGATGGGGCCGACTATATCAGTTCCCCACATCTCGAACGGCCAGCTAGCCGCCGTTGGATGTAATGGATTTGGATGCTGGTGGATGAAGTCCCCATGAATTTGGCAGAAGTGGCATTGCTTCGCATATTCGAGGCAATCCTGAATCATCATGGGCCAGTAGTAGCCCATCCGTTTGATCTTCAACTTCATCTTCGGGCCTGCTTGGTGAGAACCGCAGAGTCCGTCGTGAACTTCCTGGACGACCCTTTTCGCTTCGTCAGGTCCTAAGCATCTCAGCCACAGAGAATCAAATGACCTCTTGTACAGGGTATCATTGACGAAGGCGAAAGACAGGGCTCGTTTCATGAGCTGATATCTTGTGGACGCTTCTTCAGGCATTCGGTGGGATTTGAAGTAATCTATGAAGACTTCTCTCCAATCCTCGGTATTTTCCCAATCTTTTACTTGCAGGGTTGTCTGCTCGCTCGCTCCCTTTTCTTCGGATAATTCCGGAGATATTTCTGCCGGGGCAAGCACTCGACGGCTTTGTACCACGATTCTACCGTCGTCGAGGTTCTCGTCAGCCAGTTCTTTAGCAAGTTTGGCCAATGCGTCTGCTTTGCTATTTTCCGCACGCGGTATGTTCTCCAAAGTATAAGAGGGAATTTGGGTCAACAGTTGTTGCACCTTTTCACCGTATTTCACCAATTCCGGTTTGCACGTTTGGTAGTCGCCGTTTACTTGACTAACGACCAGTTGAGAGTCCCCGTATATAAGGAGGTTTTCAATTTCCATGTCAATGGCGATCTCAAGGCCTGCTATCAGAGCTTCATATTCGGCTTCGTTATTTGTCCTCGGCTCTGTTAGGGAGAACGCGTAGCGCATTATCCCTCCTTGTGGAGTTATAAAGATGAGTCCTACCCCTGATTTAATTATATGGGTACTTTGTTTGCGCTTATTCACGGAAGATGCTCCGTCGAAATAAAGCTCCCATCGGATATTATCACCGTCGATCGCATCAAACGCATGTTCATCTGGAAGATCGCAATTCAGAGGAGAATCGGCGGGTATCGGATGTTCAGCGAGGAAGTCGGCGATGGCCTGGCCTTTCACTGCCTTGAGAGGTTGATAGGTTATCGAGAACTCCATTAAGAGAAGGGCCCATTTAGCGAGTCGTCCCGTCAATATGGCCTTTGAAATCAAGTATTTAAGGGGGTCCACCTTTGAAATGAGACGGACTTCATGCGCCAACGCATAGTGCCTGAGTTTTGTTATCGCAAAGATCAACGCCAGGCAGTGTTTTTCAATAGGAGAGTAGTTGCTTTCTGCCCCCAGCAGAACTCGACTTAAGTAGTAGAGTGCTCTCTCTTTCCCTTGATCGTTCTCTTGTGCCCATAATGCGCCTAAGAAACCTTCGAGGGCGGTCGTGTAGAGAATGAGAGGCTTTCCCTTAACTGGGGCAGCCAACACCGGCGGGTTCTGCAGGTATTGCTTGATCTCGTCTAGTGCGCTTTGGCATTTTTGGTCCCAGAAGAACTGGGTCCCCTTCTTCATCAGGTGGCTGTAGGGACGGCACTTGCCTGAAAGATTGGCTATAAATCGCCGTATGTATGCGAGCTTCCCTTGGAGAGATCGCAACTGTTTGAGAGTCCTCGGCGGAGGCATTTCCATGATCGCTTTGATCTTTGACGGATCTATTTGAATACCTCGGTGTCGAACAATGAATCCCAGGAATTTGCCTGAGGAAACTCCGAATGCACACTTGAGCGGGTTCATTTTCAAGTTGTATTGTCGAAGGCGTTGAAATACGGTCTTCAGATGCTCGAGATGTTCCTCGTATGATTTTCTTTTAACCACGAGATCGTCGATATAGCATTCGACGATTTCGTGTATAAGGTCGTCGAAGATCTTCGTCATGGCCCTTTGGTAGGGGGCACCGGCGTTCTTTAAATCGAAGGGCATCACCTTGTAACAGAATATTCCTAAAGGGGTCCTGAAGGCTGTGTGCTTCTGGTCTTCTGGATGCATTTTTATCTGATTATATCCTGACGAGCCGTCCATGAAGGAGAAAATCTCATGAGTGGACGTATTGTCTATCATCAGTTCGGTGACTGGCACTGGAAAATCGTCCTTCGGACAAGCTTTATTAAGATCCCGGAAGTCTACGCATATACGCACTGTCCCATTTTTCTTCATCACCGGGACGATGTTGGCGATCCACTCCGGATATTGAACCTCCTGGATGAAGCCAGAGTCGATCAGCTTTTTAACTTCAGCATTGATACTCATTTCAAGCTCGAGCCGCATTCTCCTCGGCGCCTGTTTGACTGGCTTGATGTCTGGGGATATCGCCAATCTGTGCACAGCAATTTCTGGATCTAGACCCGGCATTTCGGAATAGTTCCATGCGAAGCAATCTTTATGCTGTAGAAGCACATCCTTTAACGCAGCCACCCTTTCTTCAGATAGCAGCTCGCTGATGAATGTCGGTCGCGGGTCATTTGCCGTCCCCAACTCAATTTTCTTGAGATTATCTGCAGTGGTATGGATTCCATCTTCCAGCTCTTTTGGCGCTGGTGGGAATTCTGAGATCACCTCATTGTTATTGTTTTCGAAGCACCAGGGAAGGTCATCCATGTTCTCGGGCCCTTCTTTTTGATAGCGTTATCACGTGACAAGTGCGAATACGCTTCCAATCCCAATGTGGAGTTGGCTCTGTCCTTATGGCTTTGGGCTCGTGCTTTTGTGGCGGTGTTACCCTCCAGTTGTCAGACAGAGCGGATTTGCCGAGCTGGTACTGATCTTCAACCCAATTTTTGAATGTGAAGCAATCTTCGAGAGGGTGTCCTATCACTAGGTGATAAGTGCAATAATTTGGGTTAGAGACTTCACCTGCTCGTTCGGGGGTTTTTGGACTCCGGCAGTGTAAGCATTTGATATTTTAGAGCGAGATCAAGTATCTTCTTCGTCTTGTCCCGAGGAAACGAATACGCTTGACCCATTTTCTTCATAAGGGATAGATCAATAGCACTTGACCCCCGTTTGCGTGGCTTCTTAGCCTTTCTTTGTTGCTGTTGAGCGCATTTTCGGCCTTTCGACTTATTTCTGCTTTTGCGTCGAGCCTTGTTTATAACAGGTTGACAGGGAGCAGCCTTTTCATCTTTCACGGCCTGTTGGAGAAGGCGTTGCGTTCTGGCTTTCTCGTAGATGACCATTTCGCGGTTATGATCGTCTCGGACTTTTTGACCCGCTTCCCTTATAAGCTTGTCCATTTGTTCTTCGAACGACGGATTGGGAACTTTTGCATCCGGAACTTTCACTGGCTTAGGATTAGCGTCTCCCATTGAGCATCCGCTTCTTCATCGAAGTCATACACGATATAGCAGCTGTTTAGTAGCTCTCGCTTCTTTGACCGGATGTATCCAAGTCCGATTGTCTCCATTTTCCCATTAGGTAGTTTGCGTTGAGTCTCGGGAACGTTCCAGACTTTGTCATATAACTTGGCTTTCCGAACGGTCTGCTTGAAGGATATCCCCTGGCGTTTCAGCAGCTTTTTCAAACCCTCTGTATAATATCTGGGAAGATGGATAGGCTGAAGCCTGTCGAGCGTAGGATCCGCGCCATGCCAGATTTCTTTTTCCACCTTGGTTTCTTCAGAGCGGTAGAACAAAATTGCTTTCTCGCTCTCTCGCCTGGAAGGGATGTAGAATGTTTGTAGCTCTTCTACATTGCAAATATTAAGTGCGTCCAATTCTTTTTGGTGTTTAAGCGGCACTATGGCGACTTGTAAACTTTGCTCTTCGTTAGGAGACGTTCGTATTGAAGGTCGAGCAGAGAGTACAACACAGATCTCATCTTCCGAGTCGCTACCAAAGTTCAACGTAGGAGCGGACGGTCCCGGCTTGTTGTGTTGGGGCGGAACCGAATACACTATCTCCTCTTCCTCCTCAGTATCACTGCCGAAGACAGGGATGGTAGCGTTAGTTTTATTCTCCGGTTTGTGACACTTCTCCGTATCTTCGAAATCCGGTAAGAAATATTTGGCGTCTTCATATTTGCGGACCTCGTTGACAGAGAACGGGTTCAGTTCTCCCATCACGGTATACTCGAAACCATCCTTAAAATACTTCATACACTGATGTTGTGTAGAAGGGATGATGTTGTACTCGTGTAACCATGGTCGGCCGAGCAAAGCGTTGTAGCATGTCTTGGCATCTATGACATGGAACTTAATGTCCGTGACGAGTAGCCCAAAGCGTAACGTCAGTATCAAAGACCCAAGAGTTCTTGATGACTGGGAGTCAAACCCGGAGATGGTGATCTTGTCACGAGCAAGGTGCTGGACGCTCATGCAGATTTCTTTTAAGACCCGTACATTGAGGAGATTAACGGAGGATCCATTGTCGATCAGGATTTTGCCTATCTTTATATCATGGCAGTATCCCGAGACATAGAGAGGGCGATTGTGTTCGCACGTCCCAAGTAGAAGGTCTTCATCGCCAAAAGTAATATCGGCCGTGTGCACTTCCTCCAATTCATCCTTCATCTTTTCCTCGGCCAGGCATGCTTGGAATTGTTCTGGGTCTTGGAGTGCCTTAATCAACGCATCTCTCGCCTCTTTCGATAGTAAAAGGGCGTCAAGAATGCTGAGCTGTGAGGGCAGCTTTCTCAGATGTGCTAAGGAGTTGTAATCCACCTTATTCTTCTTTGGCGGGTTGTTGGCGTTTAGCTCTTCCAGAACTTTGTCATATAAGACGATATCTTCAGAGACCTTTTCTTTCCCTTTATCTTTTCTGTTTGAGGGTCCGAGATTCTTTTCAGGCAGCATCCGATTCCGCAGCCGGATATTTTCGCAGACCTTCGGCTCTTCTTCTTTTC
This sequence comes from Agapanthus africanus, assembly GCA_030015575.1. Lineage (NCBI taxonomy): Eukaryota > Viridiplantae > Streptophyta > Magnoliopsida > Asparagales > Amaryllidaceae > Agapanthus > Agapanthus africanus. Next base: position 336,493,420 of record CM057339.1, on the reverse strand, counting down.
CCGAAGCGGACTCTTTAAAGAGAGGGGCAAGTTCTAGCTCTTCATCAGAATCACTCCCGAAGGTAGGCACTTGTGACCCGCCAGTGTTAACCATGTGACAATTTCCGGTAGTTCTTTTAATCCCTTCGGTCGTATTTCTTTGCTCCCGACGAGTTTTACGCTTTTCTCGGTTAAAGCGTTGTCGATGAGCAACATATCCTTGCCACCATCTATCGAAAGCTTTGCACTCTTGAGTGGGGTGCGAAATCTTTTGATGATATAAGCAATAGGAAGGGTGAATTTCCATTTCACCAGTAATTTTTCCTTCGGAGGATGGTAGCTTCATGCCCATTGACATGGCCTTAGCAAACATTTTCCTCATCTTGATTTTGATTTTATCCGCAGTGGGTGTACTTTGCTCCAGCGGAAGCATCTCAGCTCTTTCATCAAGTCGCTGGCGCTTGGCCTTTTCGAATATAGCCGTCTCGCATTCTCGATCAGCTTTACTTTTCAATCGAGCTTCGTTAAGGAACGTGTCAATCATTTCATCTGATAGCTCCGGAAATTTTGGTTCAGGATTTGCCCCCAGCTTTCCAGTACAAGGAGTCCCCTCATCGTTCGTGAACGAACGGGAAATCATATGACAGCTCGCCACGCATTCTTTAGATTCATCTGACAAACATTCTGTTAGTTGTATGTATGCCCTAGAGGCCAGTATTGTACAGATGATGTATATTATATTGGATGCTTGGACATATATAGAGATGACTTTCTTGCTCAATATGATAGTATGCTATCTGGTTGCTCTTTATCTTAACATGTATACTAGTCTCTTTAAACTGTCTTATAGTTACATGTTGATAAAGCCCTTAGGATGTGTACTTGACTACCTGGACTATGATGCAGATCATACTAGTGGGGACATGGTAGTCCATAAGTACATCCTTCAAGGTCCCTAGTCGTGGGTGTATCGAGACGGGGCATCGATATACCAGTGTAGACTAGCGTATACGCCTCTCGACCTATGAGATGGGCGATGGATGATCCCATATCCATTGGTGTTTGACATCAGAGATGGTATACGGGTGCTCAGTGGAGACTGGGTACACTGGACGGACTCGCCGAGAACTCCCAGATGGTATTATACCTCACGTCAGATGGCAGTTCTCAGGTGACACTTGTGCAGGTTAGTCTGCAGACCCGAGATCGTCATAGAGTCTTGTGTGATTCCCACTGTGCTTTGATCTCCACCTTACCACGTCCATGAGGGCGTGCAAAACGGTGGTCTTTGGGTACAGTCCCGAGTCACATGGAGGCAATGAGCGATAGGAGGGGTTTCGTCTCTCCCGGTATTGGGGGTTGATGTTGCGCTGTGCTCGATTGGCTGTAACAGGGAAGTCCCTGGCCAGGGCTGATTAGAGATTTGCTGGTAAGTGTTACCAGTAGTTTCTCGAACCGTTATGAGCCTCACATCGGCACGACTTATCGGTTACTGGGGTCTGACGTTTACCACCCCTAGACTTGATATGCGACATATCAGACGAACAGACCGGACTGTACGGTAAGTGTTACTGGTTGGATTCACAGGAGTGTGAGCGGGCTTGCTCGTCGATCTTCTGATCGCTCAATACCCGGGTGGCCGTTATGTTTAGCAGACCGCTTGCGGCTTGTGGGTGCTTGATATGATCATCATCTGCCGCCGGCGTATTGACGAGTCTTTAGAGTCCTACACAGAGGTTTCCTGGCTCAAGCGAAACGAAATAGGGGCGCATATGAGATATGTGCGGGACCGAGAATGATGCGTGTATGTGATACCGTATTTCATTCTCGCAATGAATGTTTCGATTGGTTATATGCGATATAACCTAGTTATCGAATCGAAGAATGATTCGATAAGTCGATACATTGAATACTAGTCGGTTATGTGAGACATGACCGGATCATTGAATCAAGTGTTGATTTAATGATTTAATGTATAATTGTATATTTGATATATTACTTTGCATTAACTAGTATTGGTTCACTTTAAAAGTATTTTCTCACTTGTAGTTCATAAGTTGTATATGTGATATACTTTTGTGCACTACATTGTGTCATGTTTGATGATGCATGAAAATTGGCTTTGTGTTAAGACTTATACCATGGTTAGGGTTTTGATTTATTCACTTATTTATTTATCCATTTCTTTTGAAAAATAAATAAAAGAAAACAAAATGGTTTCATTTCATCATGAAGCTTGTTGAAGCTTCATGAAGGTTTGACTAATGTGACCATTTTGTCTTCATACTTAACCCTAACCATTCCAAATAACCATGGTCTAATCTCTACACATAACCATGGTTAGAAGATGATAAGTATTCATTTTATTTTTCTATTTTAAAAACACTTATCATATTCTATCTTCTTCTTCTTCTTCATCTTCAAGAAAGAAAACTAGCCACCATCAATGGCATCTTGAGTAAACAAGTGAGAAATCCAATTCTAAAGTGAACCCACCTCCTATTTCTTCACCTTCTACCTCTTGCCAAGTAGTATAGGGTGTTTTCTTCACAAGTTTCACAACTTGGTGAAGTCGGAGCTTGATCTTGTGAAGCCTTGACGTAGATCATCTTCGGCACGAAGCCGACGACCTTGCCCGCCCATTTCTCCGATGAAGCCGATGCTTGAGTCCGGGATTCGAGACGGACAGCGAGAGGACATCTACGTGGAGCTAAGAAAGTGGAGAACCGGATCTACAAAGGTTGTAGCTTCTCACTTTTAGTTAAGTCGTTAACTAGTTTAATGTTTCGCCTAAAATTCTAGTTAACGATCCGTATTAGAGTTTCTCGGCACTCATAAAATTTGAAATTGGCATGGTTGATGCCTTGTGAGACTTCATTAGTGTGCCTAGGAACCCTACAGTGGTATCAGAGCCTAGCTAGAGCCTTAGGCGAAGTCTAGACGACGTTTGAAATCCGAACGAACATCGAAACCCATTTCCAAAATGCTCTCTGGAAATTTTCTAAAAATTTAGATTTTTGTCAATTAAAAATATGCAGAAAAATAAGTAGGGTCTTATTTGAATTACTGTGAAAAACGAGGGTCTAAATCCATTAATCCACCGCGGAACCGCGGCACAAACTAGGCATGTGCGGCGGTTCCGCGGCCGTACTGTCCCCTTGTCTGTTGATTTCTGCACAGTAACTCATATAATTTAATGCTATATTTTCTGGGTATTTTTATTGTGACTCTACAGATGAGTATTCTGGGGTTGTATTGGGAATCAAAGATTCGATCGGATTATCAAATTTTGTCTTTGTGGTTTTCCGGATAATTTTAGAATATGTTAAAAAGTTCGACCGGATGTAAATACCCAATCTTTCCCCTGCCGGGAAATTTCCAATTGTTGGACTTTTCCGTTGTTTAATGACGTTCAAAGTAGTGCAAGTAACGCGATGGTCCCTCTAGAAGACAACAAACCTTAACTCGATTATGTGACCGTCTTGAACTGCCCTTTGAACCTTAGGGTTTGGGGCAGTACGGCGTGCCACATGTGAGGCGTTGGCTTGACCCTTCTACGGCTGGACCGTTGGTACTGAGGCATGAAGTGAATGTCTTTGAACTTATTTCATGTGTTGAACGGTTTCGGAAAAACTTGGGTGTTTGAATATTCGATCGGAAAGTTTAATATTTTCTATTTATCCGGAATGGGATACAATAATTGGAATTCACAAGAAGTTATGAGATAACTGAATGAATGTTATAAATCTAGCGGTTTAGTCTCACTTGATATTGAAAAGAGTTTTCGATAATGGGACTAAAATGCGGGGTTTATAATTGTTAGACATGTGATGTCTAAGTATTTCATTTGATTAGGCATGCGATGTCTAAAGAGATTGCGGATTCCAACTGTTGTAGTTTTACACTTTCTTTTCTGTGACCGTAAGTGTAATATGTGATATCGCCGGTTTCGTTGCTATATGTCAACGACAATTGGGATGCGCATATTTACTTACGTTGATGACATGTGATGTTATGTGTTACTGGATATGTTATATTGGATCGTCGTGTTCGAATAGCCGTGGGTTTTTATGTGAGATGAGTGTTTTTCATTTTCATTCATGTAAAAACTTGTATGTAATATTCTTTTATTTAGGGCACTTCCAGGTTGCGGAAGTTGTCACCTTTTGTATATTATTTACATTTCCGCATTAGGATAGACCCAAGGAGGGGAGCATAAGTAACCAGGTTCTAGGGTCCAGTGGGAGACCATCTCGAGGAGTCGAGTCCGGGTCTCCTAACCCTAGAATTGGTAGGGTTGCTTGCCGCTCTCGTAGGGGTCTAGGGGTGTGGGATTGGCTATTCATCACGACCGTGGAATCCGTGTTTTATACTGGCTCGTATTGAAAACACGGACGTCCTAGTATATCCAATGTTTCATATGTTTCTTCTGCTGCGATATCTGTGATGTGATCATGTGATGTTCTACGATAGATACAGTATATATAGTACATATGATATATTATATAGATGTTACTTATGTTTTGCATCCGCACTAGCCCTGCCTTGCTCTGTCGTTAGTTACCTAACCTAACGGTGCACGAGGGGACATCCAGGCGAATGCGGATGGCATAAGTCTACGTCGTATTTATCTGTGATGTTTAGGTACTTAAATGATGAGACTTCATTAATGTGATTAATGAAAGGAAAGAAACCTAAGATGTTGTGGAATCGAATTTCAAAACAAAACAGGTAGCTACAGTTCTTGCTTTGCATAGCGGTATATATGATATACCCTGCACCTTATTCGATGAGGAAAGGACCGAGATCCCTTCACCGGGAGTGACTCCTTTAGCAATAACCGGCAGATGCTACACACTCGGTTTGACTTTTGATTGCTTCTATAGTTTCTGCTTTGCACAGTGATATATATGATATATCCCGCACCTCATTCGACGAGGAAAGGGCCGACGATCCCTTCACCGGGAGTGACCCCTTTAGCAAAAACTAGAAAAACCTCAAAATCACTCCATTTCAAAACTTCATTTTGATTCTACAACGATATCAAGTTCATTACGCTCATGGTTTTCAGAAAAACCTGCGTAGCCCTCCGTCATTTCAGATAAGTACTACTTAGTATTCATGCTGCGGTAGTTTGGCCTCCGTCAAGGCGTAGTGTATGGTAGCTAACTAGTGCTTATCTGCCAGCATATGATGCAATTGGATTAGGGTATTCGTACGGCGTAGTTTGGCCTCCGTCAAGGGTCGTACGGGTGGGTTTAATTCGATCAAGAAATGACGGGTTGAACTTGACTAGCGCCCTGTGGGTAGTTTGGCCTCCGTCAAGGTCACAGGATGCTAGGGGCAAAAGTATTATCGGGAATTTCAAGTGTTGAAATTTGCAATGAGATTGCATACCTTCTATGAGATAGTTGGATCCCGATACCCACTGCGAGTAAGAGTTACTCCTGCGAGAGTTTTACACATTGCAATTAGCTGATCAAGTAGGTGTCTAGAAAGGTGTCAACGGGGTTACGCCTCTGGGAAAACGAGGTTTACATTAATTAGGTTCGTGCGAAAGCACGGGGGACCTCCCACAAAGTACCGACACTGGCCTGGCTGAAAGATTGGCGAACTTGTAGTGTGTAATTAATCCCGGCTAGTCTTTCCTTTTAGGGTTTGAAGGAAGATTTGATAAAAACCAGTGGGAGCCATCCTGATTAAATAAGATAATAACCAATCTGATCTTGCACGAGCTTACGCTAAAGTGTTTTCTTCTCTCTCTCTCCAGGTAGCGACCATGTCATGCCCTAATCAAGATAATAATATGGATGTATTGACCGAACCCGCATGTTATACTGTGCAGGGGAACGTTGAACCCGTTCTATCTTATAAGTGTTATAAGAATGAACAGGAAACAGGAGAATATCTGGATTCTCACACCGCCCAAACGGAGAACATGCATGTTGATGCATCATCTTCGGGTGTGTTTGTCATTGAGAACTGTTTCTCAGTTCACCCTACGTCCTGGGTATTAGATACCGGATCAGGATCCCACATATGTAAGATATTACATGGGCTGTGGAAAGTTAGAGAACTGGGAAAAGGTGATCATTCCGTTCAAGTTGGGAATGGGGCAAATGTTGCAGCCAAAGCAGTTGGCGAATATCACCTAGTATTACCAAGTGGTGATACACTGATTCTAAATGAATGCTATTATATACCGAACATGATGTGCAACATTATATCAGTTTCTTTATTAAGTAAAGAAGGATATAATTTTGTAGTAAAGGATAATGTTATGAACATATTCCTAGATCAGAAGTTGATTGCATCAGGCTCGTTGTATAATGGCATATTCATTCTCAATCAAAATACAGTCCTCAATTTACAAAACACACACAAGAGGAAGAGTTCTGAACTGAACGAATCTTTCTTGTGGCATTGTAGACTGGGTCACATCAATGCGACACGACTAGCTAAGTTGCATAAGGATGGATATTTAAATTCGTTTGAATTTTCATCTTATGACACTTGCCAGTCATGTCTCAAAGGCAAGATGACCAAAACTCCGTTTACTGGACACGGAGACAGAGTTACCGAACTCTTGGGACTAATACATAGTGATGTATGTGCTCCCATGTCTACACATGCCACGGATGGTTCTTCGTACTTCATTTCATTCACTGACGATCTCTCTAGATTCGGATATGTGTTCCTGATGAAACACAAATCAGAAGCTTTTGAGAAATTTAGATAATATAAACAAGAAGTAGAGAACCAAACGGGCAAAAGTATTAAGATCCTTCGATCTGATCGAGGAGGAGAATACTTAAGTAACGAATTCAGAGATTATCTAAAAGAGAATGGGATTCTCTCTCAGCTTACTCCTCCTTATACACCACAGCACAACGGTGTATCGGAGCGGAGAAATCGCACCCTATTAGATATGGTGCGCTCTATGATGAGTGCAGCTGAGTTACCTATTTCCTTCTGGGGATATGCACCGGAGACTGTTGCATACCTATTGAATAGAGTTCCAACCAAATCAGTGCCTACCACTCCATATGAGATATGGAATGGCAAGAGACCATGTCTTAATTTTATTCAGATATGGGGTTGTCCGGCCTATGTTAAAACACAAAATCCGGACAAGCTCGAGGCAAGGTCTGTTCTATGTAAGTTTGTTGGATATCCCAAACATTCGCGAGGGTATATCTTCTACCACTCCGAGGAACAAAAAGTGTTTGTTTCTCGACATGCCACTTTCTTAGAAAAGAGTTTTCTTATGAAACAGACAAGTAGCATTGAGGTAGAACTGGAAGAGGTTCCAGCAACACAAACCGTAACAGAAGACTTGGTAGAACCAGAGGATTCAGTAGAACTCGACGAACCCCAGCCTCTCCGCCGATCTAGTAGGGTTTCTCGTCCACCTGAGAGATACTACGGTTTTCTCATTGACGGTGGAAGCGAGGATTGCATCATGGAGGATGATGACCCAACTAGCTTCGAGCAGGCCATCACGAGTGGGGACTCAGTGAAATGGCTGGATGCTATGCGGTCCGAGATGGAATCCATGTACACCAACAAAGTATGGACTTTGGAAGTTTCTCCTGAAGGGGTAAAACCCATTGGGAGCAAGTGGATCTTCAAGAAAAAACTTGGTGTAGATGGGAAAGTGGAGACTTTCAAAGCTAGACTTGTAGCAAAGGGTTTTCGTCAAAGACCAGGTGTGGACTATGACGAGACCTTTTCTCCAGTGGCTATGCTTAAATCCATCCGGATCATGTTTGCCATCGCTGCATATCATGATTACGAAATCTGGCAAATGGATGTTAAGACCGCCTTTCTAAATGGTGATTTAGAAGAGCGCGTGTACATGACTTAGCCAGAGGACTTCGTAGACAGTGGGAGCAGCGGGAAGGTGTGCAAGCTGCTTAAATCCATTTATGGATTAAAGCAAGCATCGCGGAGTTGGAACATCTGCTTTGACGTCGTTATCAAAGAGTTTGATTTCGTCAAAAACCCAGATGAACCTTGTATTTACAAGAAGGTAGCAGAGAGTAAGGTTGTCTTCCTCGTATTGTACGTGGACGACATACTCTTGATAGGAAATGACATTCCTATGCTGCAATCGGTCAAGCTCTTCTTATCACAAAGATTCTCGATGAAAGATCTTGGTGATGCCTCCTGCATATTGGGAATAAGGATCTATAGAGATAGATCCAAACGGATATTGGGATTGTCCCAATCCAGGTACATTGACACCATACTAAAGAGGTTTAGTATGGAAGAATCCAAGCGTGGGAACTTGCCCACGATCTCTGGAGTCACTCTCTCCAAAGAGATGTCTCCCAAGACTGATTTGGAGAGAGCTCGCATGCAAGGGATACCCTATGCTTCGGCTGTAGGCTCTATCATGTATGCGATGCTATGTACCAGACCCGATGTAGCATACTCACTAAGTGTAGTGAGCAGGTATCAAGCTGATCCTGGAGAGAGTCACTGGACAGCTGTGAAGAGCATTCTTAAGTACTTGCGAAGGACTAAAGAGATGCTCTTGGTGTATGGTAACGGAGAACTCCAAGTGGAGTCCTTTACCGATTCGAGATTCCAGAGTGATAAGGACGACTCTAAGTCGCAGTCGGGATTTGTCTTTACCCTTTACGGAGGGGCGGTTAGCTGGAAGAGTTCCAAGCAGGAAACCGTGGCAGACTCGACGATGGAGGCTGAATACATCGCTGCCAACGATGCTGCCAAAGAGGCTGTCTGGATCAAGAAGTTCATTACTGAACTTGGAGTGGTTCCATCCACTGAGCATCCAATACCTTTGTATTGCGATAATAATGGAGCGGTGGATTTGGCCAAGGAACCCAGGTCCCATCAGCGATCTAGGCATATTCTGAGGTGGTATCACCTGATCCGGGAGATAGTTGATCGCCGGGAGATCGAGGTCAGGAGGGTTGACACGAAGAACAACATGGCGGATCCACTCACGAAGGCCATTCCCCAGATACAGATTGAGAGACTCTTCGGGATGCTCTGTATGCGATACTACAGCAGCTGGCCCTAGTGCAAGTGGGAGATTGTTAGTTGTATGTATGCCCTAGAGGCCAGTATTGTACAGATGATGTATATTATATTGGATGCTTGGTCATATATAGAGATGACTTTCTTGCTCAATATGATAGTATGCTATCTGGTTGCTCTTTATCTTAACATGTATACTAGTCTCTTTAAACTATCTTATAGTTACATGTTGATAAAGCCCTTAGGATGTGTACTTGACTACCTGGACAATGATGCAGATCATACTAGTGGGGACATGGTAGTCCATAAGTACATCCTTCAAGGTCCCTAGTCGTGGGTGTATCGAGACGGGGCATCGATATACCAGTGTAGACTAGCGTATACGCCTCTCGACCCATGAGATGGGCGATGGATGATCCCATATCCATTAGTGTTTGACATCAGAGATGGTATACGGGTGCTCAGTGGTGACTGGGTACACTGGACGGACTCGCCGAGAACTCCCAGATGGTATTATACCTCACGTCAGATGGAAGTTCTCAGGTGACACTTGTGCAGGTTAGTGTGCAGACCCGAGATCGTCATAGAGTCTTGTGTGATTCCCACTGTGCTTTGATCTCCACCTTACCACGTCCATGAGGGCATGAAAACGGTGGTCTTTGGGTACAGTCCCGAGTCACATGGAGGCAATGAGCGATAGGAGGGGTTTTGTCTCTCCCGGTATTGGGGGTTGATGTTGCGCTGTGCTCGATTGGCTGTAACAGGGAAGTCCCTGGCCAGGGCTGATTAGAGATTTGCTGGTAAGTGTTACCAGTAGTTTCTCGACCCGTTATGAGCCTCACATCGGCACGACTTATCGGTTACTGGGGTCTGACGTTTACCACCCCTAGACTTGATATGCGACATATCAGACGAACAGACCGGACTGTACGGTAAGTGTTACTGGTTGGATTCACAGGAGTGTGAGCGGGATTGCTCGTCGATCTTCTGATCGCTCAATACCCGGGTGGCCGTTACGTTTAGCAGACCGCTTGCGGCTTGTGGGTGCTTGATATGATCATCATCTGCTGCCGACGTATTGACGAGTCTTTAGAGTCCTACACAGAGGTTTCCTGGCTCAAGCGAAACGAAATAGGGGCGCATATGAGATATGTGCGGGACCGAGAATGATGCGTGTATGTGATACCGTATTTCATTCTCGCGATGAATGTTTCGATTGGTTATATACGATATAACCTAGTTATCGAATCGAAGAATGATTCGATAAGTCGATACATTGAATACTAGTCGGTTATGTGAGACATGACCGGATCATTGAATCAAGTGTTGATTTAATGATTTAATGTATAATTGTATATTTGATATATTACTTTGCATTAACTAGTATTGGTTCACTTTAAAAGGATTTTCTCACTTGTAGTTCATAAGTTGTATATGTGATATACTTTTGTGCACTACATTGTGTCATGTTTGATGATGCATGAAAATTGGCTTTGTGTTAAGACTTATACCATGGTTAGGGTTTTGATTTATTCACTTATTTATTTATCCATTTCTTTTGACAAATAAATAAAAGAAAACAAAATGGTTTCATTTCATCATGAAGCTTGTTGAAGCTTCATGAAGGTTTGACCAATGTGACCATTTTGTCTTCATACTTAACCCTAACCATTCCAAATAACCATGGTCTAATCTCTACACATAACCATGGTTAGAAGATGATAAGTATTCATTTTATTTTTCTATTTTAAAAACACTTATCATATTCTATCTTCTTCTTCTTCTTCATCTTCAAGAAAGAAAACTAGCCACCATCAATGGCATCTTGAGTAAACAAGTGAGAAATCCAATTCTAAAGTGAACCCACCTCCTATTTCTTCACCCTCTACCTCTTGCCAGGTAGTATAGGGTGTTTTCTTCACAAGTTTCACAACTTGGTGAAGTCGGAGCTTGATCTTGTGAAGCCTCGACGTAGATCATCTTCGGCACGAAGCCGACGACCTTGCCCGCCCATTTCTCCGATGAAGCCGATGCTTGAGTCCGGGATTCGAGACGGACAGCGAGAGGACGTCTACGTAGAGATAAGAAAGTGGAGAACCGTATCTACAAAGGTTGTAACTTCTCACTTTTAGTTAAGTCGTTAACTAGTTTAATGTTTCGCCTAAAATTCTAGTTAACGATCCGTATTAGAGTTTCTCGGCACTCATAAAATTTGAAATTGGCATGGTTGATACCTTGTGAGACTTCATTAGTGTGCCTAGGAACCCTACACTTTCTCCCTCACCTTCCTCTTGAAAGACGTGGTTGAGAAACTCTTGGAATGTAATGGGAGTCCGTGCCTTCTGGTTGTATTCCTCCGGCGCGTCAATTTGTTTTTGCAAGTCCGTGCGCCTGTCGCCAGGCTTCACGGGCTTCTTAGATTTCTTTTTCTTCTTCTTCGAAGATTTTGACGGCTGGTTGCGAGTGCTTGAGCCACCATCGCCGGTCTTTGGAGTTGGACGTGGCTTCAGCATCCCTTCAATGACATGTGGTTCCAACGGGTTCTTCCACCTAATCGCTGGACATGTCTGAAGATCATTTAGCATCCTCTTTGTCTTGGTTGATAATACAACCTCCTAAGGAGCTTCTTCAACGACGGAGCATGTTTCCCTCGGCGTATTCGTCCCCTTAGAGGTGTGGGGCTGCGGGGGATTCACCTTCCATTTGTCAGATAATGTGAACTTGCCCTGTCGGTACTGGTTTTTAAGCCAATTTTTGAAAACGTAGCAGTCTTCGATCGGATGGCCTAGTACTCGATGATAAGGACAGTAGTTAGGCTCGTTGACGTCACTTGGTTGCAACAGACGTTTTGGATCTGGCAGATTTATGAGTCTGTTGCGCAACGCCAGCTCGAATAACCTCCTCGTTTTATCACGGGGAAAGGAATAAGGACGTCTCATCCTATCCTCAAGGGGTACGTACGGGCGCATATTATTTTGATGAGCAACCGGCTTCGAGTCGCTCGGTTGTTGTTGAGCATTAGCGACGACGATCGCTTTTCCCTTCCCTTTGTCATTTCGGGAGTCCATCCTTGGAAGAGGGGGTTTATGGCCCATTTGATCCATTTGCGCTAGTTTGTCAATCAAGGCCTGGAAGGTAGTTGGCTTGAAAAACATCATAAATTGTGAAATGGTCGCTTGCGGATCAAGTGTCCCCACAAACATACCCACCACGGGAGCTTTTTCAATGCGCTTCTCGCACTTCGACCACAAGTTCCGCCACCGTATAGCATATTGAACCCATGTCTCGCCTGGCTTTACCCTGGCGTTAATCAGTGCTGTCATCGGGGTACGTTCACTGGCGCTTGCAAAACGCTGAGTAAACAGCAGCTCCATCTCCGCGAAGGTTTTAATAGAGTCGTTCGGGAGCTCAGAGTATCATTCGAACGCCGTATCTGATAAGCTTCCAACAAACTGGCGAAGCAACAGCTTGTCATCACCGCCAGTGTTGCCGCAGAGTGCCCTGAACTGGGCAACATGCTGATGAGGATTGCCCGTTCTTTTGTAGACATGGAACTTGGGAATTGTGTAACCGGGTGGGTACTTGATTTGATCGTACCAACTTGGATATGGCCGCCCCGTTTTTACGACCTGACCGGCAGCTTCGGTCGCATGATGAACCCGTATTTGCTGGGCGATGTACTCATCCAAATCAGCTTTGGAGATTGTATCCTCTTTAGCTGTCGATAGAGCTGGTGGAGGATTTGATGTCTCTCCCCTATCGTCTCCAAGGACGATCGGGGGCTCTTCAACCGGGGGCTCTTGTTGTATCATCATCCCTATCATGTCCTGGAAGAGGAGGCCCATATGCTGTATGTTAGCTGCTTGTTCAGCAGCCTCTTTGTCCTTCTTTTCCAATATCCGACGAAGGAATTCGGCGTCGGTTTCTTCCTCGTGGCGCTCATTTGAGGACGTTTCAAGGTTCTCTTTTAGCCCTGTAAGTGCGGCCATAGCGTTCATCATCTCCTGGAGCTTCTGTTGCTGCTCCTGAGCCTTGGTCACTGACCGTGTAAGCGGTCTATGACCCGTGGATGCACGGCTGTCTTCTTTTCCCGATGCCATGTAAACCGTATGAACTGTTATGCCCCATGACTTGGGGCGTTTAGGTTCACCATTTTTAACTTTTGCCGTTGACGCGGGAGTTTTCTCTGGCCTCCTTCTTTTGTGGGTCGTTGAGGTTGAAGGGGCCGTTGCAGTGGGCACCCTAGCGATCGTTGTCCCTTGCCGTTCAATAGGACGGTCTTTTCCTTTTTGTACCTTCGTCTTCTTTTGTTGACGAGAGTGATCTGGGTCGATCACGGAATCTTGAACCCTTCGCCAAACCTTGTATATTTTTTAGGACAGCCGTTGAGAGGGCTGTTCTTGCTTTGTTTCCGGAACTCTCTCCGCGGGCGGAGGAGAACTTTTCAATGTAGCGGTTGGAGAGTTCTTACATACCCTCCTCAGCAGTTCAAAGCTGTTCCCAGTTGGAACAGCAGCGTTGACTTCTACCACTGGAGCCGGTGGAGTTAGCCCTGAGGGGGAGTTGCCCCCAGTCTTCCTCACTCGTCGCTAATGGCGACGTCGAGCATGACGAGCCGTTGGGACTGGCTCGGAGATTGAGACAGCTTCTTTTTGCCCCCTGTCTGAATGAGACGCCGCTGGTGTTAACCTCTTAAAGACTGAGGTTATCTTTTGAGGGATGATATTCAACCTGTCGAAGACAGATCCTCGAGCAGGGGCAGGAGCAGGAATTGGGACGGTCAATCTTGTAAAGACCGATCTCTTAGCAGGAGAAGCCGCGTTGACGACTTCAGGAGCAGGTTTGGCTACTCTTTTTGAAATAGCCTTTTTCGAGACTGCAAGATTCATTGTGAGCCCGCTGGAGTTTTGGCCCAGTCTGGAGAAGACCGAGGCACTGGTGTTGGGCGACCCGTTGAGAGGGGCCGCAGTAACTGAAAGTCGATCGAATATCGACTTCTTAGGAGCTTCTTGTACGGGCACGGGGGTGCTGAAGCTTGTTGGCGGAAGCATAGTTCCGAAAAACAACCCCGTTGTGGCTTGAGTAATCTGCTCCACGGGCATGGTGAACAAAGAGGCCGCTTGGGACCCGTAGGTTATGCCCCCAGTTGAGGCCGGACGCGAGCTGCAGCTGCAGTTGGAGCACTTCGAACAAGTAGAGGCCATCGATGCTTGATTTATTTTCTGCACCAAGCAAGAGACCAAATCTTAGTAAACTTGAAATCCAAAGGCAACCATTAACAAACCGCGATTCGTTCGCGAAGACGACACATGAAGTGTGGAGTGGAAAGAGGAAAAGGTCCCACCGGGCGTGCCAGAATCTGTTCCCCTTCGAAAGGCTGCGCACAGGACCGCGATGTCCTGACGCTGAGATTCGGGGCAGATGCTATTTGGTTTTATCCGTCCACCTTTCCGAAGATGCCAAGTTGATTTATGGCACCGTGTATCGGAGGTTTAGACGGATGCGGCCGATGTAGCAGACCTCGTCAGATTCCCCCTCGCTTGAGGGGGTTTTGATTGTGGGGACGCTCTTCCCTGCAGGCGCAAGCCCCTGCAGTTAATTACGCTACCGCATCGCGGTAACAACTTTCTCCTTCTCCAGAATTTCACTTCGTGTCGTGTGTGTTTGTTTTGTTTATGGTTGTCCGTGGATTGTATACGGAGACTGGGTAATGCCGTCGCCCGTAGGACGTGGATTAGTCCAAATCCGTATTTACTTAGATTTGGGTTTGGTGTTTTTAGTTTAAGGATGCATTAGTCGCGTTGCGGCTAAGATCAACTTAAACGTTCGTTAAGGATACGTCAGTCCTGTTTGAGACTGAAATCAACTTAACGTAGTGATTCATTTAATATATGGCCGTCAGGACTCGTCACCTCTCTGACGTCGTTGAAGGATTACAACGACAGGTGTCAGAGGAGCTCGGAGATGTACCCTCGAACCAGAGTTGATTTGGAATTTTATAGTCCACTTGAATGTTTAAGGATACGTTAGCCGTGCTTGGGGCTAAGATCAACTTAAACGGGATCGTTTAGATCCGGTAAAAGAGCATTTGGAGGCTCTATTGTTCCAGTTTAGGGACGTGGTGGTCCATGCTCCAGTTTAGGGACATGGTGGTCCACTTTCCAGTTTAGGGACGTGGTGGTCTATCGCCAGTTTAGGGACGTGGTGGTCCATCTTCCAGTTTATGGACGTAGTGGTCCATCGCCAGTTTAGAGACGTGGTGGTCCATATTCCAGTTTAGGGACATGGGGGTCCATGATTAGTTTAAGGACGTCTCGGTCCAATATTAGTTTAAGGACGTTTCGGTCCAATATTAGTTTAAGGACGTTTCGGTCCAAATACGTGTGTGGTCGTCGGGACCCGTCACCTCTCTGACGTCATTGAAGGATTACAACGACGGGTGTCAGAGGAGTTCGGAGTTGTACCCTCGAACCGGAGGTAAATTGATTTAAGAGAGCAATCTTGCTCAGCAAATTTAATTTAAGGACTTACGGCCAAAATTGGGCTAAGTCCAGTTAAAAATGTTCAACATTTTATTTGCTTTTGCATTGCATTTCTTTTTATTTTTATTTGGGCTTTGCCCAGAAAGGATGCAGAGCATCAATTTGTTTTTGGGCTCTGCCCTTTGTGAATGATGCAGAGCATCAATTTTATTTGGGCTCTGCCCTTTTATTGCTTTGCAATTTATTTTGGCCTGTTGGTCTTTTTGATTTGGGCCTGGCCCTTTTTTAAGAAATGCATTGCATTTGTCAGGCGCTTTGCGCCAATTACTGAGCGCAAGCGCTTATGGTGAGGACACGTGTCATGCTCTGGTGAGCGCAAGCGCAACGGTGCAGTGCGCTGCGCTAGTACGCTGCGCTGTTGCGCTGCTGACACGTGGCGCGCTCTGGTGAGTTGCGCCAATTCCAGAGAGCAAAGCTCTATTTCAAGAGTGCGTAGCGCAAGTTGTTCTGTAGCTGACACGTGGCGTTCTCTCAAGAGCGCAACAGCGTAGTTTGGAAGTGCAAAGCACTAAGAATCTTTTAGATTCAAGAACAGAAGTGCAGAGCACTATTTGGTTTCTTGATCTAATTTAGATCAAAGAAAAATAAGTTTTTTCTTTTTGTTTGAAGAACCAGAGGTTCATAAAAGTGCAAAGCACTATTTTTATTTTGTTGTTTTCTTGTTTTTAAAGAACCAGTGGCTCATGAGAAGTGCAAAGCACTGTTTATTATGTGAAGAACATTGATCTGGTTTTAGATCAATGATTTATTAAAAGAGATTTCTTTTCTCTCGTGAAGGTCTTTACCTTTTTCTTCGAAATTTTCTCAGAATTCTCTCTCTGTTTAAAGCTCTTGACTTTTTTCAAAAAAATGTTTTTTTTGTGAATTGAGGTCTGGGGTCTCTTTTATAGTGCCCATAAATTAGTTAATTTTGTTGAAGAGATCTTTCTCTGAGTGATTTGGGAAATTTTCCCCACCGTTGGATCTTTGATCCAAGGGCTTCTGCTTTGCAGAAGAAAATCTTCTTGTTTTAACAAGAACAGAAAAGATTTCTTAGAATTTTAATTCTGTTTGGCGCAGATGCCCCAGCGCGTGACACGTGTCGCGCAGCGCACAGCGCAGCGCAACTGCGCTGACACGTGTCGCGCAGCGCAACTGCGCTGACACGTGTCGCGCAGCGCTTGCGCTGACACGTGTCACGCAGCGCAAAGCGCAGCGCAACTGCGCTGACACGTGTCGCGCAGCGCACAGCGCAGCGCAACTGCGCTGACACGTGTCGCGCAGCGCAGCGCATGCGCAACTGAAGCGTTTCTTCCTTTAAATAGAGCTTTGCTCTGATTGGACGCGCCTTCTTGGGCGCTGCGCTGACGTATCAGCGCCTGACATGTGGCGCGTTGCGCCCGAGATTTGAAGCGTTGCTTCAAAATTTTGAATTTTGAATTTCAACAGAGCTTTGCTCTGATTGGGCGAAATAGGGTCCATCGCGTTACTTGCACTACTTAGAACATTTTCAAACTTGGGAAAAATCCAACACTTGGAAATTTTCCGGCAGGGGAAAAATTGGGTATTTATATCCGGTCGAACTTTTTAACATATTCAAAAATTATCCGGAAAAACACAGACGAAATTAAACTTCCCGATCGAAACATCGAGTCCCCAATACAACCCAGAAAACTCAACTCTTGAGTAAAGATTAAAATTACCCAGAAAACAGAGGAGTCAAATATAAACATTACTGTGCAAAGTTTGGTCAACGAAGCAATAGTATGGCCGCGGAACCGCCGCGCCACATGGGGTACGGCCGCGGTTCCGCGGCACATTGATAGAGTTAAGACCACGTTTTGCACAGTAATTCATATAAAACCCTGCTTATTTTTCTGCATATTTTTAATCTGGAAAAATCCAAAATTTCAGAAAATGTACAGAAAGGGGTATCGATTAGGGTTTCGGGGTTCGATCGGGTTTCTAACATCGTCTACACTTCGCCTAAGGCTCTAACTAGGCTCTGATACCACTGTAGGGTTCCTAGGCACACTCAAGAGGTTCCACAAGGCATCAACCATGCCAAAATCAAATTTTTCTTGTGCCGAGAAACCCTAATGTAAGATCGATTACTAGAGGATAGGCGAAACTACAAGCAAGTTAACAACTTAACTACAAAGTGAATGGAAATACAACCTTTGTAGATCCAGTCCTCCACTTCCTTGGCTCCGTGATGACGTCCTTCCGCTGCAACCGTCGGAATCCTGGACTCTCGCGGTGGTTTCATCGGAGAAAAAATCGGACTAGGTAGTTGACTTCGATGCCGAAGATGATCTACGTCGAGGCAACTCTAACTCGAGCTCCATCTTCACCAAGTCATGAAACTTGTGAAGAAAACACCCTATACTATATGGCAAGTGGTAGAGGATGGAGAAATAGGAAGTGGGTTCACTTTGGATTTGGATTTCTCACTTGATTTCATCACTTGACATTTTTCAAGAAAGCTTTGCTTTTTCTTCATGAAGAAGAAGAAGAAGATGAAAGAAAAAGAATTATTTCAAAAAGAAAATCCAAGTGATTCTTATCATTTAGCAACCATGGGTGAGTTAACAAGTGTAGAGAATAAACTAGGGTTAAAGTAAATGGTTAGGGTTAAGGAAAGAAACAAAATGGTCAAAGCTTTTCAAAGCTTCATGAAGCTTCAAGAAAAAAAACAAAAGAATCCACCATTTTATTTCTTGCCTAAAAATAAATGAAAAGAATAAATAAATAAGTAAATCAAAACCCTAACCATTAACCTAATCATGGTTTAATCATACACACCCAAGTTTGCATGTATCATCAAACATGATACAAACTAGTGCACAAAACTATATCATATATACAATGTGCACATCAAATGAGAAAATCCATCTTAAGTGAACCAATACTAGTTAATGCAAAGTAATATATCAAATATATAATTATGCATTAAATCATTAAATCAACACTTGATTTAATGATCCGGTCATGCTGCATATA
This sequence comes from Agapanthus africanus, assembly GCA_030015575.1. Lineage (NCBI taxonomy): Eukaryota > Viridiplantae > Streptophyta > Magnoliopsida > Asparagales > Amaryllidaceae > Agapanthus > Agapanthus africanus. The sequence goes on along the minus strand of CM057339.1, from coordinate 336,474,908 downwards.
ACCGACTAATTTCAAGTGTATCATTGTATCGAATCAACACTTGATTCGGTAACCCGGCTATATCTCATATAACCGTCCAATGATACAAATCGCGAGAATAGAATACAGTATCACATACTAGTATTATTCTCTGTCCCGCACATATCTCATATGCTCTCCTATTTCGTTTCGCTTGAGCCAGGAAACCTCTGTGTAGGACTCTAAAGACTAGTCAATACGCCGGCAGCAGGTGATGATCATATCAAACACCCACAAGCCGCAAGCAGTCTGCTTAACGTAACGGCCACCCGAGTATTGAGCGATCAGAAGATCAACGAGCAAGCCCGCTCACACTCCTGTGAATCCAACCAGTAACACTTACCGTACAGTCCGGTCTGATCGTCTGATATGTCGCATATCTTGCCTAGGGGTGGTAAACGTCAGACCCCAGTAGCTCGATAAGTCGTGTCGATATGAGGTCTATAACAGTTCGAGAAACTACTGGTAACACTTACCAGTAAATCTCAGCAACTCTGGCCAGGGATTTCTGGTTATAGCCAATCGAATACAGTGCAACATCAACTCCCTATACCGGGAGAGACGAATCCCCTCCTATCGCTCATTGCCTCCATGTGATTCGGGATTGTACCCAAAAACCACCGTTTTGCACGCCCTCTTGGACGTGGTAAGGTGGAAATCAAAGCACAGTGGGAATCATACAAGACTCTATGACGATCTCGGGTCTACATACTAACCTGTATCGGTGTCACCAGAGAACTGCCATCTGACGTAAGGTATAATACCATCTGGGAGCTCTCGGCTAGTCCGTCCAGTGTACCCAGTCTCCACTGAGCACCCGTATATCATCTCTGATGTCAAACACCAATGGATATGGGATCATCCATCGCCCATCTGTATGGGTCGAGAAGGTATACGCTAGTCTACTCTGGTATATCGATGCCCCGTCTCGATACACCCACGACTAGGGACCTTGAAGGATGTACTTATGGACTACCATGTCCCCACTAGTATGATCCGCATCATAGTCTAGGTAGTCAAGTACACATCCTAAGGGCTTTACCAACGTGTAACAGAGAGACAATCAGTGTACACGTTAAGATAAAGAGCAACCAGATAGCATACTATCATGTCGAGCAAGAAAGTCCTCCCTATATATATCCCAGCATCCACTACAATATACATCCTATGTACAGTAATGGCCTCTAGGGCATACATATAACTAACAACAAGCACGTCAGCGGCACTAGCTATACGTAACGGCTACCCGGGTACCTGTCGAAAAGGAAGGCCGACGAGCAAACTCATCCGGATCCCTACTGAGCCTATCCGTGACAATCTCCGTACATTCCGGTCTCTTTGTTTGAGAGTATCGCATACCAGATCTAGGGGTGGTAAACGTCAGACCCTAATAACCCGATAATTCATGCCGATGCAGCTCAGGAGCAATCCACGAAACTACTGATCAACCTATCAGTAAATCCCAACTGCCTTGGCTAAGGTCTTATGGTCCTGACCAATCGAACACAGTGTGATATCGACTCCCTATACCGAGAGAGACAAATCCACAACAATCACTCACTGCCTCTATGTGGCTCGGAACTATACCCAACCAAAACCCGTTTGCACGACTCAGTAAAGCCGTAGTATGGTAGTGATCAAAGTACAGTGGAAACTCACACGAAACAAATGACAATCTCAGGTTTGAAGACTAACCTGTACTCATGTCACCTGAGAACTTCCATCTGATGATAGGTATAGTACCATCTAGAAGTTCTCGGTGAGTCCGTCCAGTGTACTCACACCCAGTGAGCACCTGTATACGATCTTAGGTGCGGAATACCAATTGCTACGAGACCAACCATTGCCCCTCGTCAGGGTTTAGAAATGTATACACCAGTCTACTCCGGAATATCGATGCCTAGTCTCGATACTCACACGACTATGACCTTTTAAGGATGTGCTTATGGACTACCCAGCTCCCACAAGTATGATCGCCATCATAACGCTGGTAGTCAAGTAAGATCCTATGGGCTTTATCAATATGTAACTACCATATGTTATATCGAGTATAACATATGCACACGTTAAGATAAAGTCAAACCATAATAGTATACTACCGTATCAAGTCTTTATCAATATGTGTAAGCAGGATAAAGCATTAATAGAAAGAAATACACATACTAAGATAAAAGCAAATCAAATAATATACTATATATAACTGAGCAAGATTGTCCTATACATACATATCCCCAGCATCCTATACAATACAGGCCTCTAGGGTATACATATCCAACAATTATATTGCTGGCTTATTTTATAATATGTTACCCGTCTGTGCTATGCCTAGTTCACAAAGACTAAAAGGGTATAAGTTTGACGAGATTTATATTATTGTGGATATGATGTGATATGATATCAATTCTAAGAGATTGAATATATATAAGAGAATATAAGAAGATAGAGATGATTTGGACATGGTGGATATAGCCGGGGATCCATAAGATATATATTTATTGTGATCAATCCATAAGAGATTGAGGCAGGGAGAAACAAGATGTCGCCCAGTGATATATGTAAATCCGTGTCACGCACCCCGCGTGTTCGCGGAGAGGCGGAATGTTTAAAAATCGGATTTTCAATGGTTGCAACATAGACTTGAACTCCAGGATCTTGTCTAAACCCTAACTAGCTAAGCATGTAAAGAGATTAACTACTATGAAAGGAGTTTATACCTCACGATACAAGTCCTTCAGGTCTTCTCCGTTGTCCTCCTCATCATCGTAGGCTCCAAGGATCGAATCGGATCTTAGCTTCCTCGTCGGCTTCCTCAAATCAAAAATGATCCACCCGAGAGTCTATAGTCCGAGCTCTCATCTCAAATCTGAGGTAACTAAGGCACCTAGTTTGCTAAACTAGATGACCTAGGTAATGTAGAGAAAGAGGATGGATTAATTTATCTCTTGGAACCCTAACTTACTCAACTCATGAGACCTTAAGGGTTGAGAGGAAGAAGAAGATGGAGCTTGAGGAAAGAGAAAGTGTTTTCACAAATGATAATTAAGATGGCTCTCTTGATATGACCATGAGCATGTGAAGAAAAAATATCTCACCCAAAATATTTAGTACCAAAAATATCTCACAAAATATCTAAGTCAAACCAAGCTATTATCATATATAAATATAACAATATATTTCCCCCACCTCATAATTGTTTTAATTAAATGAATAACCAAAACCCTAATGAGGTGTCTCCTTCTAAAAGAAATCTCGAGTAATTACAAGAATGCCCCTCTCATCCGTATATACATACCCGTATCCGTGTTCCGAGAAATATGAATACAATGAGACGAAAATAATCCATCAATATAATACTAGGATTCGGCTTAAACCAAAGCCCACTAGTATTATCTGCCCGATCATCATACGTGCAGAAGTACACGTACGTGATCGAAGCCCTGCCGTAAAACCATACGGCCTCTACATCTTTTGCCCGATGCAGGGAAACTCTCTATGTGGGACTGTAAAGACTCGACAGTACACTGACAGTGGGTTTAACAATAAGCCGCAAGTAGTACTAGCTGCACATAACGGCTACCCAGGTATCTATCGATAAGAAGGCCGATGAACAAACTCATCTGAACTCCTACTGAGCCTGTATGTGACAATCTCCGTACAGTCCAGTCTGTTTGTCTAAGAGTATCGTATATCGGTCCCAGGGGCGGTAAACGTTGGACCCCTAATAGTGCAATAAGTCATGAAGGAGTGTAGCCCAAAACATCCTGAAAAACTACTGGAATACCTACCAGTAAATATCGCTTGCTCTGGCCAGGGACTTTGTGTAATGGCTCTCTGAACACAGCGCGATATCAACACCCAATACCGGAAGAGACGAATCCTATCTAACCCCACTGCCTCCAAGTGCTTCAGGACTGCACCCAACTATTACCTGTTTACACGACTTCTTTGAGCCGTGGTAGGGTAGTAATCAAAGTACAGTAAGACCACACTCGAGGCAAAGTAGCAATGTCAAGTCAACGGACTAAGCTGTACTCATGTCACCTGGGAACTGCTACCCGACGATAGGTATAATGCCCACCAATAATTCCCAACGAGTCCTGTCCAGTGTACTCATAACCTAATGAGCACCTGCATACTATCTCCAGTATGAAGTACTAATGGCTGTGGGACAGACCATCTCCCCTGCTGGGATGAGAAGCGTATACACTAGTCTACTCTGGAGTATCAATACCCCATCTCGATAGTCCTATGACTAGGGACATGTATAAAGTTGTGCTTATAGATTACCCAGCCCCCACTAGTGTGACTGCCATAACAACGCTGGTAATCAAGTAATGTTCCTAAAGGCTCTACCAATATGTATAAGAGATATGCTAAAAGAAACACATGCACATACTGAAATAGAAACAAACTAAGTAGCATACTTCCATTTTGAGCAAGACTGTCAATACAACTGTGAATATACCAAGCTTCCATTAAGTAATATACAAACCAGTATGATACAATAATGGCCTATAGGGCATATAAACTAACAATCTCCTACTTGCACTGAGGCCATGTATTGGTATATCGCAGGCCTATCATCTCGATTAGCCTTTCGAACTGTATCTGAGGGATGGACTTCGTGAGTGGATCTGCAGTGTTATTCTCCGTATCTACTCTCCTCACCTTGATCTCCCAGCGATCAACAATTTCCCTGATCATGTGATAACACCTCAAAATGTGTCTGGACTTTTGATGGGACCTGGGTTCCTTCGCTAAGGCTATAGTTGTTCCCGCCGAAAATTTCTGCCCGAAAGAGCCCAAGGTATCAAATGGTAGTGATACGCTTAAGAAAATACGAACCAGTATCTTCCGAGCTGTTTTTTGACAAACTCCCAAATGCGAAATAGATAAATTCTGATGGTATCGAAAGCGGCTCGAAAAACCCTTCGATTTGATATATTATGGGCCTCGTAATTCATCCGGGATCAAAAGTTATAATGCATTACATGTCCACACGTGATGGACTTTTAAGAACCCGCTGGAGGAGCTAAAGGATATAATAAAAACTCAGAAAAGACCCCAATGAGGCATCACGTGCTCACACGTGACCATGGGTCACGTGCAGACACGTGATGGGCTTTTAAAGCCTCTAAAATAATGAATAGAATTTAATTCTCAAAATCTCAATCTGACCGAGATAACAAAGGGATATCTTTGGATTTAAAATCCAATGGTGAATAAAATTCACTTAACAATCTAAAGGCCCAGATTAATGATAAATATAAATCAAATCTTTCAATGAGAGATTTGCTAAACAAATTGATTCTCTTCCTTCTCCTATAAATAGGAGCCAAGAAAAGAAGAGAAGGGGGATCTACTTTTTTGGAGAGAAAAACAGAGGGAGGAGAATTTAATTCTCAAGAGAAGAAGAAACAGAGAGAGAAGAATTTAATTCTCTGCAAAAGAAAAACCCTAGGTAAGAAAAGAGAGGCTTCAAAAAAGAATTTAATTCTCAAAATCCAAGAGTTTAACCCTTATATAAAAAAAAAGAGAGAACTTAGTTCTTCTTCTGGTTGAAGATCTGCACAGAGCATATCTCCCCATAAGTTGAGAATTTAATTCTCATCGGGTCGAGATCCTGCCATGCAGATCCTAAACTTAGAAGGGGAATTGAGTTTTGAGAATTTAATTCTCCCAGAATCACAGGAATTTAATTCCTCCTAAAATGAAACTGGGGTTTAACCCTAATCAAGAATTTAATTCTTTTACATATCTGGGAATTTAATTCTTTTAAAAAGAAATCAGGGTTTTATCCTAAATAAGAATTTAATTCTTTCACAATAGGAATTCAATTCCTCCAAAATCATAATTAGGGTTTAACCCTACAAAGAATTCAATTATTAAAAGATCTCTGTTCATGAAAAGAACTAGGGTCACGTGCCCCCACGTGACCCTTGAAAAGATCCCCTGCAAAGAACTTTGAAGCATCACCCCACGTGCTCCCACGTGACTCCCAGAACGCAGAAAGAAAAAGAAAAGGGAATGAAAGCTTTGGGCGCTTGATTAGTCCAAAATTCGTGTAAGTTTACCGCAATCAGAAACGGCGTCGCTTCGCAGCTAGCCGGTGAGTACGGGTCGATCCATAGAGACGGGTAAATTCCTTTTATGTGTTTTAACGAGTTGATTCTATTTGTAGTTTTGATTGGTTTATAAAAATCTAAAATACTGGATCTAATTAATCTAATTAAGAATCTTGCTAGGGTTAGGCTTAGGGGAAGTTTTGGAGATTAAGATTCTTCCTCACCGCTTTCAATGCCATTTTTATAGATATATTAGATGTTAAGTTAATTATCAATAAAGTGGATACAAATCTTTTGGGAAGATGTTTCTTCCTCTAGATTTGTACCCATCCTTTGTTGATAATTATCCTAACCCTCACGGAAAACGCGCGCAACCGGCCCTTTATACTACGGTTCATCGTTACCTCGAAGGGTAGGATGCCGCAGGGAGCGGTTGTGCTCGTATGCGTGAAGTTCTAATTCATTAGGTTAAATTGGCATTGAAATGGGTGAGAGATCTCATCTCTCAACCCTTTCCCTAAGGCCAACCCTAACAAGCGAGGAGACTACTCGCTCATTAGGGGATGAGAAAACATTATAATTAAAAGAAACAGAAATAAAAGACTTACTAGGTTGACGGCTCCCTCCAAACAAGAAGAACAGATCTGAATTTTGCTTCCAGAAATTCTGAATTTTATTGATTGAAAAGAGGCATACATTTTTCAGATCTAAGATTACAATTTATAGGAAAATAGGAAACCTAGGGTTACAGACTCTCGCACATGCGCAATTACTGATTTGCCCACTTAAAATCACAACACCCACAACAGCGCACCAGCAGAAGAAAAATGCACCGACACGGGCTCCTAACGGCCGCGGAACCGCGGCGCCAGCTTGGGTTTGGCCGCGGTTCCGCGGGCAAACTGAGGTGTTGGGTTGTCAAACTTTGGGGTTATTTTCTTGGCTTCTTGGGCTTTGTCTTTTTATATTTCTTTCCTCTGTTGGACTTCTGAGTCTTCTCCAGATTTTCAGTGAAGACTTGTATTGGGCTTTTTAACCGTTTCACCTTGACTTGCGTTGTCTTGCACCTATATGAACTGGGCTTGACTGAGATCTGTCTAATTGTTGGTCAAAAGTCCCTTTTCTGTTGTTTTGTGTCTTTTTCACTGTATTTGCTCCAGAAACCTGTATCCTGTAATATGCAACAAACGTGCGTCAAGAGTACCTGTTTATTTATAAAAAGGATAAGAATAGGGGAATGATAAATGCAATATTATGGTCTGAACAAATACCCCCAAACTTACCTTTTGCTCGTCCTCGAGCAAACTTATTTTTTTATTCACTACAAAAAACCTAACCGCACTTTCGCAGGGAAACGCGATTGCACTGAGCACGTGCAACAAGCCGTTAAACCTCTAGGTATCCCTAGTAGGAGGAGTGTTGTCTCCTGAGGGTTTTCAGCTGATACTACCCACAAAATCCTATCAACTCAGCCCATTGACTTTTGTTCTCCAATTAGGTTTTCTAACAAGGAATTCTATTATCTTCTACTTGTAAATTATCCACCCATATTCTTCACGCTTCCTCATTATTTAACTTAAGATTATATATGTTATGTAGACCTACTTAGCTTTCGGCATCTCTTAAGTCTTCCTTCTAGGGTTTCATCTCCACTTAGGAATTTCTATCAACTCTATTAAAGATACAAGTTCTATTCTTCATTCCTTTCTCTTATCTAGATTCCAATTACATACCCCTACGTGTGTGTATAGATCACCCCTACACTTGGAAATTCAAATCAAGCAATCATACTCTCGTCCAAAGCACTTATTAACATGAAATTTGCTTACACATCCTTCATGCGACCGTTAATACTTCTTGAGGTACCAACGACCGATTACAAAATGCATTTGCACTTTAAAGCGTACTTCCTAGTCTTTGCAACACCCAAGGGTTTAGCAGTGACTCCCAAACCAGTTAGTCTAAGGCACTAGGTGATGAAGCACCCTCGCTAAATATTTTTCTATTTTTTTTTGCAGCCTTAAGTAATCACAAAAACCAGTGTCCATTTTTTTCATATTTTTTTTCTTTTATTTTCATCGTACTAAGGACTTTAGACAAGAACATTTCAAGGTCTCTTCTACTATTCCAAGTTTCAAGATGCGTGATTGTGCAGGTTGTAGGGTATACATTTTCAGAATCCAGACTTAAGCTAGGAACTATTTTTCAAACTTATACTCTAATAAGAACATTAATACTCTTCCCTTGATTCGACTTAGCCCAAGAAGTGAACCCAAAATTTGCCTATTTCTAAATAAACTACAAGGCATATACTTTCTACGGTTAAACCTTAAGGAAGGTTATTTTTAGGGTTTTTAATTTACTAAGTCTAAGATCTAGTTGTTCCTAACCAGTTAACCTATTTGTCAAATTCAAGTCAATTAAGCCAAAATTGAATACATTAATTTTTATAATTTTTCAAATTTTTATGGGTTTTCAAATAAGTATGCAAATTCAAAGATATGTACAAATGAATGCGAAGGAAGAAGACGTACCGAGCATACCCCCAAACTTGAACTTGACAGTGTCCTCACTGTCATGCTAAACCAAGAGGGTCAAAATACCGATACTCCCCTGTTTATTTATTTATAGTTTTTTTTATTTTTATTTTATTGTTAAAAAAATATATATATATATACAAAAATGCCCTCCCCCAAACTTCAATTAAACTATGTTAGACAATACTGCCAAACTTTGCATCGGCCAAAAGTCAACACCAACCATTTGAAAAATTTATCAGTAGAGAAATTTGGTTGGTGGAAAAATAAGTTGTGGTGGTCCGCAAAGAACTGGGGAAGATAGAAGTAGTGGTATGGGAGGTGTGGAGGTAAATATACAGGTGATGGTGATGCATCGACACGAGAATGTAAATGATCAGCAATCAGTGGAGTGTTGGCATTCTCGTACCTTATTAAAAGAAATGGGGGTATTTCAACTTCTAAGGGAGGAGGTTGACTCACCACAATACCCCCAAGATGTTCCTGTGGGTCCTCTATTGACATGGCATCATCCATCAATTGTGTATGATATTCACTTATGAGGGAACTTATCTCCTCGATGTCCGCCATAGTCCAACTGAAAACTTGCCGCCTATCTTGTAAGACTTTTAAAATAGCGTTCTCTTGCTCGAAGGCTAGAGAGGCTGATATGATAATGGGAAAAGTCTCATTCTCACCTATGTAAGCATATCTACGGTGAGATGGCAAGGGCATGAGTTCGAATTTCTGAGGCGAAAGAACCATTGCGGAATCTACCTCGAACTCAAAGGACTCTAACACAGGTTCGAAATCACTGCAAACAACCGATTCGGATGGTTCGACTGACTCATCCAAAAATTCAAACGACTCATATTCGGGCTGTGAGTCGTCATCATCCAAAAAAGTGAAACATTCATAATCAACATCGGTTGTGTCAACGATAGTAGGCTCAAGGAGGGACGCACTAGTGGCGTCAAAACTGTTTTCATCAAATAGAAATCTTTCAAGCTCGCAGTCCTCCTGCGTGATTTCGTGAATAGAGCAAACTTCTCGTGTACTAGTTTTAGGTACGGGGGGTAGACTTCCCATCTTATAAATATTGAACTCACTAGACCTCTTTCCGAAGGATAGAGTCATGGAGCCATTGCGACAATTTATTACGGCATTGGAAGTGGCCAAAAATGGTCGACCAAGAATCACCGGAATTTGGTTTCTTGGGTTAGCAACAGGTTGTGTATCCATAACGATAAAATCAACGGGGAATATGAATTCCCCGACTTTGATCAACACATCCTCTAGTTGACCCCTTGGATAGGTGATTGATCGATCAGCCATTTGGAGAGTGCAACGAGTGGGTTTCAACTCTCCAACCCCTAATTGTTCGTACACGGAGTAAGGAATCAGGTTAACACTAGACCCAAGATCTAAAAGTGCTCGATTAATTTTCTTATCCCCAATTGTGATTGAAATAGTAGGACAGCCGGGGTCCTTTCGTTTTTGGGGTAAGGTTTGATGGTGGTTAATAGCATTGCTCACTGCACTAGCCACTAGCACTTTCTTGGGTACTTGAGATGCCTTTCTCTTCGAGGTGCACAAGCCCTTTAAGATTTTCGCATATGAAGGGACTTGTTGGATAGCATCCAAGAGAGGTATATTTATGCTAGCCTGCTTAAATATCTCCACAATCTTTTCCACTTGTGTATTTGGTTTATTAGGACTCAACCTGTTTGGGAATGGAGCGTTCTGAAAATTTGTTGAGTCAAAAGTCTGTGGAGTAGAATGTGGAGTAGGAACGGATCCCGGTGTATATGTGTTCGTGTTGTGAGAAATGGGCCCGTTCGAGTCAGAAGAAGTAGAGCCATGTGAAGGGTGGAGAATAGGCTCTAAAGAAAAAGGTGAAGAAGGAAGTGAAGAAAATGAAAAAAGGGAAGAAGAAGAAGAACCACCGGCGGGGATGTCATCACTAGTTCCCACATTATTTTGCAACTCTCTTCCGGATCTCAACGTGGTCACCGCATTTACATTGTGATTGTGATATGCGTTTTGTGCGTGACCGGGATTGGGCAATGGTTGAGATGGAAGCTTTCCCTTTTCTCTCTCGCTCAACGCAGCAGTTAATTGTGCAATTTGTGCCTCAATAGATTTGATACTTTGATCGTGTGAGGCATTATTATTCATTAAAGATTGAACATAACTTTCAAATCTTGCTGCAGATTCTGTAGATTGCTTAAGAAATGCATCTAGACTTTTTTCGAGCGAGATAACCTTATCATCATTTGGTTGAACCAAATTGTTTGTTTGATTTGTATAAGGTTGTTGTTGGAAAGGTTGCTGGTTTTGAGTTTGTAAGGGTGCTTGTTGTTGTTGTGGAGGAGCTCTTTGAAAATTGTTATTCCCTTGGACTTGTTGATTTTGGTTCCAAGCGAAATTTGGGTGACTCCTCCACCCCTGATTGTATGTCGAAGAGTACGGATAGTTTCTTTGTCGTTGCTGAAATGCAGCATTGACTTGATCCTGTCCTTGAATAGGTGCATTATAAGGACACTCTTCGGTTAGATGTGATGGGTTCGAACAACAAGCACAAACAGTTCGTGTGGGTAGAGTAGGGGCAGGAGAAGACGATGAGATTTTGGTCTCAATGGCTTCTAGCTTTTTCATAAGTGAGGCCATCTCGGCCTTCATAGCTATCGACATATCTATTTGATGTATGCCTGCCCTAGATTGACCAACTGAAGAAGATGATGTGGTCTTTGTACTCTCCCACTGAATTGTTTGCTCACTTAGGTCCTCAAGAAACTGCCAAGCTTCGTCGCTAGACTTGGAGAGAAAATGACCTTGACATATTGTTTCTAGCAACTGCTTCGTTGCTGCGTTCAATCCCTCGTATAATGTTTGGCAAGGTTGCCAATTTTCTATCCCATGATGAGGGCATTGAACAAGTAGGTCTTTAAATCTCTCGAAGCACTTCCAGAATGGTTCGGACGGAAGCTGTGAAAATTGTATAATCTCGTTTCGGATTCTAGCAGTTTTATGATGAGGATAGAACTTTTTCAGAAAAGCTCTCACAAACTCGTCCCAATTTCTAATGGAATATGATGCGGTGCTGTATAGCCACTTCTCGGCTAGGTCACATAAGGTAAAAGGAATGACCCTTAGCCTTATTGCGTCATCACTTAATTGGGTTGTCTTCATCATGGCGCAAACGTTTTGGAATTTATTAATGAAAATATATGCATCTTCGGATTCCAAACCATGAAACTTAGGCAGCATATTGATGAAGTGTGGTTTTATTTCAAAATTATCCCCATTCGCCGATGGGGGTGAAAGACATGTAGGTAAAGAAGTGCGGACGGGGTAGAAGAGATCCTGGAGCGCGACTCGTGCGGGCGCTACAACAGGCGGACGATTCGGGTTATTCGCACCTGGCGGAGGTGGAATCATTCCCGTCGGTAAGGTATCGTTGGGGTTGAATCCCGACATACCTTCGAAAGAAGAATTTGAGGTTGTAGGTAAGGAAATGGACGGAATGTCGACGAAGGGTTCGTCGAAGGGTTCGTTGGTCGGTACCAACGAAACACGGACTAATCGGGCGTTAGTATCCCTAGTCCAAGATGACATACACTAAAGGGTAGTGCAGTCAGAAAAAATAGAAAAACAGAATGTGGGGGTAAGATAACGTCAATGAAGGAAAATTGGTGGAAGTGAGGTGCAAGTTTTCTTAGCGGCAAGTTGCAAGTTTTGAAAAGATTTTTCTTTATTATTTTTTATGTGAAAGTTTTGCAAAGAGGTTTTTGAAAACGGACTCGTGACACAAAAGTATCAACCACACATGCACAATCAGGCCTAGATCTAGGGTTGCCTAGGTCTGCTAGACAGCTCCTAACTAGGGCTAGAGATAGGACCTCAAACCGCCTCTTCACGGACAAATACGGCCAGGTAAGTGGAAAGGAACCACCACTACAGTGGGCCTAATTAATAACCACTAGCCTAGACACCGCAAAGTCGGTTAAGATAAACGGCCGATGCCTATACTAGTCCTTTTCCTATTGAGCTCGATGTCCTTAGGTCTGAGTCTAATCTTTTTTTTTTAATTAATTGTGGTCGATGCAAAATGCTTAGGTGTTTTCTGGGGTCCTGGGAAGGGTGATGAAATCCCCACCCAATCTGAGTTTGGTCAAATAGCCCCTTAGAGTCCGGTTAAATTATGCAAAACAGATAAAATTTCACTTGCAATCAGAATTTTTTAGCGCGGCGCAAAGAAACCTGCAGAGATCTGTTATTTAGAAGGGGGAGAAAGACTCTTTACGCAAAGAATTCCTGCAGAAAACTTTTTTTTTTCAGAGAGATATATTGTAGGTTGCAGAGGGAAGAAAGAGAGAACCAACCCACAAAATTTCAGGTGCTGACGTGGCCGAGAAGGCGCGGAACCGCGGTGGATTGCCCCCTTATGCGGCGGAAACGCGGCTTAGTGGAGAGATCGGCCTCTGGAAAAAATTCTGTGGTTCTGTGCCTTCAGTTCCTCTCTGTTATTATATGTACTTTTCTGTTTTGCCCTCTGTAAAATTCCAGATCCTTGATTCTTCGTTGTTCCTGCAAGATCCAAAAGATACACCCTTCAAACAGATCAAATTTGATTATTTTTTATATTTTTTTTTATATTTTCAGATTTTTATAATTTTTAAAATTTTTATCAACCCGAAAATTCACAAAAAGAAAGATTACGCCGTCCCCGGCAACGGCGCCATTTGATTAGTCCAAAATTCGTGTAAGTTTACCGCAATCAGAAACGGCGTCGCATCGCAGCTAGCCGGTGAGTACGGGTCGATCCACAGAGACGGGTAAATTCCTTTTATGTGTTTTAACGAGTTGATTCTATTTGTAGTTTTGATTGGTTTATAAAAATCTAAAATACTGGATCTAATTAATCTAATTAAGAATCTTGCTAGGGTTAGGCTTAGAGGAAGTTTTGGAGATTAAGATTCTTCCTCACCGCTTTCAATGCCATTTTTATAGATATATTAGATGTTAAGTTAATTATCAATAAAGTGGATACAAATCTTTTGGGAAGATGTTTCTTCCTCTAGATTTGTACCCTTCCTTTGTTGATAATTATCCTAACCCTCACGGAAAACGCGCGCAACCGGCCCTTTATACTACGGTTCATCGTTACCTCGAAGGGTAGGATGCCGCAGGGAGCGGTTGTGCTCGTATGCGTGAAGTTCTAATTCATTAGGTTAAATTGGCATTGAAAAGGGTGAGAGATCTCATCTCTCAACCCTTTCCCTAAGGCCAACCCTAACAAGCGAGGAGACTACTCGCTCATTAGGGGATGAGAAAACATTATAATTAAAAGAAACAGAAATAAAAGACTTACTAGGTTGACGGCTCCCTCCAAACAAGAAGAACAGATCTGAATTTTGCTTTCAGAAATTCTGAATTTTATTGATTGAAAAGAGGCATACATTTTTCAGATCTAAGATTAGAATTTATAGGAAAATAGGAAACCTAGGGTTACAGACTCTCGCACATGCGCAATTACTGATTTGCCCACTTAAAATCACAACACCCACAACAGCGCACCAGCAGAAGAAAAATGCACCGACACGGGCTCCTAACGGCCGCGGAACCGCAGCGCCAGCATGGGTTTGGCCGCGGTTCCGCGGCCAAACTGAGGTGTTGGGTTGTCAAACTTTGGGGTTATTTTCTTGGCTTCTTGGGCTTTGTCTTTTTATATTTCTTTCCTCTGTTGGACTTCTGAGTCTTCTCCAGATTTTCAGTGAAGACTTGTATTGGGCTTTTTAACCGTTTCACTTTGACTTGCGTTGTCTTGCACCTATATGAACTGGGCTTGACTGAGATCTGTCTAATTGTTGGTCAAAAGTCCCTTTTCTGTTGTTTTGTGTCTTTTTCACTGTATTTGCTCCAGAAACCTGTATCCTGTAATATGCAACAAACGTGCGTCAAGAGTACCTGTTTATTTATAAAAAGGATAAGAATAGGGGAATGATAAATGCAATATTATGGTCTGAACAGCGCTCTCACGTGTTATCACGTGACCCCTCAGCAAATGCTTTAACAATTGGCGCACAGATCCCCATCACGTGCCAACACGTGATGCTCTAAAATAAAAATGAAAGTGTTTAACACTTAATAGCAAAACAAAAGAAAAGAAGCTTTGGGCACTCTCACGTGTCCCCACGTGACCCCTCAGCAAGTGCTGTAATATTCGATGCATAAACCCCCATCACGTGCCAACACGTGATGCTCTAAAATAAAGATGAAAAGTGTTTAACACTTATTCGCAGATTTGAGGATAAAACAAAGGAGATCTGGCTTCACATTTAGGGCTCCCTCACGTGTCCCCACGTGACCCCTAACGAATCCCTTTAATATCGAATGGATGGATGCCTATCACGTGCCCACACGTGATGGCTAGGAAATTAAAGGTGTTAAATACTTACCTGCTGAATAAAATAAGGGAAATCAGGGTGCTGTCACGTGTCCGCACGTGACCCCTCCCTCCTTAGTGTTTAACACTAATTGGAAAACTCTATCTGCAGTGTTTAACACTGATTTTCTTAGTGATTAACAATAATTTGAAAACTTTGTCCCAGTGTTTAACACCGATTATCTTTTAGTGTTTAACACTAACTTGCTAATCTTATTCCCAGTGTTCAACACTGTTGGTCTTTAGTGTTTAACACTAGCTTTAGCCCAATTGGCTAAGTTTCTAGAGGCAAAGCCTCTCCTTCAATGGACCAACAGAGGGCCAATATTTCAAACATAATTGGACTTAGCCCAAACTGGCCATAAGTCCTCAAATCATCTTGAACTGAGCACATCTGCTCTTCCAACCAACTCATTGGTTCAAGGGTACATCTCTGAACTCCTCTGATATTTGTCGTTGTAATCCTTCAACGTCTTCAGAGAGGTGACGGGTCCCGACAACCACACATCAA
Organism: Agapanthus africanus; assembly: GCA_030015575.1. Taxonomy (NCBI): domain Eukaryota; kingdom Viridiplantae; phylum Streptophyta; class Magnoliopsida; order Asparagales; family Amaryllidaceae; genus Agapanthus; species Agapanthus africanus. The sequence goes on along the minus strand of CM057339.1, from coordinate 336,459,350 downwards.
CACGGACTACGGGGTCCTTAAACTCATGGACTTATGCGTCCTTAAACTAAGATACGGACTGTGGGGTCCTTAAACCCGCGGACTTATGCGTCCTTAAACTAACGGACTAATGCGTCCTTAAACACACCCATATGGACTGTGGGGTCCTTAAACCCATGGACTTATGCGTCCTTAAACTACCTATGGACCGCAATGTCCTTAAACTACCAATGGACCACCACGTCCCTAAACTGGAACTTGGACCACCACGTCCCTAAACTGGAACTTAGACCGCAATGTCCTTAAACTACCAATGGACCACCACGTCCCTAAACTGGAACTTGGACCACCACGTCCCTAAACTGGCGACGGACCACCACGTCCCTAAACTGGAACTTGGACCACCACGTCCCTAAACTGGCGACGGACCACCACGTCCCTAAACTGGAACTTGGACCACCACGTCCCTAAACTGGCGACGGACCACCACGTCCCTAAACTGGAACTTGGACCACCACGTCCCTAAAATGGCAATGGACCACTATGTCCCTAAACTGGGACAATAGAGCCCCCAAATGCTCTTTTGTCGAATCTAAACGATCCTGTTAAGTCGATCTTAGTCCCAAACTGGACTAAAGTATCCTTAACAACCGTTTAAGTTGATCTTAGCCTCAAATATGGCTAACGCATCCTTAAACCTTCAAACAGACTGGACTATGAATCCCTCCAATCAACTTTGGTTCAAGGGTACATCTCGGAACTCCTTTGACACCTGTCGTTGTAATCCTTCAACGTCGTCAGAGAGGTAACGGGTCCCGACAACCATACATTCAATGGACCACCATGTCCCTAAACTGGAACAATAGAACCCAAACGTTCTTTTGTCGGATCTAAACGATCCCGTTAAGTTGATCTTAGTCTCAAGTTAGACTAACGTATCCTTAACAAACGTTTGAGTTGATCTTAGCCTCAAGTATGGCTAACGTATCCTCAAACCAAACCCCCAAACCCAAATCTAAGATAACATAGATTTGGACTAGTCCACGCCCTACGGACGACAACATAACTCGGTCTCCGTAAACAATCCACGGGCAACAAAACATAAAATAAACACACACGACACGAAGTGACCATCTGGAGAAGGAGAAAGTTGTTACCGCGATGCGGTAGCGTAATTAACTGCAGGGGCTTGCGCCTGCAGGGAAGAGAGTCCCCACAATCAAAAACCCCTCAAACGAGGGGGAATCTGACGAAGTCTGCTACATCGGCCGCATCCGTTTAAACCTTCGATACATGGTGCCATAAATCAACTTGGCATCTTCGGAGAGGTGGACGGATAGCACCAATTAGCATCTGCCCCGAATTTCAGGCAAGACAGCCCGTGTCTCGGCCGCCGTTCGGAGGGGAACAGATTCTGGCACGCCCGGTGGGACCTCTTCCTCTTTCCACTCTACACTTCGTGTGTCGTGTTCGCGAACGAATCGCGGTTTGCTGTGGTTGCCTGTGGATTCGAGGTACTAAGATTTGGTTTCTTTCTCCATGCAGAAAACAGAAGATCGATGGCTTCGAACTGCACCGCCTGCAGCTACAACTCTCGCTCCGTCATTGCTGGAGGAGTGACTTATGGGCCCCAAGCGGCCTTTTCAAGATGCCAGTGGAGCAGGTAACTCAAGCCACCGCTAGACTATTCTTCGGGACCATGCTCCCACCGTTGAGCTTCAATGCCACAATGACATCGCAAGAAGCTCCAAAAAAGTCGGTCTTTGATCGACTTACCACTGCCGTGACCCCTCTCAACGGGTCGCCCAGTTCCAATACCTCAGTTTTCAACAGACTGGGCCAGAACGTCTGCAAACCCGCGATACCCGAAGCTGCCATCCCAAAGCGGATAGCTATCCCGGCTCAAGCGGACGAAATCATTGGAAAGGCTCCTCCTTCCAAGAAGTCAGTTTTTATAAGGCTGGCCATTCCGGTTGCTGCTCCAGGCGAGGTCCTCAAAGCTGCATCCTCTGCTCAGAGGTCTGTCTTTGACAGTTTAGACATTGCTTCTCAACGGGCGTCAGTCTTCGATAGGCTAGCACCAATAACAGTCTCTCCTCAAAGCAGGGGGCATGAAGAAGCTTATCCAACAACGGAGGTGATCTCATCCGCACGACATGCTCGACGTCGCCACTGGCGCCGAGTGAGGAAGGCTGGGGGCAACTCCCCCTCTGGGATAACTCCGCCAGCTCCAACGGTGGGGATCGATGCTGCTATTCCAACCGAGAACAGCTTTGAATTGCTGAACACGGTGTGCAGAAAATCTCCTACTGCGGTACTGAAAATACTTCCTTCACCTATGAAGAATGCTACAGAGAAGAAGCCGGAGCAACCTCCTCAACGGTTATCCTCTCAAATTTACAAGGTCTGGCGTCAAGTCCAAAACTCCGTGATAGATCAAGACTGTCTCCGCCGACAGAAAAAGATGAAGGTTCGGCACGAAGAAAATCCCCATGTCAAGCCACAAAAAGTAACGGCTACTTGGGTGCCCACTACAACGGCCCCCTTAACTTCAACCATTCAAAAGAAAAGGAGGCCGCAAAAAGCCCCTGTGAACATGGCGAACCGTAAACGCGCTGAGCACAAACACCCCAAGTCTGGGGGCATGGTGGTGCACACTGTTTATATGGCTTCTGGAAAGGAGGAAAGCCGTGCTTCGACGGGTCACCAACCGCTCACCCGATCCGTAACAAAAGCCCAGGAGCAGCAACAGAAGCTTTAGGAGATGATGACTGCAATGACCTCACTTACCGGGCCAAAAGAAAGCTCGGAGGCATCATCAGAGCAGCGTCATGAACAAGAAACTGACGCTGACTACCTACACAGAGTCCTCGAAAAGAAGGACAAAGAAGCCGCAAATCAAGCGGCTAACATAAAACAAATGGCGCTTCTCTTCCAAGATATGGTAGGGATGATGATCCAGCAAGATCCTCCTGCTGAAGATCCTCCGATTGTCATTGAAGATGACAAAGGAGAGACATCGAATCCTCCTCCGGCTCTTTCAGCAGCCAAGGAAGAAACCATTTCCAAGGCCGCACTGGATGACCATATAGCTTAGCAAATACGAGCTCACCAGGCAAATGAAGCGGCTGGGCAAATCGCTAAAACCGGACGACCCTACCCGAGCTGGTATGACCAAATTATTTACCCGCCGGGATATACGATCCCTAAGTTCCACGTATATAAGGGGACGGGAAATCCGCATCAGCACGTCGCTCAATTTAGAGCCATGTGCGGCAACACTGGAGGTGATGATAAATTGCTGCTCCGCCAGTTTGTTGGCAGCCTGTTAGAAACGGCACTTGAGTGGTACTCTGAACTCCCAAATGACTCTATCAAGACATTTACGGAAATGGAGCTGCTGTTTACACAGAGATTCGCGAGTGCTAGTGGACGCACCCCGATAACAGCACCGATTAATGCCAGGATAAGGCCAGGCGAAACATGGGTCCAATACGCAACACGATGGCGGAACCTATGGTCGAAATGCGAGCAACGCATAGAAGAGGCTCCTGCAGTAGGCATGTTTGTGGGTACCCTTGATCCGCAAGCGACCATCTCACAGTTTATGATGTTCTTCAAGCCGACCACCTTCCAGGCCTTGATTGACAAGCTGGTCCAAATGGACCAGATGGGCCATAGGCCTTCCTCTTTAAAGACGGAGCCTTGGAATGAAAAGGGCAAAGGGAAAGCAACCTTCGTCGCCAACGCTCAACAACAACCGAGCAACTTAAAGTCGGTTGTCCGCCAAAGCAACGTACGTCTACGCCCATCCCTCGAGGAGAGACTGGGACGTCCTTATTCGTTTCCTCAGGATAAAACAAGGAGACTGTTCGAGCTGGAAGTGCGCAACAGACTCATCCATTTGCCGAATCCAAAACGACCGTTGCAGCCAGGCGATGTCAACGATCTTAATTACTGCCCTTACCACCAAGCGGTAAGCCATCCAATCGAAGATTGCTTCGTCTTTAAGGGATGGATCGAAGATCAGTACCAACAAGGCAAGTTTGCGTTATCCGAAAACTGGAAGGTGAACCCGCCACAGCCTCACACTCCTAAGAAGACAAACACACTGAGGGAAACATGCTCTTTTGTTGAGGAAGCTCCATGGGAGGTGGCTCTTTCGGCCAAGACCAAAAGGATGCTAAATGATCTTCAGACGTGCCCGGCGATTAGATGGAAGAACCCGTTGGAACCTGAGATCATCAAGGGGATGCTGAAGCCGCACCCAATTCCAAATATCGGTGGTGATAGCCAAAGCATTCACACCCAGCCGTCGAAATCTTCGAAAAAGAAGGAGAAATCCAAGAAGCCCGTGAAGCCTGGCAACAAGCGCACGGTTTTGCAGAAACAGATTGACGCGCTGGAAGAGTATAACCAGAAGGCGCGGATTCCAATCACGCTCCAAGAGTTCCTCAACCACGTCCTCGAGGACGAAAACGATGGAGAAGATTCATCAGATGAATCTGAGGACTACGTAGCAAGTTGTCATGTGATCTCTCACTCATTGATAGATGATAAAGAGGCTCCTTGCACCGAGAAACCGGGGGCGGATCCTGAACCAGAACTTCTATGGCCGTCAGACGAGATGATCGATGCCTTCCTGAATAAGATTCGTCTAAAAAGTAAAGCCGACCGGGAGCGTGAGATGGCCATATTTGAAAAGGCCAAACGCCGCCGACTGGACAAAAGGGTCGAAACACTCCCACCAGATCAAAGTATATCCGCCGCAAATGAAAGCAGGAACAAGACAAGGAAACGATTCGCCAAAGCCATATCAATGGGGATGAGGCCGCCCTTTTTCAGAAAAAATTCTCCTGGTGGTATACATTTTGATGAAACGGACGTACACCCTAACTTCTGCTTATATCATCAGAGGATCGCACATCCTACTGAAGACTGCAACTCCTTTAAGTGTTGGTGGCAAGGTTATGTCGCTCATAGACAACATGTCAATAGAACAAAGCGGGAAGCTCGTAGACAGCGAAAAAATACGACAGATGAGCATAAAAGAGCTGCCGGCAATTGTCATAAGGACGAGCCCGGGGGATCACGAGTTCTCACCTTTGGAAGCGATTCTGATGAAGAAACCGCTTTCAACCCTCTCTTCAAGGAATTCATTTCTAAAACAAAAGAATTGGAGAGTTGCGAGAATGTTCAGCCGTACAATCTCACGCCACCCGGAAAGAATCTCGGACCCGCAAACGACGGAGCAAACGAAATGAGAAAGGAAAAGGAAAAAACGGCCTTTGTTGCCAACACTCAACAACAGCCGAGTAACCCGAGACCGTTTTTTCATCAAAACAACAAGCCGCGATACCTCAATGAGAAGTTGAAACGTCCTTACTCGTTTCCTAAAGATAAAACAAAGAGATTGTTCGAGCTAGCAGTGCGCAGCGGGCTTATCACTCTGCCAGATCCAAAACGTCCATTGCAACCAGGTGACGTTAACAATCCTAACTATTGTCCCCACCACAGAGTAATGGGTCACCCACTCGACAATTGTTACGTCTTCAAAAACTGGGTTGAAGACCAATACCAACAGGGCAAGTTCGCGCTGCCCGAAAAGTGGAAAGTAAACCCGCCACAACAACATGCTTCGAAAAAGGTGGATATGCCGGGGGCATCATGCTCATTCATAGGGAAAGCCCCATAGACCGAAAAGTCAGTAAACTAGAGATGCTTCTCAAATACAGCGACGGCGGACCGAAACGTCCCTAAACTAACGACGGACCGCAATGTCCTAAAACTTGCAAATGACCGAAACGTCGTTAAACTACTATCAACCCGCGGCATCCTCAGGCTGGTGTGGTTAAAAAAAAAAGAAAAAGAAAAAAAAGAAAAGAAAAAAAAATGGTATGTCCATAAGCAAAATGGGCACGGATAAAAACCGAAAGGGCTCCGTGAGTAAAAACAGCAGGGCTACCGGCGAGTCTTGTGAAAACCCAAAAGGGCGCAAGCTCGTTAGAGAAAAAAAATGAAAAAATGAAAACGGTATGTCCATAAGCAAAATGGGCACGGATGAAAACCCGAAAGGGCTCCGTGAGTAAAAACAGCAGGGCTACCGGCGAGTGTTTGTGAAAACCCGAAAGGGCGCAACCTCGTTAAAAGACACTTACAGGGCCCTCTCGACCTTGTGAGGAGAAACCACCCGCGTGAGATCCTTACGACTCACAAAGGAAGCAACACACTTAGGGATCCCCACGATTCCTAAGGAGAAATTACACTTGCGAGATCCTCACGACTCGTAAGGAGAACTCTCTTATGGGACCCTCACGGCTCATAAGATTTGAAAGTCTTAAGTTACATAAACCTTAACCTGTTCTTAAGCAACCCCCACAACCTTCGATTTTGCCCTACAAGCGGCTCATATTGACCTTTGTATACAATTCACGGGCACGAATAAATATTTCCCTAACAAAGTCCCATCCGTGACTAGGGATATGCTTGTACAGCAAACAACACTTGTAAGTCCTCTCGACTTATAAGGAGAAAACCCTTTTGTAAGATCCTTACGACTTACAAGAGAACATGCACTTAGGAATCCTCACGATTCCCAAGGAGAAAACACACCTACAAGATCCTCACGACTTGTAGGGAGAAATACCTTTGTGAGACCCTTACGGCTCATGAAGTCAAAAGCCTTAGCCGACAGGACCCTTAACCCTATTTACTAAGCCACCTTTATTCAACATTGACAGAGGCAAATGATGATTCGCTCCTGGCAATATCCCAGTTGTAGCGATGCTGATGCCTAAGCCGGTATCAAATTCCAAGCCCTTTCAAGGCAAATGATGATTCGCTCCTGGCAATATCCCAGTTGCAGCGATGCTGATGCCTAGACCGGTATCAAATTCCAAGTCCTTTTACGGCAAATGATGATTCGCTCCTGGCAATATTCCAGTCGCAGCGATGCTGATGCCAAGATTGGTATCAGATCCCAAATCCCCTACTGGCGAGAAAAAATCAGCGAGCCAAAAAAAAATGCATACAAAATAGCCGAAATGATGGGGCAACTTGCAAACAAAATCAGCAAGTAAAAATGTATGCATGAAAAATAGCCGAAATGATTGGGCAACTCGCAATAAAAAGCAGCGAGTAAAAGAAAAATAGCTGAAATGATTGGGCACCGCGAAAAATAGCCGAAATGATTGGGCAATCGCGATTTTCGCGATATAAAAAGCTAAAATGATAGAGCATCACGGAAAGAATAAAAAAAAATGAAAGAATGAAACTTTTTGCCCTACAGGTGAAATCACATCGATCCCTGTATACAATCCAGGGGCACAGATAAAGAGGGAACCATACCTTCCCAACAGGCTCCATCAGAAAGCGAAGCCAAATCTCGACGGTTCATAGACAACCCAGAGACAATCTCGACATTTATCGCAATATTGCAGACATAATGTCAACAAACGAAGCAAAAAGAAGATCCCGAGCTTCAGGGTCTCGACGTCAACATCGACAACTTAGAGATCACCAACGATGTTTCTCCTCACTCCAGCAAGATGCAGACGTGACGTCAACAATCGACCTCAGAGTCGCAACTAAACGGAACCATGGCAAAGTCCTTAGTTCCAAATCTCAATGGCCGCATCTACAGTTTGGAGACCAACAACGGCGTGCCTCCTCATTCCAGCAGGACACAGATGTTACACCATCAAGCGGAGCGATGGCAAAATCCCAACTCCGCCTTAGCATTCGTCTCATTACAGCAGACGCAATGTTAACAACGGCGTTCCTTCGCAGTCCAGCAGGATGTACATGCAAAGCTAATAAAAGACCCCATGGTCAGCAAAGCGGAGTGATGGCAAAATCCCAGCTCCACCTCAGCACTCGTCTCGTCACAGCGGACACATCATCAAGCAAAGCGGAACAACGGCAACTCCCAGTTCCATGACTCGATGATGTACTCCCACAGAGAGTCAAATCCGAACTCCGTGAAATGCGGATATAATCAACAAAATTCCTGGTCACGTGGAACATGGATAACGTCTCTCTTTGACCCCATGGAAAACGTCCAGAGCGGATCCTGGTCCTCGCAGAACACGGCAGTGAACCCGTGCGAAGCATCCAGAGCGGAGCCTAGTCCTCGCCTAACGCGGCAGTGAACCCGTGTGAAGCATCTAGTGCAAAATTCCTGGTCACGTAGAACGCGGATAACGTCACTCTTTGACCCATGGAAAACGTCCAGAGCGGATCCTGGTCCTCGCAGAACACGGCAGTGAACCCGTGCGAAGCATCCAGAGCGGAGCCTAGTCCTCGCCTAACGCGGCAGTGAACCCGTGTGAAGCATCTAGTGAAAAATTCCTGGTCACGTGGAACGCGGATAACGTCACTCTTTGACCCCATGGAAAACGTCCAGAGCGGATCCTGGTCCTCGCAGAGCACGGCTGTGAACCCGTGTGAAGCATCCAGAGCGGACCCTAGTCCTCGCCTAACGCGGCAGTGAAACCGTGTGAAGCATCTAGTGCAAAATTCCTGGTCACGTGGAACGCGAATAACGTCACTCTTTGACCCCGTGGAAAACGTCCAGAGCGGATCCTGGTCCTCGCAAAGCACGGCAGTGAACCCGTGTGAAGCATCCAGAGCGGAGCCTAGTCCTCACCTAACACGGCAGTGAAACCGTGTGAAGCATCTAGTGCAAAATTCCTGGTCACGTGGAACGCGGATAACGTCACTCTTTGACCCCGTGGAAAACGTCCAGAGCGGATCCTGGTCCTCGCAGAGCACGGCAGTGAACCCGTGCGAAGCATCCAGAGCGGAGCCTAGTCCTCGCCTAACACGGCAGTGAACCCGTGTGAAGCATCTAGAGCAAAATTCCTGGTCACGTGGAACGCGGATAACGTCACTCTTTGACCCCGTGGAAAACGTCCAGAGCGGATCCTGGTCCTCGCAGAGCACGGCAGTGAACCCGTGCGAAGCATCCAGAGCGAAGCCTAGTCCTCGCCTAACACGGCAGTGAACCCGTGTGAAGCATCTAGAGAAAAATTCCTGGTCACGTGGAACGCGGACAACGTCACTCTTCGATCCCGTGGGAAACATCCAGAGCGGATCCTGGTCCTCACACCAACATGGAGTGATCACCACCGCGACATTCGTCTCGATACAGCAGACGCGATACCAGCAAACGAAGCGAAGGCCAAATTCCTAGCTTCAGGGTCTTGACGGCAAGTCATATAAAGCCTGAAAGACAATCGGAGATCATCCCACACCAGCGCGGAGTGGTCACCACCTTGACGTTCGTTTCGATACAGCAGATGAAATGTCACCCCAGCGTTCTTCCCCCAGCAGGATTCAGACGCGCCAAAGCAGATGAAGAGAAGGCCAAATTCCTAGCTTCATACGTCTTGATGGCAAGTCATATAAAGCCTGAAAGACAATCGGAGATTATCTCGCACCAGCGCGGAGTGGTCATCACCTCGACGTTCGTCTCAATACCGCAGACGAGATGTCACTACAGCGTCCTTCCTCCAACAAGATCCGGACACACCAAAGCAGATGAAGCAAAGGCCAAATTCCTAGCTTCAGGGTCTTGACGGCAAGTCATATAAAGCCTGAAAGACAATCGGAGATCATCTCACACCAGCTTAGAGTGATCACCACCTCGACGTTCGTCTCGATACATCAGACGAGATGTCACTACAGCGTCCTTCCTCCAACAGTGTCCGGACAAACCAAAGCAGATGAAGCAAAGGTCAAATTCCTAACTTCAGGGTCTTGACGGCAAGTCATATAAAGCCTGAAAGACAATCGGAGATCATCTCGCACCAGCGCGAAGTGGTTACCACCTCGACGATCGTCTCGATACAGCAGATGAAATGTCACCCCAGCGTTCTTCCCCCAACAGGATTCGGACGCGCCAAAACAAACGAAGCGAAGGCCAAATTCCTAGCTTCAACGTCTTGACGGTAACTCATATAAAACCGAAAAGACAATCGGAGATCATCCCACATGGATTGGTCACCACCTCGACGTTCGTCTCGATACAGCAGACGCAACATCACCAAAAGGAGCCACGGCAAAATCCCTAGTTCCAAACCTCGACGGTTCACCAGCAACCTAGAGACAACCATGACATTCGTCTCGATACAGAGGACGCGATGCCAGCAAACGAAGCGAAGGCCAAATTCCTAGCTTCAGGGTCTTAACGGCAAGTCATATAAAGCTTGAAAGACCACCGGAGATCATCCCACATGGAGTGGTCACCACCTCGACGTTCATCTCGATACAGCAGACGCAACATCACCAAAAGGAGCCACGGCAAAATCCCTAGTTCCAAACCTCGACGGTTCATCAGCAACCTAGAGACAACCACGACATTCGTCTCGATACAGAGGACGCAATGCCAGCAAACGAAGCAAAAGGCCAAATTCCTAGCTTCAGGGTCTTAACGGCAAGTCATATAAAGCCTGAAAGACTATCGGAGATCATCCCACACCAGCGCGGAGTGGTTATGACTCATCAGGGCTCTCCAAAATGAGCCTAACCTCAAGTAAAAAGCGGCATGGCAAATTCCTAGCGCTTGCTCTTCCGACGGTCAAACTGCTAAGGAGGATTGCTTGAAGACGTCTTGTCCAGCCCCCGAAGGGATCAGAGACACGGCAGTCGCAGGGCTACTCGAACAGCACGATTGCCTATCGAAGAATACATCAGCTCATGCGACGGTACGACGGCCAAAACCCTAAGTACCACAGACCCTAACGGACTTCTGTCGTAAAGAGCAGAGGTTAACTGTGACGTTAGGATATTCTTGCGAGATCTGCTCGATTCGTTTCGACTCGTGAGGAAATTGATGTCTTTGCGAGAACTTCTCGATTCGTCTCGACTCGTGAGATAAAGCCTTAGGCAGTAGGGATTAAAAAACCTGTTTCCTCAGCACTGGGATCCTGCAAGTCGGCCCAAAATGGTCTCTTGCATACTATCCACGGATCTCACTCTCCGAAGTCGAATTTCGATAAGGAAGGGAACAACCCCTTACGGGTCCTCTCGACTCGTAAGAGAGAAAAATTCTCTTACAAGATCCTTACGACTTATAAGAGAAACACACTTAGGAATCCTCACGACTCCTAAGGAGAAAATACACCTACGAGATCCTCTCGATCCGTAGGGAGAAAAGTCTTTATGAGACCCTCACGGCTCATAAAGTTGAAAAGTCTTAGGTGGCAGATCCTAACCCTGTCTCCTAAGCCATCACTGCCCTGCAAAGAGATCAAGATTGACCATCTATGAGCCACACTTGCCAAAGCTACATGCCACTGAAATGGAGAACTTACTCATAAGCGTATAAACTACTCCACACCAGAGTAAGACATAAAGAGATAAAAGGGTGCGGCTCATAGAGTTAAGGGTTTGGAATTATATCTCTTAAGAGTCAAGATTTGAGTCAATGATATATGACGACGCTTGTGTCCGCTCGTTATCTTCTCAGATCAAGATTCCGAAAGTAATATACCAACCCGAAATTGGTCATACGCTTTGCATTACTTTGCACTACTTCACCCACGTATATACTTACGTGGGCAAAGTAGTGGGGGGCATTTGTTCCCGCCGAAAATTTCTGCGCGAAAGAGCCCAAGGTATCAAATAGTAGTGATACGCTTAAGAAAATGCGAACCAGTATCTTCCGGGCTGTTTTTTGACAAACTCCCAAATGAGAAATAGATAAATTCTGATGGTATCGAAAGCGGCTCGAAAAATCCTTCGATTTGATATATTATGGGCCTCGTAATTCATCCGGGATCAAAAGTTATGATGCATTACGTGTCCACACGTGATGGACTTTTAAGAACCCGCTGGAGGAGCTAAAGGATATAATAAAAACTCAGAAAAGACCCCAATGAGGCATCACGTGCTCACACGTGACCATGGGTCACGTGCAGACACATGATGGGCTTTTAAATCCTCTAAAATAATGAATAGAATTTAATTCTAAAAGTCAGAAAATACCTCAACGAGGTATCACGTGCTTACATGTGACCAATGGTCACGTGTTGACACGTGATGGTTAAAACTGAAACATAAATAAGCGGCTAAGAAAGGAACCCAATTGGGGGTCACGTGCTCACACGCGACCAAAGGTCACGTGCCAGCACGTGACTGGCTTTAAAAGCCTTATAATTTAATAGAATTAAATTCTAAAAGTTTCTGAATCTTTCCAAATGGAAAAGGGTCTATGGGGACCGTTGGATTAAAAATCCGAGGGTGATTAAAAATCACCAATTTATGCAATAATCTTGGACTTGGAAAGATTTCCTCCATAAATCTGACCGAGATAACAAAAGGATATCTTTGGATTTAAAATCCAATGGTGAATAAAATTCACTTAACAATCTAAAGGCCCAGATGAATGATAAATATAAATCAAATCTCTCAACATACAAATCAAGTCTTTCAATGAGAGATTTGCTAAACAAATTGATTCTCTTCCTTCTCCTATAAATAGGAGCCAAGAAAAGAAGAGAAGGGGGATCTACTTTTTTGGAGAGAAAAACAGAGGGAGGTGAATTTAATTCTCAAGAGAAGAAGAAACAGAGAGAGAAGAATTTAATTCTCTGCAAAAGAAAAACCCTAGGTAAGAAAAGAGAGGCTTCAAAAGAGAATTTAATTCTCAAAATCCAAGCGTTTAACTCTTATATAAAAAAAAAGAGAGAACTTAGTTCTTCTTCTGGTTGAAGATCTGCACAGAGCACGTCTCCCCATAAGTTGAGAATTTAATTCTCATCGGGTCGAGATCCTGCCATGCAGATCCTAAACTTAGAAGGGGAATTGAGTTTTGAGAATTTAATTCTCCCAGAATCACAAGAATTTAATTCCTCCTAAAATGAAACTGTGGTTTAACCCTAATCAAGAATTTAATTCTTTTACATATCTGGGAATTTAATTCTTTTAAAAAGAAATCAGGGTTTTATCCTAAATAAGAATTTAATTCTTTCACAATAGGAATTCAATTCCTCCAAAATCATAATTAGGGTTTAACCCTACAAAGAATTCAATTCTTAAAAGATCTCTGTTCATGAAAAGAACCAGGGTCACGTGCCCCCACGTGACCCTTGAAAAGATCCCCTACAAAGAACTTTGAAGCATCACCCCACGTGCTCCCACGTGACTCCCAGAACGCAGAAAGAAAAAGCAAAAGGAATGAAAGCTTTGGGCGCTCTCACGTGTTATCACGTGACCCCTCAGCAAATGCTTTAACAATTGGCGCACAGATCCCCATCACGTGCCAACACGTGATGCTCTAAAATAAAAATGAAAGTGTTTAACACTTAATGGCAAAACAAAAGAAAAGAAGCTTTGGGCGCTCTCACGTGTCCCCACGTGACCCCTCAGCAAGTGCTGTAATATTCGATGCATAAACCCCCATCACGTGCCAACACGTGATACTCTAAAATAAAGATGAAAAGTGTTTAACACTTATTCGCAGATTTGAGGATAAAACAAAGGAGATCTGGCTTCACATTTAGGGCGCCCTCACGTGTCCCCACGTGACCCCTAACGAATCCCTTTAATATCGAATGGATGGATGCCTATCACGTGCCCACACGTGATGGCTAGGAAATTAAAGGTGTTAAATACTTACCTGCTGAATAAAATAAGGGAAATCAGGGCGCTGTCACGTGTCCGCACGTGACCCCTCCCTCCTTAGTGTTTAACACTAATTGGAAAACTCTATCTGCAGTGTTTAACACTGATTTTCTTAGTGATTAACACTAATTTGAAAACTTTGTCCCAGTGTTTAACACTGATTATCTTTTAGTGTTTAACACTAACTTGCTAATCTTATTCCCAGTGTTCAACACTGTTGGTCTTTAGTGTTTAACACTAGCTTTAGCCCAATTGGCTAAGTTTCTAGAGGCAAAGCCTCTCCTTCAATGGACCAACAGAGGGCCAATATTTCAAACATAATTGGACTTAGCCCAAACTGGCCATAAGTCCTCAAATCATCTTGAACTGAGCACATCTGCTCGTCCAACCAACTCATTGGTTCAAGGGTACATCTCTGAACTTCTCTGATATTTGTCGTTGTAATCCTTCAACGTTTTCAAAGAGGTGACGGGTCCCGACAACCACACATCAACACGGACTGTGGGGTCCTTAAACTCATGGACTTATGCGTCCTTAAACTAAGATACGGACTGTGGGGTCCTTAAACCCGCGGACTTATGCGTCCTTAAACTAACGGACTAATGCGTCCTTAAACACACCCATATGGACTGTGGGGTCCTTAAACCCATGGACTTATACGTCCTTAAACTACCTATGGACCGCAATATCCTTAAACTACCAATGGACCACCACGTCCCTAAACTGGAACTTGGACCACCACGTCCCTAAACTGGAACTTGGACCGCAATGTCCTTAAACTACCAATGGACCACCACGTCCCTAAACTGGAACTTGGACCACCACGTCCCTAAACTGGCGACGGACCACCACGTCCCTAAACTGGAACTTGGACCACCACGTCCCTAAACTGGCAATGGACCACTATATCCCTAAACTGGGACAATAGAGCCCCCAAATGCTCTTTTGTCGGATCTAAACGATCCTGTTAAGTCGATCTTAGTCCCAAACTGGACTAAAGTATCCTTAACAACCGTTTAAGTTGATCTTAGCCTCAAATATGGCTAACGCATCCTTAAACCTTCAAACAGACTGGACTATGAATCCCTCCAATCAACTTTGGTTCAAGGGTACATCTCGGAACTCCTTTGACACCTGTCGTTGTAATCCTTCAACGTCGTCAGAGAGGTAACGGGTCCCGACAACCATACATTCAATGGACCACCATGTCCCTAAACTGGAACAATAGAACCCAAACGTTCTTTTGTCGGATCTAAACGATCCCGTTAAGTTGATCTTAGTCTCAAGTTAGACTAACGTATCCTTAACAAACGTTTGAGTTGATCTTAGCCTCAAGTATGGCTAATGTATCCTCAAACCAAACCCCCAAACCCAAATCTAAGATAACACGGATTTGGACTAGTCCACGCCCTACGGACGACGACATAACTCGGTCTCCGTAAACAATCCACGGGCAACAAAACATAAAATAAACACACATGACACGAAGTGACCATCTGGAGAAGGAGAAAGTTGTTACCGCGATGCGGTAGCGTAATTAACTGCAGGGGCTTGCGCCTGCAGGGAAGAGCGTCCCCACAATCAAAAACCCCTCAAACGAGGGAGAATCTGACGAAGTCTGCTACATCGGCCGCATCCGTTTATACCTTCGATACATGGTGCCATAAATAAACTTGGCATCTTCGGAGAGGTGGACGGATAGAACCAATTAGCATCTGCCCCGAATTTCAGGCAAGACAGCCCGTATCTCGGCCGCCGTTCGGAGGGGAACAATAGTGTCGTTGTTGTCGCAATACAGAGGTATTGGATCTACAATGGACGGAACTACCTGAAGTTCTTCCAGGAACATTCTTCATCCAGACTGCTTCCTTCGCGGCTTCATAAGCAACTATGTACTCCGCTTCCATCGTCGAGTCAGCAACGTTGTCCTTCATGGAGCTCCTCCAACAAACCGCTCCTCCATTGAGGGTAAATACATAACCCGACATGGACTTGGAGTCATCCTTGTTACTATGGAAGCTAGAGTCAGCAAAGGCCTCGATCTGGAGGTCTTTTCCGCTATACACCAAGAACATCTCCTTAGTCCTTCTTAGGTACTTGAGAATGTTCTTTACTGCTATCCAGTGTTTCTCCCCTGGGTTCGACTGATACCGGCTTACCACGCTTAGTACGTAAGCAACATGTAACACCCTAGGATGTGTTTAGTGGCTAATTATATTTTAATAAGTGATTTTAATATAAAGTTTAGCAAATTGATTTTCAAATAATTTTCCCAATTTAATAAATATTTTTCTAGAATTTTTCCAAGCTTGCACAAATTTGTGCATGTAAACTAGGAATAAAACTTGGGTTATACCATGTTTCACAACCATGGTGAATTAAACCCATTGTTAAGACAAAGAATTTAATTAAGATTAGGTTTGGTTTAACTTTAAAAAGAAAAAAAAAGGATTTAAAATTATGTTTTGTTGACTTGAGAGAGAGAGGCATGGCAAGCCCATGCTTGCCATTAATGTGGAGAGAGAGAGAGGAATGGGGGGGGCTTGACCCTAAGCTCACTTGCAAACTCTCTCATTTTACACTTACTCTCTCTCACTCTCACACACACACACACACCACAGAAGATCAAGCAGCAGCTGCAGCAAACACCAGCACCAGAGCAGCAGCAGCAACTGCATCAGCACTCCATGCAGCCCCAGCTCACCCCCAGCAGCCCCAGCTCCATGTAGCAGCAGCCCCTTATGCAGTAGCAGCCCCAGCAGCACCAGCTTCAGCTCCACAACCCCAATAACAGCAACTTCAACAGCAATAAGCAGCAGCATCAGCAGTAGCAGTGGCAGCAGCTTCTATTCAGAGGCAGTACCTGTAGCAGCCCCCTCCTCTTCTCTTCTTCTCCTGAACCAGCGTAGTAGGGATCGAGTGAGGTATAATTTCTGAGCTCCCTTTGCTTGTGTGCTAGACTTGTGAGTTGGTTTAGTTTATTTAGTGTGCTTAGTAGTTGATTATCACTAGACTTGGTGTTTTAGCGATATTTGTGGTAATTAGTGAGATCTTTGCTTAAGTTAGGTTAATTTTAGTTAGACTAGGTTAGTTAGGAGCTTTTGAGGCCAGATGAACCTAGGTAACCCCCAGTTTACACTAAAATACCCTGAACTTCCATGTTGGTGCAATTGTGACTTTTAAGCCAAATTTTAGCTTTCTGTTATCTGCTGTTACCCAGGTGACTTCAGGATAAAATTGAGTGGACCCCAGCCTACTAGTGACACCCTGACCCCACCACCAGAGCCCGACCCCACCACCCTCACCTTTGGCCGCCGAAATCATCTTTCTGGCCGCAATTTGCGGCCAGAACAGGGAGATAGGAGTTAGGGTTTTCAGGGTTGGTGTCTGCTATGTTGTGTAGGTCCTTGGTATATGTAGTTTTGTAATATTGTAGCCTGGATAGAATCTGGAGCTATATGTCGTTTTCTGGTGTTTTTAAGTTTGCGCGATACGCGCGATACGCGAGTGGGTTTGTGATTCAGCGTATCGCGGCGTATCGGGCTGAGTCGTAGGCGCGTGCACACACGTTCCAACGTATCACACACACGCGCGTTGATTCGTGACGCGAGTTTCACGTTTTGTTTCGTTTTCACGTTTTGCGGGATTCTTGCTTATATACTTAGATTCCTTGTGTAAATTCCAGGTTCTCAGGCGAGCACGTTAGACGTCGCCAGGAAAGGGAAGCAGGCGGTCGGCTATACTTAGCACGCGACCAGGTGAGTAGATTTAACATCTACGGGGAAATCGCCCGTATGGCGTTAAGCGTCATGGCGTAATAGGAATCGTAGTCATGAGTGTCCTTTTAGATATACTGGTAGTATAGAACACTGCACTGTCACTAACGGTCCAAGTTGCACAAGCACGATCTATATGCTACACTCACACCGTTAGTGATTGCCATGCCACTCACAGAGTAGGATTGCTATAAACCGCATATTATATTGATTCTGTCTACTTGATGTTGACGTGATTTGCCGCATACATCATACACTTTCATGCTTGTGATATATATACCTTACACGTTCATACTTGTGACATATATCATACATATTCATACTTGTGTCCAATACCTTACCTATATTCATACTCGGGCGCATATGTATCATAGGCCTACTTTAGTACACATGTACCTGCTATATTCACTTTGCGTACTTATCCATTCTCACATCCATACCGTTACCACATTCATATGTTGCATTCATGGATGATATTTCCTTGATTTAAAAACTGAGGGACCGCCAACGATATTTTCAAAACCGGACCTCTTAAACAGCGGTTTCCCCATTCCTTAACTTATAATGTCATACGACACATTGCATGGATCTACGCATTGGATTTGATTTCTGTGATTTCTGGATTTTGGGAACTGGGGTACTATTTTATGAAAATACGCACTGTTTGAAAACCCGGTCTCCCTTGATATGATATTTTAGTGCGTCCACCATGAGTTTTCTCGGTTCTAGAGAGCTTGTGTGAGTATACCCGATTCGAGGAGAGGTAGGCACCGATTGCGGGTACATGGTGGACCCGGTACGGTACCCCGGGGCGAGAAGACTCGTATTGTTAGACGGTGAGCCCGGCGGAGGGACTACTACCTACCGGTGATTGGTTGGACCTGGCAGTTATCCGGAGGATACTGACCAGCGTAGCTTGATGGATACGGGACGACGCGTACTGCCGGGGCCGAGGGCCGATTCCGCAGACGGAGCCCGTGGGCAGATCCGATGGACGGACGCCCCATATTGGAGGATTTGCGTGTCGATGCTGGACACGGCTGTTTTTATGATATTTTGAGTGCCGGTGATGGGTACTCCCGATTCTTATGAGATTACAGTATTGATGACCGATATGGATGACGACGCTTGAGATGTATTGGTTTTTGTGCATCGATTGATACCAGATATTTTCCACGAGGATATTCCGTGTAGATATGGTTCTTTTCCATACTCGGCATTTAGTAATTGACATCCCATCCTGTAGTTAGTATACCTGATAGAGTACACCTGCTTGTATATTATTGCGTATCTTGCTCATTACAGATAGAAAATTATTAGATAGTACTTGTTGCATGATATTGAGCATCCGGTTCTTCATATAGATGTTTATTAGTTTGCATAGTTTAAGTATCGCAGTACGTGCATACCTGCGATTACCTTTATATGTTATCTACTATTCACGAGTTGGCAACTCACCCCCGTTGTGCCACAGTGTTTGCAGGTTGCCCTTTGGAGTAGTCGCGGCTGGCTATTCACCGCATCTTTTGACACAGATACTTTTGCTGAGGCGTGTTAGCCCTTTTGCTATTAGGTGGGTTTTGTACGGTATCTGTTTATCTTTCAGTTGTATATTGATGTATCTAGTACTCTCCATCTACCTTCCTGTATTGACTTAGAGACAGTTGTGAGGACGATGTATATGATTTGTACTCTGGTGTCGAGCTCGCATGTGAGCCGACTTTATGTTTTGCAGTCTTACCTTTTATGATATTCGCCTTTGTTTTATTGTATACTCTTGTGATGCTCTATTCATCCCGCCTGTTAATTCTATTTCACTCGCCTTTACCTGACTTGCGGATCAAATGGTTATAAAGGAAATGTTGCCAACATTATTCAAAATATCTCCTAACTTAAAAAGGATTTCTACTAAATTAATTAAAGTTTCCTAAACATTTATAGCTGTTTTCTTTTGCAAATGATTTAAACACTCTATATTTAATGGTTTTGATTTCTGGGTTTCGGCTTACTTAGTCGCGCTACGCCTGTAGACGTTACGTGGCTAAGTGCCGGTCACGGGCCAAATTATCGGGTCGTGACAAAGTTGGTATCAGAGCGTAGGTTTTACCTTCGGAGTGTAGGATGACCCTGGTATGATGGAGTAGGTAGCTGCAGCAGAGTGGCGTAGCGTGCGTATGTTCCGCGGCATACTCACGACACGGTACTCCGCCTACGCGACCTTAGGACTTATTGGATGAAATTCCTTCATTCTTTGCATGCCTTCTTGCGATTCGATTTCAGTATCCTTATCGAATCCTACTTTCCTTTTCAGCCATTATGCCGCCAAAGACTACTAGGGCGCAGAGAGCGGCCGCGAGGGCCGAGATTCGTGTTGACTCGTCCGAGACGAGGATTGATCCGGGCAGTGTACCCGTCGTACCCGAGCAGACTGCTCCTCCTATGACAGAGCAGATCGCCACGATGGGGGCCAGCATGCAGGAGATGCGCCAGATGATAGGATCGCTAGTTGAGACGCTTCGAGCGCAGCAACCAGAGGTAGCTCCACCCGTTCCAGAGACCGCGATGGTACCTACCGCGCAGCCAGTTGCCCCTGCAGCCACAGAGGTGATTACAGTATCGCTATCAGAGTTTATGAGGCTGAGGCCTCCGGTCTTCACAGGCACAGACGCAGCCGAGGACCCGCAGTCTTTTGTTGATAGGATGGCCCGGATATGTCGTTCCCTCAGATGCGCAGATACGAGATGGGTCGAGTTCGCGAGCTTTCGCCTAGAAGGTCTTGCGCAGAAGTGGTATGATTCGGTTGAGAAGGGCAGAGCAGCAGGTCTTCCTCCTATGACCTGGACGGAGTTCGTGACGGTGTTCCTTGCCCGCTTCCTTCCCCAGAGTGTTAGGGATGCCCGAGCTCGTAGATTTGAGTCCTTGCGCCAGACGCCAGAGATGACAGTGGCAGAGTACGATGTGCTGTTCACCGAGCTATCAGTTTATGCCCCGTACCTAGTAGCTACAGAGGAGATGCGAGTCAAGAGATTTGTCCGAGGCTTGCTTACCCCGCTATTCCTTGCGATCAGCTCCCAGCATTACTAGACTTACGCCGCAGCGGTAGATGCAGCCCTATTGGTCGAGGAACGTCTTGCCGAGACTTCAGTAGTTCCAGGGCCGAAGAGGGTTCGTACTGACACAGCGGCCCAGAGACATCCATTCAGACGCCATGATAGACGTGGGACAGGTGGCAGAGATTCGGGGCGAGGTCAGATGTTTAGCTCATACCCCCAGGAGGGTCAGCAGTCGTCCCGTGGATGTTTTGGATGTGGTAATCCTCATCATCGTGTCAGAGATTGTACCGAGTCACGTCAGAGGGAGCCAGCCGTACCGCATGTCACCCTTCCACCTTCTCCACCCCAGAGGGTGTTGCCCATTGTACCCACAGCTACTCCGCGTCAGACGCAGGCACAGAGAGGCCATGGTCGCGGAGGGTTTGTTCCCAGAGGGCGAGGCGGTCGAGGCAGGGGACAGCCAGCCACCGGCAGAGTGCAGCCAGCTGCTAGTAGGGGACCGCCAGTTGCAGGTGGAGGACAGACACGAGTTTTCGCCTTGACACATCAGGACGCGCAGGCGTCCAATGCGGTGGTTTCAGGTATATTATCAGTATGTTCTGTCGATGCACACGTGTTGTTCGATCCCGGATCCACGCACTCGTACGTATCCACACACTTCGTGCCGAGTTTGGGTAGAGAGTCCGGTCTGCTAGATCAGCCGCTTGTTGTGACCACTCCCGTGGGAGAGTCGTTTGTTGCTAGGCACGTGTTTCGATCCTGCGTCGTCCGTATTGGCGATAGAGACCTGCCTGTCGATTTGATCCTTCTCGAGATGTTGGATTTCGACGTTCTTTTGGGCATGGATTGGTTAGCCACGTGCTATGCGTCGGTGGACTGCCGCGAGAAGACAGTGAGGTTCTGTTTTCCCAGCGAGTCGGCCTTTGTTGTGCAGGGTGACAGTGGTGCCACTCCTCACTTTTTGATTTCTTCTCTTCGCGCTGGACAGCTTTTGAGGAGGGGATGTCAGGGATTCCTAGCCTATGTTTGCGACACTAGAGCCACAGATGTCCCGTTGGAGCAGATCCCGATTGTGTACGAGTTCCCTGATGTGTTCCCTGACGAGCTTCCAGGGCTACCGCCTGAGCGCGACATTGTTTTTTGTATTGATTTGGTTCCCGGCTCGGGGCCTATTTCTATACCGCCTTATCGGATGGCCCCGACGGAGCTTAGTGAGTTGAAGAGTCAGTTGCAGGAGTTGCTGGACAGGGGACTTATTCGACACAGTGTTTCTCCTTGGGGTGCTCCAGTTCTGTTTGTCAAAAAGAAGGACGGAAGCTTTCGTTTGTGTATCGACTACCGGCAGCTGAACCGGGTGACCGTGCGGAACAGATATCCTTTGCCTCGTATCGACGATTTGTTCGACCAGCTTCAGGGGGCAGGATATTTTTCTAGGATCGATTTGCGATCAGGCTATCACCAGCTGAGGGTTCGACAGGAGGACATTCCGAAGATAGCTTTCCGTATACGTTATGGCCATTACGAGTTTCTGGTGATGTCATTCGGACTCACCAACGCGCCAGCAGCTTTCATAGACATGATGAATCGTATATTCAGGCCGTATCTTGACCTTTTCATCATCGTATTCATCGACGATATATTGGTGTATTCCCGGAGCAGAGAGGAGCACGAGCAGCACCTGCGGATTACACTACAGACTTTGAGGGAGCATCGGCTTTATGCAAAACTTTCGAAGTGCGCATTCTGGCTCGACAGCGTGGACTTTTTGGGTCACGTGATTACACGGGATGGTATATGTGTGGACCCAAGAAAGATAGAAGCCGTTCAGAGTTGGCCCAGGCCTACATCCGTCACTGAGATACGCAGTTTTCTAGGATTGGCCGGTTACTACAGGCGATTCGTACAGGATTTTTCCCGTATTGCTGCACCCTTGACTGGATTGACCCGGAAGGGAGTTCCCTTCGATTGGACCGAGGATTGCGAGCACAGCTTCCAGCAGCTACGGACCTGTTTGACTACGGCGCCAGTTTTATCGTTGCCTTCAGGATCAGGCGGTTTTGCAGTCTATTGCGACGCTTCACGAGTGGGGCTAGGGTGCGTATTGATGCAGCACGGCAGCGTGATCGCGTATGCTTCTCGACAGCTGAAGAAACATGAACAGAACTACCCTACCCACGATCTGGAGATGGCTGCAGTGGTCTTTGCACTTAAAATCTGGCGACATTACCTATACGGCGAGTCGTGTCAGATATTCACTGATCACAAGAGCCTCAAGTACATATTTCAGCAGCGAGACCTGAATCTCCGACAGCGCCGATGGATGGAGTTGGTGAAGGACTACGACTGCGAGATCTTATATCACCCGGGCAAGGCTAACGTAGTAGCAGATGCTTAGAGTAGGAGGCCCGAGGGTAGTCTAGCGTGTTTGAGTGCAGTACAGAGACAGTCGTCGGCAGATTGGCAGATATTATGCGACAGCCGAGTGCAGTTCGAGTTCACGCGGATTGGGGGACAGCTAGCACATGTACGTGCACGCCCACAGTTGCTTGACCGTATACATAAGGCACAGAGCAGGGATGACCGTTGCTCAGAGATCATGACACAGATTGGACAGGGCAGATTCTCCGAGTTTGTGATTGATGAGCAGGGGGTATTACGATTTGGGTCTAGACTGTGCGTACCAGATGCCGAGGGATTGCGGCGTGATATTCTGGAAGAGGCACATCGATCGGTATACAGTGTCCATCCCGGTTCCACCAAGATGTATCATGATATGAAAGAGACCTACTGGTGGGACGGAATGAAGAGGGACATCGCGGAGTTCGTATCGAGATGCCTGACTTGTCAGCAAGTCAAGGCCGAGCACCAGAGGCCCGCAGGAGAGCTACAGCCATTACCCATTCCGGAGTGGAAATGGGAACAGATTTCGATGGATTTCGTGGTGGGTCTACCCAGGAATAGGCGAGGGTATGATTCCATTTGGGTGATCGTAGATCGTCTGACGAAAGCAGCTCACTTCCTGCCAGTGAAGACGACTTTCGGATTTGCGCAGTACGCCCAGATTTATATCGATGAGATTGTACGACTACATGGGGTCCCGACCTGTATTGTGTCCGACCGAGGCACCCAGTTTACCAGCAGATTATGGCATAGACTTCAGGAGGCTTTGGGCACGCGCTTGAGTTTCAGCACGGCATTCCATCCGCAGACCGACGGACAGTCAGAGCGGACCATTCAGACTCTTGAGGACATGCTCCGAGCCTGTGTTTTAGACTTTGGTGGTAGCTGGGATCATCATTTACCCTTGATAGAGTTCTCCTACAACAATAGCTTCCAGGATACTATCCAGATGACACCTTTTGAGGCTTTGTATGGGAGGAGATGTAGATCGCCGGTCTGTTGGACAGAGCTCAGCGAGGGCAGTATTTTGGGGCCTCGGATAGTACAGGAGACGACTGAGAAGATACAGCTGATTCGAGACAGGATGAGGACAGCTCAAAGCAGGCAGAGATCGTATGCCGACAGGCGCCGCCGCAGGCTAGAGTTCGCAGTTGGCGATCACGTATTTCTGAGGGTCTCTCCGATGAAGGGGGTGATGAGGTTTGGACGGAAGGGGAAGCTTAGCCCCAGGTTCATAGGTCCCTTCGAGATCCTCGAGCGTGTGGACGCAGTAGCTTATCGTTTGGCTCTTCCACCCGACTTCCCAGATGTTCACCCCGTATTCCACGTGTCGATGCTTCGCAGATACCTGCATGATCCTTCGCACTTGATTCAGCACCAGGCCGTTCAGCTCGAGCGCGATCTTACGTTCACCGAGCAGCCAGTCGTGATCTTGGACCGGCAAGTGAAGAAACTTAGATCGAAAGTCTTGCCATCAGTAAAGGTGCTTTGGCGCAGCCCGAATGGTGATGAGATCACTTGGGAGGCCGAGGGCGAGATGCAGAAAAAGTTCCCTCATCTCTTTGAAGGTATGCGTTGCTTTATGCTTTAAATTCGGGGACGAATTCTTTTAAGGGGGGAAGATTGTAACACCCTAGGATGTGTTTAGTGGCTAATTATATTTTAATAAGTGATTTTAATATAAAGTTTACCAAATTGATTTTCAAATAATTTTCCCAATTTAATAAATATTTTTCTAGAATTTTTCCAAGCTTGCACAAATTTGTGCATGTAAACTAGGAATAAAACTTGGGTTATACCATGTTTCACAACCATGGTGAATTAAACCCATTGTTAAGACAAAGATTTTAATTAAGATTAGGTTTGGTTTAACTTTAAAAAGAAAAAAAAAGGGATTTAAAATTATGTTTTGTTGACTTGAGAGAGAGAGGCATGGCAAGCCCATGCTTGCCATTAATGTGGAGAGAGAGAGAGAGGAATGGGGGGGCTTGACCCTAAGCTCACTTGCAAACTCTCTCATTTTACACTTACTCACTCTCACTCTCACACACACACACACACCACAGAAGATCAAGCAGCAGCTGCAGCAAACACCAGCACCAGAGCAGCAGCAGCAACTGCATCAGCACTCCATGCAGCCCCAGCTCACCCCCAGCAGCCCCAGCTCTATATAGCAGCAGCCCCCTATGCAGTAGCAGCCCCAGCAGCACCAGCTTCAGCTCCACAACCCCAATAACAGCAACTTCAACAGCAATAAGCAGCAGCATCAGCAGTAGCAGTGGCAGCAGCTTCTATTCAGAGGCAGTGCCTGTAGCAGCCCCCTCCTCTTCTCTTCTTCTCCTGAACCAGTGTAGTAGGGATCGAGTGAGGTATAATTTCTGAGCTCCCTTTGCTTGTGTGCTAGACTTGTGAGTTGGTTTAGTTTATTTAGTGTGCTTAGTAGTTGATTATCACTAGACTTGGTGTTTTAGCGATATTTGTGGTAATTAGTGAAATCTTTGCTTAAGTTAGGTTAATTTTAGTTAGACTAGGTTAGTTAGGAGCTTTTGAGGCCAGATGAACCTAGGTAACCCCAGTTTACACTAAAATACCCTGAACTTCCATGTTGGTGCAATTGTGACTTTTAAGCCAAATTTTAGCTTTCTGTTATCTGCTGTTACCCAGGTGACTTCAAGATAAAATTGAGTGGACCCCAGCCTACTAGTGACACCCTGACCCCACCACCAGAGCCCGACCCCACCACCCTCACCTTTGGCCGCCGAAATCATCTTTCTGGCCGCAATTTGCGGCCAGAACAGGGAGATAGGAGTTAGGGTTTTCAGGGTTGGTGTCTGCTATGTTGTGTAGGTCCTTGGTATATGTAGTTTTGTAATATTGTAGCCTGGATAGAATCTGGAGCTATATGTCGTTTTCTGGTGTTTTTAAGTTTGCGCGATACGCGCGATACGCGAGTGGGTTTGTGATTCAGCGTATCACGGCGTATCGGGCTGAGTCGTAGGCGCGTGCACACATGTTCCAACGTATCACACACACGCGCGTTGATTCGTGACGCGAGTTTCACGTTTTGTTTCGTTTTCACGTTTTGCGGGATTCTTGCTTATATACTTAGATTCCTTGTGTAAATTCCAGGTTCTCAGGCGAGCACGTCAGACGTCGCCAGGAAAAGGAAGCAGGCGGTCGGCTATACTTAGCACGCGACCAGGTGAGTAGATTTAACATCTACGGGGAAATCGCCCGTATGGCGTTAAGCGTCATGGCGTAATAGGAATCGTAGTCATGAGTGTCCTTTTAGATATACTGGTAGTATAGAACACTGCACTGTCACTAACGGTCCAAGTTGCACGAGCACGATCTATATGCTACACTCACACCGTTAGTGATTGCCATGCCACTCACAGAGTAGGATTGCTATAAACCGCATATTATATTGATTCTGTCTACTTGATGTTGACGTGATTTGCCGCATACATCATACACTTTCATGCTTGTGATATATATACCTTACACGTTCATACTTGTGACATATATCATACATATTCATACTTGTGTCCTATACCTTACCTATATTCATACTCGGGCGCATATGTATCATAGGCCTACTTTAGTACACATGTACCTGCTATATTCACTTTGCGTACTTATCCATTCTCACATCCATACCGTTACCACATTCATATGTTGCATTCATGGATGATATTTCCTTGATTTAAAAACTGAGGGACCGCCAACGATATTTTCAAAACCGGACCTCTTAAACAGCGGTTTCCCCATTCCTTAACTTATAATGTCATACGACACATTGCATGGATCTACGCATTGGATTTGATTTCTGTGATTTCTGGATTTTGGGAACCGGGGTACTATTTTAAGAAAATACGCACTGTTTGAAAACCCGGTCTCCCTTGATATGATATTTTAGTGCGTCCACCATGAGTTTTCTCGGTTCTAGAGAGCTTGTGTGAGTATACCCGATTCGAGGAGAGGTAGGCACCGATTGCGGGTACATGGTGGACCCGGTACGGTACCCCGGGGCGAGAAGACTCGTATTGTTAGACGGTGAGCCCGGCGGAGGGACTACTACCTACCGGTGATTGGTTGGACCTGGCAGTTATCCGGAGGATACTGACCAGCGTAGCTTGATGGATACGGGACGACGCGTACTGCCGGGGCCGAGGGCCGATTCCGCAGACGGAGCCCGTGGGCAGATCCGATGGACGGATGCCCCATATTGGAGGATTTGTGTGTCGATGCTGGACACGGCTGTTTTTATGATATTTTGAGTGCCGGTGATGGGTACTCCCGATTCTTATGAGATTATAGTATTGATGACCGATATGGATGACAACGCTTGAGATGTATTGGTTTTTGTGCATCGATTGATACCAGATATTTTCCACGAGGATATTCCGTGTAGATATGGTTCTTTTCCATACTCGGCATTTAGTAATTGACATCCCATCCTGTAGTTAGTATACCTGATAGAGTACACCTGCTTGTATATTATTGCGTATCTTGCTCATTACAGATAGACAATTATTAGATAGTACTTGTTGCATGATATTGAGCATCCGGTTCTTCATATAGATGTTTATTAGTTTGCATAGTTTAAGTATCGCAGTACGTGCATACCTGCGATTACCTTTATATGTTATCTACTATTCACGAGTTGGCAACTCACCCCCGTTGTGCCACAGTGTTTGCAGGTTGCCCTTTGGAGTAGTCGCGGCTGGCTATTCACCGCATCTTTTGACACAGATACTTTTGCTGAGGCGTGTTAGCCCTTTTGCTATTAGGTGGGTTTTGTACGGTATCTGTTTATCTTTCAGTTGTATATTGATGTATCTAGTACTCTCCATCTACCTTCCTGTATTGACTTAGAGACAGTTGTGAGGATGATGTATATGATTTGTACTCTGGTGTCGAGCTCGCATGTGAGCCGACTTTATGTTTTGCAGTCTTACCTTTTATGATATTCGCCTTTGTTTTATTGTATACTCTTGTGATGCTCTATTCATCCCGCCTGTTAATTCTATTTCACTCGCCTTTACCTGACTTGCGGATCAAATGGTTATAAAGGAAATGTTGCCAAAATTATTCAAAATATCTCTTAACTTAAAAAGGATTTCTACTAAATTAATTAAAGTTTCCTAAACATTTATAGCTGTTTTCTTTTACAAATGATTTAAACACTCTATATTTAATGGTTTTGATTTCTGGGTTTCGGCTTACTTAGTCGCGCTACGCCTGTAGACGTTACGTGGCTAAGTGCCGGTCACGGGCCAAATTATCGGGTCGTGACACAACATCTGGTCTGGTACACAACATCGCATATATTATAGAGCCTACTGCAGAAGCGTAGGGTATAGATGTCATGTGAGCCCTTTCCAAATCAGTCTTGGGAGACATCTCTTTAGACATGGTGATTCCATGACAAGTCGGTAAATAACCGCGCTTTGAATCTTCCATACTAAATCTTTTCAATATGGTGTCGATGTACCGGGACCGCGAAAGTCCCAACATCCTTCTAGATCTATCATGATAAATCTGGATCCCCAGAATGTAGTTGGCATCACCCAGGTCTTTCATGGAGAACCTCTGTGACAAGAATCCTTTGACTGATTGTAGCATAAGAATATCATTTCTTATCAAGAGAATGTCATCCACGTATAAGATAAGGAATACCATAGTTCTCCCTACAATCTTACTATATATGCATGGTTCATCTGGATTTTTGATAAAGTCGAATTCTTTGACTGTATCATCAAAACAGATGTTCCAACTCCGCGATGTCTGCTTTAGTCCATAAATGGACTTAAGCAACTTGCACACTTTCCCGCTGCTCCTACTCTGAATGAAACCTTATGGCTGATCTATATAGACGCACTCTTCCAAATTTCAATTTAGAAAAGCCGTCTTTACATCCATCTGTCAGATCTCATAATCGTGGAAGGCAGCAATAGCAAGAAGGATCCTAATGTATTTGAGCATAGCCACTGGAGAAAAGGTTTCATCATAGTCCAAACCAGGTCTTTGACGAAAACCTTTTGCAACAAGTCTAGCCTTATAGGTTTCAACCTATCCATCTACACCAATATTCTTTCTGAAGATCCATTTGCAGCCTACGAGTTTTACCCCTTCTGGAGCAATGTCCAAAGTCCATACTTTGTTGGTGTACATGGACTCCATCTCGGCCCTCATTGCATCTAGCCATTTTACTGAGTCACCGCTCTGAATGGCTTGCTGGAAGCTAGTAAGCTCATCATTATCAATGATGCAATCCTCTCGATCCCCATCTATGAGAAAACCGTAGTATCTCTCGAGTGGATGAGACTGCCTGCTAGTTCTGCGGAGCGGCGCGGGGATGTCCGGTTCTTCTGAAACCTCTGGTTCTACCATGCTTTCAGTAATAGCTTGTGGTTCTGGAATTTCTTCCAGTTTTATTGTGCTCCCACTTATCTGATTTCCTAAAAATTCAGTTTCCAAGAAGCGGGCATGCTGAGAATTAAAGACCTTTTGTTCCTCTGCGTAATAGAAAAGATACCCCCTGGAGTTCTTTGGGTATCCCACAAACTTACACAGTACTGAGCGTGCCTCGAGCTTGTCCGCATGCTGCTTTTTATAAAAGCTGGACACCTCCATGTATTAAGGTACTTAAGACAGGTTTTCTTCCTACTCCAAATCTGATATGGTGTGGTAGGAACCTTGTTCAAAAGATATGCAGCTGATTCTAGTGCATAACCCTAGAAAGATCATGGCAACTCAGCCTTACTCATCATTGAATGAACCATATCCAATAGGGTTCTGTTCCGCCTTTCCGATACACCATTGTGTTGTAGTGTGTATGGAGGAGTAAGATGAGAGAGAATACCATTCTCTTTTAGGTAATTCAGGAACTCGGCACTCAAGTATTCACCCCCTCGATCAGATCTCAGTGTCTTGATACTTTTGCCTGTTTGTTTTTCCACTTCATTCTTATATTCCTAGAATCTCTCAAAGGCCTCGGATTTATGCTTCATCGATAAGACATGTCCATACCTAGAGAAATCATCCGTAAAAGTAATGAAATAGGAATAACCACTTCGGGCATGTATAGTCATTGGACCGCACACATCGTTGTGTATGAGTCCTAAAAGCTCGCTCACTCTTACTTCGTGTCCAGTAAATGGAGTCTTTGTCATCTTTCCCATGAGACAAGACTGACAAGTTGCATAAGACTGATATTCGAACGGATCCAAATATTCCTCTCTATGTAACTTCGTCAACCACGTTTCATTGATGTGACCCAGTGTACAATACCATAAGAAAGCCTGATTTAATTCCGGAGACTTTCTTTTAAGTGTGTTCAGGACATTGAAAACCTGAGCTTGATTTAATACGTATATACCGTTATCTAATGTACCTGAACCAATCAAAACTTGATTTAGGTGGATGCGGACCACATCGCTTACAAATGTAAAATCATATCCTTCCTTAGAAAGTAAGGATACAGATATGATATTATAAGCTAGACTATGTATATACAAACAGTTACGTAGAATCAATATCTGCCCACTTGTCAATCCAAGGTGATATTCCCCTACGGATTCAGCGTTCACTCTCATTCCGTTAGCAACCCTTAGAGTCATATCACCCACCCAGATAACTCTACGGTTTCTCAAAACCTGTAATGAATTACAGATATGAGATCCCGATCCGGTATCTAGTACCTAGAAAGTAGAGTTAATTGACCAACAATTTTCAATTACAAACACACCCGAAGTCGAAGCCACAACATGCTTCGGATCCTGGATTCTGGCTTTCAAAGCCCTGCAATCCCTCTGCCAATGCTCGTTCCCGTGACAATAGGAACATCCCTCCTTCCCTACTGTCAGTCCCGAAACTTTTGCCCTTCCCTTTCCCTCTACCTTACTGTCACCGCCTATCGACTTTGTGGAGGTCTTCTTCTTCTCACCCTTGGCTTCTGCCTTGGATCCAGAAGAGGAAGATTTCCCATTAAGCAGAGCGGGTGTCTCCCTGGTTTCCTTCAGGGTGTAAGTAGAAGGTAGGGACTGTAGAATCAAGTTAGCATATGACTGGTTCTCCAACGTGGTCTCCAGGTCCGTGAGCTCATCAATATAGCTAGTCATCATAAGAACGTTGTCCCCTACAGATGACCCGACAGCCAACCTCGCTTGAAGCAATTCCTTCGAGATCTCATATCTTGCGATAAGAGATTGCTCTCCATATAAATCTTTGTTATGGAGGAAGATGGAAGCTATGCCCATCTTCTCGTGCTGCCTCTGGTTTTCACCATCTACTGAGGCCAACACGAGGCACTTGGCATTCGCATTATCCTTTTTCTTTGTTAGATGGATATCAATATCCGCGGCGGTGGAAACTGGACCTGGAACGTCGGGGGCTTGAGTAGTAATGAGGTTGTCCAGCTTATCATAGGCAATGGACATCTGGACAAACCCTTGCCAGTCAATATAGTCTGGCTCAGTCAATTTATTAGATAGTTGTAACCTATGTGTGGCCAACTGGTCGCTGCAATTAGGAGAGAGAGAAAAAACACTTAGCATGATGCTTTTGCAAGTTTAGATTGGTTTTTAATTTATCTAAACAGGATGGCTCCTACTGTATCTCGAATCCTTCATGAAACCATAAAAGAAGAATTAGTCAGGATTAATCTCACCATACAATACTTGCTTAACCTTTCAGCCAGGCTAGTGCCGGTACTTCGAAGGAGGTTTTACGATGCTTTCGCGAAGTTCCTTAATTAATTAAGCTCTTTTCCCTGGAGGCGTAGCCCCGCTAACACCTTTCTAGACACCTACTTGGTTTATAGCATTGATCGTTAAGTGGAAAAAAAATCTCCTGAGGAGTAGCATATACTCACAGTAGGATCGGGATCCAAATATCATTGTGTGATAATGCTGAAGGAATCCTACAAATATTATCACACTTCAAATGGTATGCATCACTAGCAAGTATCAATTTCCTTTAAAAAAAAACCCATGTGGATTTTTTCCCCATTCTCTTATGACCTTGACGAAGGTCAACAAATCATAAGTCACATGTCAAGTTATGTCCATCATTGTCCAGGTTGATTTGAACTCACCCGTATATACCCTTGACGAAGGTCAACAAAGTAATACGACTGTCCCAAACCAACGCATCTATCTATGCTACATATGAATATCCAGTAGCTACCAATCACTATGCCTTGGCGAATGTCAACAAACATAGCTTGAATACTATTGAACATTCATATGAAATGACGGAGGGCTACGAATAGTTTTGGCGAAACCGTGAATATAGTGAACTTAATATAATCGATGGAACCTGATAGCTTTTAAAACGAGTGGTTTAAACTCCGCATTTTTAAAAGTTTGTTTATGGAAAAACCGAGTGGTTTTAAAATTGTTCCAACGATTCAGATTTTGTTTATTTACTTTTCATTAATATGCAGTCCCATCAATCAACCCACCATTGTAGAAAACAATGAAAATACAACATACGCTATGCCATCCGCATTCGCCACGGGGCCCCTTCATCACCCGTTAAGTTACTTAACTAACGACAGAGCGGGGGCTGGACTAGCGCGGATGCAAAACATAAGCAATGTCTATTATATAATATATATATATATATATATTATATAATAATAATAATATCTATTCGTCAGACGCAATAGTAGGCATTCCAGATCACAGAAGAACACATTGGATATACTAGGAATTTCGCGTTTCGTTTAAGCCTGCAACGAAAGACGGATTCCACGGTCATGATGAATAGCCAAATCCCACCCCATACCCCTACGGGTGCGGCAAACTACCCACCAAATTCCCGAAGCCACTCAGCACTTTTAAGAACCCGGTAGTTTTTGCACCCTACCTTGGGTCTATCCTAGCAGCAGAAAACAGTAAAAGAAATAATATACAACGGTGGCTACAACCTCAACCTGGATGTGCGACCGCAAAATAATATTATATCAATTTACAATTTACATTGAGTGAAAGAAAAGAAAATCCTCATCTCACATCCCCGGCTATTCATCCACGACGATCCAACAAGTTCATATACACAAACCAACATCACAGATCAAAGATATGTGCAATCCCCACTAATTGACGTATAGTGATTAGCAGACGTTCAGCACATATATCACAACACAGAATACCCGATTAGCAAATAACTTAGAATTTCGATCGAACATTATTTTTCGAGTCTACCCCAAGTGCAATCCGGCACTCAAAAATATACTGGGTAGAAACCAAATATACTAGAGAACAATACACCAAAATCCAAGAATTATAGAAGAAAAACAGTCTAACTCGGCGACAACTCGGCAGCGGAACGACAGTGGAACGGCGGAGAATCGCACCGATTCGCCGCGGTTCCGCGGCGTTATGGCCGAGTTAGGGGATCGTTTTTCTCCACTGTTCTTAGAATTACCTGCACTGAATTTTAAAGCCTCTGAAATAATTTTTTCGACAGTTTCAAAAAATCGGCAGAGAGCAAGGTATTAGGTGTATCGTTTTCGTGTTTTCCGACAATCGAAGTTCTAACAACTTGCTAACTAACTAGTAAAGGTTTAGTAGGCTCTGATACCACTGTAAGTCCGTGTCACGCACCTCGCGTGTTCGCGGGGAGGTGGAATGTTTAAAAATCGGATTTTCAAAGGTCGCAACACGGACTTGAACTCCAGGATCTTGTCTAAACCCTAACTAGCTATGCATGTAAAGAGGTTAACTACTATGAAAAGAGTTTATACCTCACAATACAAGTCCTTCGGGTCTTCTCCGCTGTCCTCCTCGTCATCGTAGGCTCTGAGGATCGAATCGAATCGTAGCTTCCTCGTCGGCTTCCTTAAGTCAAAGACGATCCACCCGAGTGTCTATAGTCCGAGCTCCCACCTCAAATCCGAGGTAACTAGGGCACCTAGTTTGCTAAACTAGATGACTTAGGTGATGTAGAGAAAGAAGATGGATTAATTTATCTCTTGGAACCCTAGTTTACTCAACTCATGAGATCTTAAGGTTTGAGAGGAAGAAGAAGATGGAGCTTGAGGAAAGAGAAAGTATTTTCACAAATGATAATTGAGATGGCTCTCTTGATATGACCATGAGCATGTGAAGAAAAAATATCTCACCCAAAATATTTAGTGCCAAAAATATCTCACAAAATATCTAAGTCAAACCAAGCTTGAATGGTCAATACCAAGTAGCCATGCTTAAATTATCATATAAAAATATAACAATATATTTCCTCCACCTCATAATTGTTTTAATTAAATGAATAATCAAAACCCTAATGAGGTGTCTCCTTCTAAAAGAAACCTCGAGTAATTACAAGAATGCCCCTCTCATCCGTATATACATACCCGTATCCGTGTTTCGAGAAACACGAATATAAAGAGACGAAAATAATCCATCAATATAATACTAGGATTCGGCTTAAACCAAAGTCCACTAGTATTATCCGCCCGATCATCATACGCGTACAAGTACACGTACGTGATCGAAGCCCTGCCGTAAAACCATACAGCCTCTACATAATTTGCCCGATGCAGGGAACCTCTCTATATGGGACTATAAAGACTCGACAGTACGCTGGCAGTGGGTTTAACAACAAGCCGCAAGCGGTACTAGCTGCATGTAACGGCTGTCTAGGTATCTGTCGATAAGATGGCCGATGAGCAAACTCATCCGCACTCCTACTGAGCCTGTATGTGACAATCTCCGTACAGTCCGGTCTGTTCATCT
Organism: Agapanthus africanus; assembly: GCA_030015575.1. Classification (NCBI taxonomy): domain Eukaryota; kingdom Viridiplantae; phylum Streptophyta; class Magnoliopsida; order Asparagales; family Amaryllidaceae; genus Agapanthus; species Agapanthus africanus. The sequence continues at coordinate 336,424,769 of CM057339.1, read as the reverse complement.
AAGAGTATCGCATATCGGTCCTAGGGGGCAGTAAACGTCGGACCCCTAATAGTGCAATAAGTCGTGAAGGAGTGTAGCCCAAAACACCCTAAGAAACTATTAGAATACCTATCAGTAAATCTCGCTTGCCCTGGCCATGGGTTTAGTGTAATGGCTCTCCGAACATAGCGCGATATCAACCCCCAATACCGGAAAAGACGAATCATGTCTAACCGCCACTGCCTCCAAGTGCTTCGGGACTGCACCCAACTACTATCTGTTAGCACGACTCTTTTGATCCGTGGTAGGGTAGTAATCAAAGTACAGTGGGAACACACTCGAGGCGAAATAGCAGTGTCAAGTCAACGGATTAAGCTGTACTCATGTCACCTGGGAACTGCTACCCAATGATACGTATAATGCCCACCAACAGTTCCCAACGAGTCATGTCTAGTGTACTTATAACCTAATGAGCACTTGCATACTATCTCCAGTACGACGTACTAATGGCTGTGGGACAAACCATCTCCCCTGCTGGGATGAGAAGCGTATACACTAGTCTACTCTGGAGTATCGATACCCTGTCTCGATAGTCCTACAACTAGGGACCTCTATAAGGAAGTGCTTATAGATTACCCAGCTCACACTAGTGTGACTGCCATCACAACGCTGGTAACCAATCAAATATCTTAAGGGCTCTACCAATATGTATAAGCGATATGCTAAAAGAAATACATGCACATATTGAGGTAGAATAAACCAAGTACCATACTACCATTTTGAGCAAGACTGTCAATATAACTGTGAATATTCCAAGCTTCCATTAAGTAATATACAAACTAATATGATACAATAATGGCCTCTAGGGCATATACACTAACAATTTATGTGTGATCAATCCATGAGTGATTGAGGGTAGTTGACATATAATGTCTGTACGGATATATATAAGGGATCGATATAGATGCTCTGCTCGGATATGGATATTATATATATGTGAGGGATCGATATAGATGTCTTGCGCTGAGATGGATATTAGATATGTGAGAGATCGATATAGATGCCCTGCACTGATGAGATATATTATGCTATATATAGTAGTCGGACAGGACTGCTCCATGAAACAGTGCCCAAATATTATTTTCGTATATCGATGTATTATAAAGAGGTTTCAAATGAGATATAGTCTCACTATTTCCACGTGTCTAGGATCGACACAGACTTTTACAAAAGAAAACCCCCTTTTAAATAAACCATTTTCAAAAAAACGGGACATATACTTTAAGCGAGATGCATACCTTTCTTCGCAAAACAACGTCCGCTACATGTGCCGCTATATATATATATATATATATATATATATATATACGACTATTTTGAAAGGATTTTTATATATACATCTTCCATATACTCTTATATGATTGCATATGGATGAGTGTTATATATATATTATAGTCTTGATTGTGTTTATGTTGATCGTGTTCTATATATATTGCATTACGGTTACGGTGATAGTGATTTGACACCGTTGTATATATATATTTGCAGTGAATTATTAACGATTGATGATTGTTAGCGTTTCATTTCGCGGCATTGTATTTACTTCCGTGACTCATATGCTTGTAGTTATGTTATGCCCGTACTAGGCTAGATATTGATTACTTGATGTTAACATGATAACCACACATGGATTCATATTTTACATAGGATAGCGGTACACGAGTTGTACATAAGGGCTTACTATCTTTATATTCCATCGCTCGAACTCTAATTTCGATGTGTACTTATTCACCCTCCTTGATGTGCACATTATTCATGCTTTAGTTGTTTCACCGCTTATCCACGCGACTTCTAACTTGTTATATAATTCTACTCACGAGTTGGCAATTCACCCCCGTTGTGCCATAGTTCTTTACAGATGTGACCGCTTGGATCTGTAGCGGCTTATTGGCACGTTTACTATCTTTTGGTCATAGTTGCACATATTTTGAGTCGGTGGGTTATATTTTTGTATCGGCGTTTGCCTTGTACCCAATGTTTAAAATAACTCGCTACGTAGCTCACTATTTTGCGCTACGTAGTATACTTTAGTATATTCGCTACGTAACTTTGGAAAAAAACTCAAATACAAAGTAGCTTACGTTTTTTCTTCAAATAGCTTATGCTTTTTAACAAATAGTATACGCTACGCTATGCGTACGCTATTTTCATATAAAATTTTCTATTGAACTTCTTAAGATTTCAGTATCTAATCGTAAACTATACGAACACAGTTTCATTAAAATTCTAACCTCTTAATTTGAAATCATATTTAGTAGACATGATTCTCAAGCAGAGATTATTTAATTGATTTTCGATAGGTTTAATCTAGTATGAATCAAATATATGAACTCAAGTATTGAAAATTTTGAAAATAATTTTTTTTTGAATTTCGAGGAGCAGAGAAACTACTACTGTAAAAAATATTGTTATATTACTTATTTTTCTATGTTCCTAAGCCAATTTTATATCTTTATAATAATATAATTTATTGTAAATGAGATGATTATAGTAATAATTAATAATTCATGTAGCTTACGCTATGCGCAACGTTTTTTGCGTTTTCGCTATTTAGTAATAGAACGCTACGCAACACGCTATCGCTATTTTGAACATTGCTTGTACCTATTTGTATTTAGAAGTACTCCGTCAAAGACCAAATCTAGTATTGTCAAGACCTTAGAGTTTTATATTTTGTTGTTTTCGGACTCGTATAGAGTCGACTTGATATATATTTATGTTGTTTACTTTCTGCTTTGTTAATCCTTCGCATTTTAGCGTCGTATATTACTGTGTGGATAAGATTCCGCCGTATGGGCATTGATTTAGCTCTCGTATGTGGGGAAACTTTTTATGTACTTAGCATTGTACCTGTTTTGTTCAAAATTTACAAAGAATGTGCCGTCCGTTTTTTAAACAATTTTACGAACCGGTTTTACTTTTTAATAAAAAAACTTTTCAAAAACATCACCTCTATCTATTATTATCTATTTTTCTTATATATATGATTTAGATTCCTGGTTTTTTGGCTTACTTGGATTATGATGGGGCCTATTTGATTTCATGTAATTCTTATACCGGTCATATGCTCTTTCGGGCTGTGACACAAAATCTTTAACTTTTATGATGCATACGCATCTTAAAAATCTAGCATATGCGCACGTGCTTTGCACATGTGTATGGCACTCAGTGAATTTTGCCAAGTGCGCATGGCAAGGATGCACACATGTGCTACGCACGTGTCGCTACCTATCTCATATATTAGCCTTTATTTTCGCACATATATAAGTGCACATGTCATCAAAGACGTTTTTCTATTAAGTGTGCACTTAATATTGATGTTCACTTAAATAGGTGTGAGCAAGAGGGTCCCAAGATCGGGAGCTCCCTTTGGGGGGTCTCAACTTCGGGATCCCCTTTTATGGGAGCTCCGAAACGAGGACCCGTGAGGGGTCCCGAAATAGGGAACGACTTTTGGGGGGTTCGACATAGGGAATCTTTTTTAGGGGATTCCTAAGCAGGGGACCTAGGAGGGGTCCCAAAGTTGAACACAGGTGGATCCCGTGTTCGAATTTTGGAGGAGGAACATCCCGCAGATCCCATGAAGGATCCAGTGGCGAGGAGGCCTGGCAAGGCGAAAGCTTTGAGTTTTCGTCCCTAAAGTTGTCGATTTTGTAAGTTTTGAGGGTGAAACCAATGGGTTTTTCCGTTGTTCTTCATCTATGGTGTTTGATTGGGGTGAAACCCATAGGCTTTCACCCAAGAGTCCTCCTTCTTCCTCTTTCCGTAGATTTGATAAAGAAAAGAAAAGTCATTTATCTTGATTTGAGTCTTGATGTAGTATTATTTAGGATTTTGAGAAGAAAAGAACTTTTTTTATAGGTTTTCTTGTAATTGAAGATAAGTAGAAAAATACTTGGCTCATTTTTTATGGAAGCTCCAAAACCCTAGCAAATTTTATGGGAAAGGAAAACTTGTTCATTTTATCATATGGTAAGTTTAAATATCCCTACACATTTGCACTTAAGCCTTTGGGCTTTACAAAATTGTTTTTTTTACCTATTTTTCGTACATTATTCCTACTTATTAAATATTACATATACTTAATATATTTTTATTCTTTTCTTGGCTTGGGACGGTTCCCATGCTTGATCTTGGACCGGTTAGGGTTGGGCTTGGGCCCACTAAGTTTGGGTTCAGGTTTGGGCTCACTTGACTTGGATTCGAGCCCGGGCCCGAACCCACTTCTTAGGCCTTGACTTTGACTTTTTTTTAACATTTTGTGTTCGGCCGTGGGGTGTAATTTTTGACCCCAACAATTATCTATATCAACATATAATAATACCAATACCTTTTCAAGCATTCCTTATGCTATGCCCATTTCTTTATCAATGTAAAGAGAATGTCTCCTCATTTCTTTATCATATAAAGAAATACGGTGTCTCCCTCTCGAATGGTATTTTAAGTGTATGAATCATATACTATACAAAATACTTGAGAGAGAGTAATACTAGCAACCAAATCTCATATGGCTATTAAGTTAATATTTGACTTAATTAATCCGAGTAGTATTATCAAACGTCCGATTAATGCACGCGTATCATATACATGTGTTTAATCGAACTCCCGCACGTATCAACATACACACACTATCATCGTTTCACATGAGCAGGTACTTTCAGTGTGGGACTTTAAAAACTCAACAATACGCTGGCAGTGAGCAACAAGATCATATCTTGTATGTTCCACAAACACGTCAGTGACACTAGCTGCATGTAATGGTTATCCAGGTATATGCCAAAATGTAGGTCGATAAGCAAACTCATCCGAACCCAACAAAACCTATCAGTGAAAATTACCGTACAATCCGGTCTCTTCGTCAAAGAGTGTCGCATATTGGGTATGGGGTGGAATTTATAAGAACCCAATAACCCAAATAAGTCATGCAGATATCAAACTGATAACCATCTGAGATACAACTAATAACACTTATCAGTTTATCTCAATCCCCTAGACAGGGACTTCGGGTTATAGTTATATCTCACATAGCATGACTTCGACTCTCTATACTGGGAGAAACACATCCTGTCTTGATCGCTCACTACCTTCATATGCTTCGGGACTATACCTAACAAAAACCTATATGTACGACTTCGTAGAGCCCTAGTTGAATAGAAGTTTAAGTATAATAGGAACGCACACAAGGTACTATGACGATCTCAGGCTAAAAGACTAACCTGTACCGTTGTCACCAGAGAACTGCTATCTGATAGATAGATATAATACTATTTAGGAGTTGTCGGCGAGTCCGTTCAGTATACTCTTTCTCCAATAAGCACCTATATACAATTTTCGGTGTCAAACACCAATGGCTGCGAGACCAGCCATCGTCTTGATCAGGGTCAAGACATATATACACTAGTCTATTCTGGAGTGTTGGCATCCTGTCTTGACATTCTCTCGACTAGGAATATTTAAGGATGTGCTTGTCGACTACCCAAGCCACACTATTATGATCTCATCATAATCCTGATGGTCATGCAATATTCTAAGGATATTATCAACATGTATTAGTGATCGCAATAATAATTAAATATATATACATAGAATGATCTACACCATCGTCTCGAGTAGGAATGATATATACATATAGGTTCATGTACAATTACAATAATTGCGTTCAAGGCACCTATATCTAACAATATACTATAGTTTCTTCCACAGCAACAATATTTTTCATTATATTATTAAATCAATTTAAAATCATATTATATATTTCTAATTAAAATAATATTATGCATTTGGAATTTTTGACGGAACCTTGCTACATGCCGTGTCCTCTCTGATCTAGATTCCTGGGTTTGCTATTGTTCGACACACGAAATAATTTCCCCGGTTAGGACATTAAGAAGTCAGGCGCTTGCATGCACAAAGCCCAGACGTGTCGTGCATGACTATGCCCAAGCTGTGCATGGGCGCGCTTCGGAAGAGGCTAATCATGAGCCGACACATGGCGGTCAAAAGGTCTATTGCACGCAGAAGAAAATATTCACTATGGTTGGTGTAATACACTCGGGTAAGCAGAGAAATGAGGGGGATTTCGGCCAGCCTTAGGCAGTGTATGCACTTCTCTATTTTCTCTCTTGTCCGACATGGTTAGCATAGGGAATGATTTCTCCTGTATGCAGACGCCAACAGGAAGACCCGTGTTGATTGTGGTGAAGAAAAAGGAAAAGAGAAGATAACAAAAAAATAGTTACCAGGTCCTAGGAGAAACGGGCTTCAATCACGAGTAAGAGTTCGGCCTAATGCAAAATGCGCCACCAGGGCGCGAAATAGAAAACATGAAGGCTTCATCTAATCTGTTGTGTGTGTAAACAGACTCACTCATGTTTTAATCAAAGGTAACTTGTCAAAAAGCCTCCGCGCGCTCAGAACTCGTATAAAAACCCCTATGCTATTTGCCCTTATTAAAAAGGCCTAGACCCAATAAAAAAACACCTCCTGTACAATTCTCCAATTGTATTTTCGTATAATCCCAAAATGTCACTTGCCCATGTTGGCTGACAATCCTTTATAGTTGAATTTAAGACAGTTATAATACAGAGGAGTTGCATGTAATATCTAAAGACTTGTCTGTAGTATCTGGAGACTTGCCTGAAATATCTATTATGTCTTCCTTCCAAATAATTTTTTCTCCCGACAAAACTATAATTTCCCGCCAAATATAGTTCTTTCCTGCCAAAAGCCTCTAAAATATTTTTCTACTCATGAAATATCTAAGTAGTTCTAAGCATTTTCCTGTAATATTTAATACTGCAAGTAATATCTAAGCAGTTGCATGAGTTGTCTGTAATATCCAAACAGTTACTTATAATATCTAACACAGTGCAAGGGGAGGGGTATTTTTATAATTGCATTTAAAATAGACTATAAGACCTAAATGAAATACAGCTTGCTAGTTTCTTTACTATTTAATGCAAAAGGGAAGAGGCTCCTCACATTGCAATACTTTTGGTATTAACACAGATTCTGCATGGGCTATTAGTTGATGATTTGCTCTATAAGAGCATAGTCACATAATTCGCGAATAATTCGGCGAATTTGTGAATAATTTATGAATTTTTGATCCGATTAATTCTCCGATTTAATCGCCACCGACGAACGCTTCGAATAATTCGCGAATAATTCAAATAAATAGTAAATAATTCACAAAAACAACGAATAATTCGTATTATCAAAACCCAGCGCCTCATACATTAATTTCTTGCTCGAAATCCTTCCCGAGCATTTTCCGAATACTTGCCAAATCTTTCCCGAATACCTGCCGATTTTTTACGAATAGTTTCCGGAATCCGAATTTTCGATCTTGCCGAATAATTACCGAACAGTGAATTTACTACTATGCATGAGAGTGTAGATCGCAAATTTATGTATCTCTACTTCATCTTTTTAATCAATCATCAACTAGATTGACCATGTGGAATATATAAAATTGGTAAGTATAGTATGTTTTCATCTTGTAATTAATACTGACTGGTCCTTGGATTTTCTCCTTCTTATATATATATATATATATTGAGAGAGAGAGAGAGAGAGATTAAGAGAGAGACACTCGTCACAACATTTTCCTCTCTTTCTTTTCTTCCCTCTGGCTACAACTTCTCACATTAACTATGCTCCTTTTTTCATATGTATTGCATTGGTTTAAACGCCAGTTGTAAGCATATAGCCTCCCGTCACATATCAGTTCTTTAGCATACATGCTCCATGCCTGACACATATGAAAGACTAACACAACACACCGACGAAAGAGCACACACAAGCACACAATACACGCATTTAAAGGACACCTGAAATTGCTTCCAAAACATTAAATTGCGGCGATTTTTCCACATCAGTTACTTTTCAATTACCCATCTTTATGAAGGAATATCCATATCCAAAAGCACAAGCAAAGTATCCTTCCAAAATTCTTGACCCGGCCTCAAGCAAAAAAGACAAAAAAAATCGCCCCTTGTGATGATCCAATAACCGTTACATTATAATGCAAAAAACATAAAATTACCGTTCCTGTTACAAAATTTTCTAAGAATATAAACCTTTCTCATTGTAAAGAGCAAACAAGGTGAGCCCTACACTCTTTTAAAAGAAAGCAGAAATAGCCCTCGGTTTCAAGCAAGGTATTTGATTCACTAATCTTTTTATTTCATCTCTCCCTATATAAACATCAACATGGCCATTTTCCATCACTACAACTCGAAGAAAAACCTGAGTAGAGTTTCTTAATAAAAAAAATGGCAGCAGCTGCCGCAGCACAGAGGGTGCAGTTGATCAAGGGTGAACGCCACCTCTTCTCTTCGTCGGACGACTCAGCAATGATGAAGCAGATACTGGCAACACATGCTCCCGATGGACGTGATCTCGATGTCCGTCCCTTGTTGAATATAGTAGAGGATGTGCTGCAACGATCAACCCCTACTGTTTTAGGGGTAATTTCTGCAATTTTAGCCTTTTCGCTTACCTACAATGTTTACACATAGCAGCATGTTATATATTGTATCATCTGAAAGGGTCAGTTTGATGTTGGGATTTTGGATGAATGCAAGGAAGAGGAAGAGGATGAGGATTTCTACAACATACTATGCTTCAGTCATAATAGACCTCTATATATTGCTTACTTCTTGTTCATATTTGAAAAGTGAATTATTCAGGGATGTTTATTGTTTATATCACTGACTTGTATTCTGCAGCTTTTATCCTGTCATACTTTCAGTGAATTGCTTATCTAGCTAAATTTACCTTTAACCTAATCGAATTAAAAAAAAAAGGGTTACCTGCATTATGCCTATAAATCCCTCAACCGGTTTATTTGAACATGACACCGTCGAAACTAGGACTTAGGGATGTCGGTTATAACCTCATTGGTGCCAATGAGGTATAGTTGAAGGGTGTCGCATGCAATTAACCCCATCTAAAATGATGAACCATGTGGTGCATATTATTGACATGTTAAATTTCGAGCGTGCATGTGTAGCAAAAAAGTAGTAAGTTCTCTGTCTTTATAGACCAAGATAATATTTAATCACGATGTCCTCTTTCTATGCATATTTCATTCTATTGGACAGGGTTTGCAAAAATAAGGGGAAACGAATATCATTTCAATTAGCAAAGCGCAGGTGGATGTTGCAGTGTAATAGTTGAGATAGAGATATAAACAATTTATAAATGACTTTAATAAAAGAAACAAGCCAAAACAGCGCACCGATAGTTGACTGTTTTTCTTGTACAGGCGCAGCCAGTGACGCAGCTTGAAGCCGCAGACGACAAGATGCATCATGCAGAGGAGGCTGGAATGTTGGAGGCACTTGCATACATTATTCACAAGATTTCCTGCGAGGTCAGTCACTGCGTGGGGTGTTAATTTAGCCTTCCACCATACTCTGCAATCTAAATTCATTTCTTATCGAGCCTGTCTACGGATAACAATTGTTATGTAAAAACAAAAGATAAAGAGTGAATTTCATGAAACACCCCTCACTTTTGCATGTATGCTAGGAAACCGTCAAAACTTTTACGAACATGCACTTTACCTTAAATATATGAGCAATGATCCTATATAGGCCCAGGCTTTTTAAAACCAATCCACATACCATTTTATAAGTGAAAACTTCTACATCTTTTTGACAATCGGAGCCTTTCATCTTGATCATCGTAACCGAAGCATTTTCACATTAAATGGGTCTGCTATAAAGCATGACTTCCTGAAAAGATTGTACAATGTTTTAGCAACCTTCACTTTAAAAAATACCAAATCCTGACCATAAAAACCATGAATAAGATAGGCTTTTCATCATTCTATTTATCAGTTGGCGTCCTTTAAATTCTTCTAGACTAGGTGGAAAAGTCTAGAAGAGATAAGAAAATAATAGATTTGCTAATTCCTAAATTCTACATGAAATTTTAGTTCATATACTTCATTATTACAGATATCATGCAAGTGTTCCGGCAGTGGAGATGCACACTCAACAACTTTGCACATGTTCAACGTGCTCTCAAGCTATGGCTGGGAAGCCAAGGTAGTCCTCGCCTTGGCCGGCTTCTCCGTCGGCTATGGAGAGTTTTGGCTAACCGCACAGCTTCATACCGTTAACCCCCTCGCCAAATCCGTGGCACAGCTGAAGCAGCTCCCCGACATTCTTGAACACAGAGATGCCCTCAAGCCACGATTTGATGCAGTCATCAATCTCATCCGCTCAATGCTCCAGGTCACCAAATGCATCATCGAGTTCAAGCTGCTCCCCACAGAGTATATTTCTCATGATGATCCGGATATGCTGATGGCAATGGCCCATATTCCGACTGCGGTGTATTGGATCATTAGGGGTATTATTGCGTGTTCGGCTCAGATTATTGGGCTTATAGGCCTTGGACATGAGTAAGCTCTTCCTACATATAATTACATCATTGTCCCTGCCCGCTGCACAAAAATTCCAAAGGTGTGCCTGGGCTTGTGATATGTATTTTTATATAACATGCCGTCTTAGCCATTGTTCTAAATGTCGATATCGAAATCGTATCGGCCGGGAAAATTCCATGTCAGACGACATGCGCTAAATTCTGTTGGAGTTTACCAAGTGTTGGCTTGAAAATTATGACTTTCTAGAATATCATCTTAAAAAGCCATGGAAGTATTTATTGTTAAACATACAAGTTTGAAAACCAATTAACCAAAATGCAACAATAAAAAAACAGAGAAGTGACATCTAGTAAGTTTTGTGATAAGTGATAACTACTAGCTAATGCAACACATACCTTCAGTTTCTCCTCTCTTCTTTAATTGTTTATTTAAATCTTCTCTTTTGGTATGTTTATTTAATAGCATGTTTCGCATGTGGCTCACAATAAATCTGAAATTTTAGATTTGCAACAGGTATCTACTATACTTGTATGTCACACACGCACGCACGCACGCACACACACACAAATAATGCCTACATATATTCAATGTGTCTAACTTATACATAGAATCCTGATTATGAACATTTGGTATTGTTCCATACCCTCAATATATCATCCGGCATATAGATAGTACTCAACCGATACAACCCCTTATCTGGTATATGAAAACATTAGCTGGAAGTGATATGCTGTTGATACACACTTAATCACTTGGTATTCAGCTGGGTCACTAAATGCACTTCAATACAGATGCTTAAGTGCAAGCTAACAACATATCGTGTTTCTACTATTTTAAACTATCGTGAATATAAAAGCTGGTTTGATATGATATTACCTGTACTTATCTTGATTTAGTGGATATAGGTATATTACTGTTACCACAGAGGCATGGGAGCTTTCGAGTTTATCCTACAAACTCAGTAGCATTGACGATCACCTCCATAAGCAACTCGCTCGGTGCCATGACCACATTGGTTAGTACGATGACCACTGAATCTCGAAAGATCCACATATCAGTGGAATCACTCTTCTTTCATTTTCTGAATAAAGAATAGGGAGCAATATTTTCTGAACACAGAAATCTGATATTTGAAGATGGGAGTTACATATCTATGCTGTAAAAAATGGGGAAAAAATTAATTCTCTACTAACTATGAAAAATAAAAACAAACAAACAAAACCTCAGAAGTTGTGGTCATAATTTGCAGTCACAGCGCTAATAGCTACAATTAGGAACCACTAGTTAAATTTTGCAGTAAATTCTTGTCTGCTCCTGAAATTCAGGTAAGGATTATAATATGTATAAAATATTGGAATGCAGAGGGGAAAAGGCATCATGAAGCCTATGAAAAATTGATTCATCTCTTCGAAATCCCCCACCTCGACAACATGAAGATCATTAGGGCATTAATAAACACAAAGGACGACTTGCCTCTTTTCGATGGCCACACAAAGAGCAGAGTTAGCGTCGAAGTCCTAAAAAAAAAATTTGTCATGCTCTACATCACTGACATTAACATCGCCCAAGAGGAGCTCTTTACCCTTATACAAATATACAGCGATACACATGAAGGCAAGCTTGACAGGCATTATGAGATTGTTTGGTTGCCATTGGTCGATAGACACCTTCCTTGGACTTCAGAAAAACAAGCGCAGTTTGATCGGATCGCATCTATGATGCCCTGGTTCACACTGCATCAGCCTTCGAAGTTAGAATCAGCGGTGACCTTATTTATAAGGGATCGTTGGAAATTTGACAAGAGACCTTTGTTGGTGGTGTTGGATGCTCAAGGGAGAGTTGCGTGCCCGAATGCACTTCACATGATATGGATTTGGGGAAGCTTGGCATTCCCTTTTACAAGCGAAAAGGAAGAAGCGCTTTGGAAAGACGAGACATGGCGGATCGAGTTCTTGGTCGATGAGATTGATCCCAACATACTTGCATGGGTATGTGCCATTTTTTGCTATAATTTCTATTTTTCTATACATTACTCGATAAAATACCTAAATTGTTTGCTATCTTTGCTTTCTTTGTTTGTACTATAAATTAGCTCAGAATCTTTGTTGCGTGTGATACCGCTCTCTGACAAGGGGATATGGTAGAAATTATGCTTCTTTTAGGTGGCAAACCCTAGCAAACTTTTTAAACGAATAAAAAAGTTCTTCACTTCTTGAACCCTTACAAGACTCTAAAATAAGCATGCATCAAATTGTCAACATTTGCCCTTTCAAAAGGACTCTTCTTGTTCTCCCAGTAAATCTTTTCCATTGATGTCAAAGAATAGGTCATAACCTCCAAAGAAACAAGGTTCTTGATTTAGAATTTAGACTCTCTTGTGATACAAATTGAAAATTGTTAAACCCTACTTCATCAAACTTCCTTCTCTGTAACAGGTAAAAGAAGGGCGTCATGTCTGCCTCTACGGAGGAGAGGACATCGAATGGATCAGGCGTTTCACGACGACAATGCGCCGTGTATCACAGGAAGCAAGGGTCCCCTTAGAGATGATCTACGTGGGCAAAAGCAACCCAAGAGAGCGTGTAAAGAAAGTCGTTGCCACAATCGCAAACGAAAAGCTAAGCGGGTATTATTATAAACTACATGTGATAAGCAACAAGTTATAACTACTTTTCCATGCTCATAACAACCAGGAAAGAAACTTAAAGACATAATAAAATAAATTAGAAACATGTTAGAATTTTCTGAATCATATACCAAATATACAGAATCAATTTGATGCTCACTTTGCAGAGATTGACATCTGCAGCACATAAAATTGCATGACAATTAGTTGATGCTAGTTGTGATTAGTGGCATGGGCAGCAAAAATTATCTAAAATTATAAAATGGATAAGTACAAATTTAAAGAATCGTTATCTACCTATGGGTACAGGTATTGGCAAGACCCGGTGATGATTTGGTTCTTTTGGGTTCGATTAGAGAGCATGTGGCATTCTAAAAGACAACACGGAAAAACTATTGAAAATGACATGATCATGCAAGAAGTCATGACCATGCTGAGTTTCGATGGGAGTGATGAAGGTTGGGCAGTCATTAGTCGAGGATCGTTAGAGATTGTGAAAGCTAATGGGAAGAAGATAGTCGATTGTTTAATGCAGTTTGATACGTGGAAAGCTGATGTGGAAAGTGAAGGATTTGTACCAGCGTTGAGAAACGCGTTGGCGCCTTATCAGACGGATGAGCATTGTACACGGCTTATTTTGCCTGGGGATTCGGCTAAGATTAAGGAGCAGGTAATATGTGCAGAGTGTAAGAAGCCCATGGAGAAGTTTGTTCTCTACCGCTGCTGCAATGACTAATAAGTTATTGAAGATGGTCGCGACCATAAAAACAGTGTGTGATTGTATTTTCGATTTGAGGTACAACAGTGTGATTGTGTGTGTGTTGGTTGAAGTCATTTGAAGATTTTCCATTTGAAGTCAAACCTAAGTAGTGTTTGAGTGTTTCCTAAATGCAATCAGTGTATAATTATTTTGTGTTTTCCAGTAAATAAATTATCTTGCAGTTTGCACTGATAATCTTTCTGAATTAAAAACTTCTTGTTGCTTCTTGTTTTATGGATGTGGAAAAACTAGGTCATAAATGATCACAGGGGCAATTCAAGGGGGAAACTACGACAAGAAAATAATGGATTTGTTCTCCTAATACATAAAAATGTAATATGCAAGCTCTGGAATTGGATCATTGAAGCTGGATGATGTTCGACTACAGGGTAACTCTAATAAAATGATATCGAGCGATGATTTACCGGTTATTATATAGAAAATGTCAAGATGCTTTCTTATGCCATAGCGAGTATAGTTTAAGGGCTGAACCCCAAAGATTCAATCTTCCACATTAAAATTGTACCTGAAGAGATTATAACCGGAGGAAATAGGGCCTGCAGCGGCATTGCAATGTCCAGACTGCATGTCCCATAGGGCCCAGAGGCTTTTTTACACGTACCATCCTAGGCCCCATGGGACTTGCAGTGTGGACACTTATGGACCTGCAATGTCCATGATGTCCCCTTATAGCTTTATAAATATACTTGGAGACATATATTCAAATTTCTTTCAATTGAACTCATTGACTTTATAACAATGTGCCATTGTATCAATACAAGCAATCAACAAGCATGATGTAATTAATTTGCTTTAAACTCAAATTGCCTTCACAATAGCTTCGAATCATGTTCCCAATCTAAACCAGAGAATGAGCATGTCAAAGATCGATAAATTTGTCTATCAACCCAAAAAAAATGACAAAAATTTCAAATTTCTTTTTGAGAATAACTCAAAGGGCACAAAAATAATCGCAGGTGGTATTCATAATATGCAAGAAATGAGGAGGCAAAGAAACAAACAATTGAAATAATGCACAAATATCTTGAGGATTTGCTAAAAGCGCACCTCGATCGGTAGCTAAGGTTTCGCCAAAAAAGGCAACATCTTGAAGCCGAGCAAAAGAGTGGCTGCTAATATGATCTAGCTAATAGCATGAGTGCTATTAGATCATCCTAACCATACATTCTAGGATACACCGATACACAAGGGGCCCCTATTTTACACTAATCTCAACCGTTGACTATAATTTTGGATGAATCTGAGCCATTGAATCTAATAGTATGGATGCTATTATGCTTGTAATAGCAGCCACTCCGGAAGTATTAGTCCTTGTTCGGTGATGGTAAGTTTTCTAAACTGGAGTTAAATAAAGTCGGAAAAACTTATTCTAAAATACTAACTTTATCCTGTTTGTGGATCATTTTGGAGTTGAGATAACTATAGTTATTTAAGCTCTAAAGTTGATATAAGTTATCTAAACTTCATTTTTTGAGTTTGAGGTTTGCGAACCATGGTTCGCATACTCTTACCTCCACTTAAAAATAAACTATAGTTTTCATGGCCTCCATATCTAAACAGGGTCTTAAATTAAGGCTTAAAGTTAGAATTTTTATTCCGCTAAATTGGAGGAAATATTACCAAACTTTTGGTCCAATAGCAGGAAATATCCCTAATTTTTTAAAACCGGTACTTTGCTCCCTCAACTTTAATTTATTCCCAAAATACCCTTTATATTAATTTCTTAATTGAAAATATTTCTTTTTCTTTCTTTCTTACTTCATTTACATATTTTAATTAAATATTCTAATGAAGGACATTTTCAAAATCAATAAAGTTGAGCAGGTTAAATTGCTAGTTTCTTCCTGTTGTTAGGGCGAAAATTAGGGGTTGCCGTTTAGCCTTTTCTTTTTCATACTTGGTGTTTTCCCACTAAAGGTATTTTTGTATGGAAAAACACCTAACCACAAAGAAATTGGGTGTTTGGTTTGCTGCAGTTGGAAAATGCAGCGTTTGTTGCATGTTAGTTTTTGTTGCATACTACATTTGTCGTGGTAAGTGGAATTCAAATTTATTGTTCGGTAATTTGTATTAATTTTGTTCTAGAATTTGCATTTCCATCGCACATCATGAGTATGGATAGAATTTTCAACAGACGGTATCCCATAACCCATTGATCTTGTGGTGAGATTACTATACCTATATATGCAATTTTAAGTCTTTTGAGTCGAAAGAAGAATGGAAGACAGTTTCCTTCAAAATATCATATAGCATTTGACCTTTTCTTGAATATAATTATCAAATAATGTGTGTGTGTGTTATATACAATATATTAGTTCAAACATGTTATATAGGATGAAATTTAGAAAGCCATTCCCTTATTAAGCATTTAAAAAATGTCAAATCCCATTTTTCTTTATTAAATTCATAGCTTTTATTTTAGTGAACCCTTCACTATATATATTTGAGCAACCCAATTCTTCAATAGGAGCAAGCATAATGGGTCCTTTGTGCTTTGACCACAAATGGAAAAATTTTGTTGTTCGCTGCAAAGAAGAACTGGGCAGATGAAAAAAAATTTAGT
Source organism: Agapanthus africanus (assembly GCA_030015575.1). Lineage (NCBI taxonomy): Eukaryota > Viridiplantae > Streptophyta > Magnoliopsida > Asparagales > Amaryllidaceae > Agapanthus > Agapanthus africanus. The sequence continues at coordinate 336,408,361 of CM057339.1, read as the reverse complement.
GGGGGACATTTAAGAGGGGGGTAAATAGATAATGTTTTGATTAACAGCTGCCACGCAATTGACCCATACGAAACCTAAAATCAAGAGAAATCATATCAATTTAAAAAATTATTGATTTTCTTCGAGATTAAGAAGGTATCACTCATGTGAGAGCCGACCGGTCTCATATTTATTAACTTACAACACTTTGGCATTTGTATTCAGCTTTTAAATATTTTCCTTGCTATGCCATATAAAAGTCATAAAATTTTCTTTTTTCTTCAGTTTTTTAATATTTTGCTTGTTACGGTACGTGAGAATCTCGAAATGTACAAAAATCCCAAATTTATCCGTTTTCTTCAAATTTTCAACATTTTGCACTCACATGAGTATGGAGAAATTTTAAAAATCTCAAAAATTTTGTTTTGTTTGTTTTTCAATATTTTACTTGCTTGATACAAGAAAATAATGATATTTTCAAAAACAAAATATTTTTATCTTATATTCGGTTTTTAAATATTTTCCATAATATATCATTCGCAAATCGCAAAATTTTCTTCCTTTTCTTCTGTTTTCAATTTTACACCACATGAAAAATTATGAAATATTAAAAAATCTCAAAATTTTCTATATATTTTGATTTGTTAAAAAAAATTGCATGCTATACAGCACATGACAATAGTGAATTTAGAAAAACCCCAAAATTATTTGTTTTTGTTAAATTTACAATAGTTTGCATCCTACCACACGAAAAATTGCGTAATTTCAAAAATCTAAACCTTTTATTTTCTTCATTTTTTTCAATATTTTACTTGTCAAAACAAACGAAAATCACGAAATTCTCAGAATCTAAAAAAAATCCAGTTTTTTTTTCGATTTTTAATAATTTGCATGTTATATAGAAAACGAAAAATCGTGAAATTTAAATAAAAATCAAGAAATTTAGATTAAAAAACTCAAAAAAAAATTTATCTTTAGTTTTTCAATATTTTACTTGATATAACTAAAGATATCAAGAATGACATGTGGGTCAATCCGTAAAATACCGATCAAGCGTCAAACATTTACAATCCATTTAAAAATTACACGTACCCAACCCGTCCGTTTAAAAGTATCACCGGGTTAACTCAATTCGCATGTTTACAAGTTTGCCCGTCGGTTGACCCGACCCATGGGTTAATTGGTTTTACCCAGCCTACATTGAAAATAAGAAAATAAAGCAACTTAACATATTATTTTTCTAGTCATTTTCAATAACTTTTTCATGTTAACCGTTATATCATGACTATTAAGCACCCCGAAAAAAGTCTAAAGACAAAAGTTTTACAATCTATTACAAACCAATTTTCTAAGGATAGTAAAATAACAATGTAAGTTACCATTAATCCGTTAACCTGCTCATGAATGACTCATTTACCCATACCCGGTTATCCACCCACCGTATATGGATCGGGATGGGCACAAAAATTAGCACCCGTTTAAATCAGGGTATTTTTACTCGTACCCATTTTTCCTGCCACTCACAAAGTCCCACCTGTTGAAGTTTAAATTTTAAACTCCTAAACGAGCCCTAAAATACTTAACAAGTATTTTAAGCCAATGGATCAAATCTTTGATCAGACAGGATCAAGAGTAAGCTAAAAGACTTGTTCATCACTGGTGGAACTCTGTTTAGGTTGGTCCCCCTCAACACAACTTAAAATTGAATTGTCACAACTCAAACTGAGTTGTTATGGGGCATCCCCTATCGGGATGCCCCTTCTCGGTATCGAGAGGCCCATAAAAAGGGTGTTTCGACGCTGGCTAGTGTCGGGACTCTTTTAATATAATAGGCTTTGACATATTCTTCAGGAGATAGTAGGGGGATTTTCACACACCTCCACTTCTCCTGATATTTAGGGAGCAGTTACCACTCTCTCCACTCAAATAGAGGTATAAATACTCTCTCTATGAGCAACTTCAAGGGGATCAAAATTTTTTTGCTCAAAGGCTTAAAATTTTTGCTAAAGTTCTCTCAAGAGGAATCAGAGAAAAAAGAAGAAGAAGAAGGTGGGAACAGGAATGGGAGATCCCATTCCTTCACTTCTCTCTCTATATCTCTGCCTGCCTCTCTCTCTATCTCTCTCCCTGATCAGAGACAGAAGGAGGAAACTTATATAAGTTTCCAAGCTCTAAATCACAGAGCTTAAAAGGGCCATGGAGGATGAGGACCTAGAACACAAAGGTGTTCTTAATCATATGGATAGAACCAAGAACATGGGTCACCTTATGTTCTGCATATCTAAGAAATAGGCCACCCTATTCTCACATACAAATGGAAATAGAGATCTATTTCTTACAGAATATAGATCAGAATCTTTATGTTCTGTTCATGGAGCTTGTATGAATAGGAAAGACATATTCTTCACATTTGAGTAAGGAAAGTTTATTTAAATATAAAACACTTGAACATATAACCTGTTCATTTTAAAACATGAAAATCATGTCTGATTTCTATGAATAGAGAAAACCTACTCAGAAGATATGAAAATCATTGAAAATCATGTCTGATTTCTATGAATAGAGAAAACCTACTCACATCTGAATAGGAAAATCCTATTCTATTTTTAAACATGAAAACATGTCTGTGAATGGAAAATTCATTCATTCTTAACATTCTTAAGCTATGAAAATATATCTTAGGATACATATTGTTAAGGTTATTTCTTAAAGTAGGATAGAGTTTAAAATTAGAGAAGAGTTGGAGGAGATATGTGTTTTTACACATGAGCCATTAATGATAACTGGGTTCCAACAAGTTTTATTGAGATGTGACCCATTTTATATTTTATACACATGTGTTTTTTTTTATTGTTTCCAATGTGGGGCTATCTTTAAAGTCTCATCATTTGGTTTTTTTTTCCTTTCATTTTTCTTTGGCGTACTTGTTACGTGGAAAGTACGAGTAGAGTTACATACAACCATCACTTTTTCTTGGTGTGGTTATCACGTGCAAAAGTTATTTTTTAAAATAGAGTAAAGTTTAAACTTAGAGAAGCGTTGGAGGAGTGATGGGCTTTTACACATGGGCTTATAATGATAAGTGAGTTCTATCAATAAGACTCAAGCCTTGTTGAGGTGTGACACATTTTATATTTTATACCCAAATCTTTCTTTTGTTGTTTTCAATATGGGATTATCTTTAAAGTCCTATCATTTGTTTTTTTTTTTACTTTCAACACATATGAATAGGAAAAAAAACCTATTTATTTTCATATATAAACATGTCTGTGCATGACTCATGTCTATACTAGACATATTTGAATAGAATACCCCATTCTTGTCCTGAGACATGAAAATCATGCCTTCAGGATCTTCATGAATAGGAAAATCATTTTCATGCATCAGATATGCAAAACATATTTGTTCCTGTGAATGTAGTGCATTCATCTCATAAACATGGTTCTAAAAATCCATATTTACCCTTAAACACAAATTCATGTGTTCATTTCTGCACAAACTATTGAGAATGATAATACATTCTCAGTAGGTGCATGAAACTCAAACTAATGAGTTTCATCTAAGGAAACTCTACAAAAGTGTTTCCAATCTTGTTTGAAGTGGCTATCGGGAGGCCCAAAGTAAGCCTCCCGGTTGCTTTGAGACCCCCTCCCGGTCCCTCGGAAGGCCTCAAATAGGCATCCCTGAATAGAAGTATTGTTGCTTCTGAAACTGGGCATGGGCCTACTTGTTCTGGTCTTCTGCTCCTCTCTCTCTCCAAGTAGTCCTCTACAGCTCCAAAATTCCTGAAATAAAAATTAAAAATAACAGAGTAAAATAAAGACATAAATAAAGAAAAATAATTCGCAAAAGATAACTAAAATTGCGACCGTCCTTTCCAGTAACGGTGCCAAAATCTTATTGGGTTATTTCTTAGTCTTAAATTTATACCACAAATGCATGATTTATCGTTCGTAGCACTTGTGAGTCAATCTGCACGAAAAATGGTAATCTTAGTTAGATTGAGCGAATTAAAGGAGATAACTTGATTTGACATAGTTAATCTATTAAATTAAATGAAATAATTAAGAAAGTAATTTGCGAAGATTAGAAAAATAATTAAATAGAGTAAAAGCAAGTTGGATAAAATATGAAATAAGAAAAATCTAGGGTTTTCGAATCCATTAAACCTAATCATGGCGTTATTAAATAAAAACGTTTTTCTTTCTGTTGATTTTCACCTTTACAACGAATATCAAATTAAAAGAAAAGATAATTATTATAAAGATTAATTGCTAGTGAATTAAGAATTAAATTGATTTACCCTTCTACTATACAAATCTAATGGTTGTCAAGTAAAAATCTACCTAACTTCATCGACTAGTCAAAATTAACCTTAATTAGATCGAATATAAACAATAAAAATATGAACTTTACTTTCCCTAAATAACTTTCATGGATATTAATCGATCATCAAATTAACTAGTTTATCAACAATACATATTCTTTCCCTAAGTAAACCTCATGGTCGCCAATCACTTATCGATCTATTTAGTTTATCATAATTGCAAACAAAGAACTTTTTTTATCATTAAGTATTCGTCATTAAGATCATAGAAGAAAAACTAGAACAATAGAATCAAACACCAATCATAGATCCAATTTCATCTAAATCTTAGATAGAAAAAATACATACTTATAGCATAAAAATAAAAACAAGAAATTAAAAGAGACATAACTAAAATAAAGTAAAGGTAGGTTGCTTATAGTCTAGATCTTACTCTTAAAAATCCTAGCCTCAAAAAAGTAATAAAAGAGAAGATTGATAGCCCTCCGTGTTTGATGAGTATTTATAAATTTCTCATCGAATACAGGATACCAACAGAATCACAAGAAAAATATAATTCTTCAGAATAAAATACAGAAAAATTTGCCAAAAGAAGTCGCCTAAAACCAGGTCTGGTTCGCCTAAAGGCCGACCAAAATTGGAGAAGTGGGTCCCACTTTGGTCTCTGGCTTCCTTGCTCAGAATTGATCATTTTAAGCCCTTTATTTCTTTGTAAATCTTTCCACACGCTTCGGTTCTCTTTTTAACTCATTTTTTTGATATGAACCGCACATGTTGGTCTATTTTCTTCTCTTTTTGCAATTAAACCCTTATTACCTGCAACTATCACAAAAAAACCTTTGTGAAGTATTAAATGTGACATAATAAAGATAAAAGTGAATATAAAATATGCATTAAAATGCACCAATCGGAGCCCTATTCAAGGGTCCTACCTACGCTTCAAATGAAGTGCTCTTTACTTCAGGACCCCACCCAGGGTATCCTACTCATGTCTGGATAGTGTGGACCCCTCCTAGGGTGTCCCATTAATATTTCAAATGAAATGTTTCATTTACACTTCAAATGGAGTGTTGGCATGTTTCAAATGAAACAAAATCTGCACTTCAAATGAAATGGTGTGGACCCCACCTAGGATGTCTCACTCTCACTTCAAAAGAAGTGATGTGGCCCCAACATAGGGCAGTGCCCATCAACTTTTACCAAGTCGACACTAAAATACCTCCAAGTATTTCAATGAAGATCTCAAAAGAGAATCCTATGTAATTTATATTCTTTTGCAATGACAATGTATTTACAATCAAATTGTAGACAAATATGGACAAAATGAATAAATGTATATTCTTTTGTTTAACATGCGTCTTGCATTTACTTTACTACTATATACATAACCCCCCTTTCTCTAATATGATACGATTTAAGGCAAGCTAGTATGGTGTAATTAACGGTATGCGCATGCGCTGTCGGAAGTTTCGAACTCAGGATCTTCTGATCAACTTTTAAAATGCTAAATAACGTGCTTTGTTTAAACTCATTTTTGTTTCAACGTTCAAGTGCTGGAAGTCCTAAAGAGGGTAAACACTGCCTGTGAGTGGCCCGACCCATCTATTTAACACCTGTAACACCCTGTATCTTGAAATCCTAATAAAATAAGTGTTTAAACGTATTTCCTTGATTCCATGTTCATTCACAGTGTTTTGTGTAATATCTGATCTGATACTACCAAATATCAATTCTTGAGCTGGCTCAACATTTCTCGACACGGTTCAATATTCAATTCTAGTGTTTTTTCCTCTCTGGATGCTTGAGACGTGTCTTGAGCCGGCTCAACACTTTTGAGACAGCTAAGAAATATCTTGAGCTGGCTCATTGATCTAGAGAATTCTCCATGTTTCCTTAGTGTGTATGATACGACTCAACTTTTCTTGAGCCAGCTCAAAACCATCTTGAGACGGCGCAACAAAAGCTTGAGCTTCTCAATTCATGCCTAAAACAATTTTATTTTTCTCTGTTGTTTTGAGTCGGCTCATCAAGGCCTTGAGTCGGCTTAAAGTGTGTCTGATAAAAAATCTTGATATTTCGCACGGTTTGTTATTTCCATAACTGATCCATCTTCTATTTAAACCCACGATTAATCTCAACCTAACCCTAATTTCTACATTCTCCATCCTCTAAAAACCCTATATCTCTTATCTAAAAACTCCAGCGACCCTCTGTCGATCCTCATATCGATAATCAAGATTTTCCGATCAATAACAACGTCTCTCTCTCGACATCATCTTTGATCATCATCGTCGTCTCATTTTCCTCCTTGCGGCTACACCAGGTCAATCTAAGCACACAAGTTGAGATCGTTCATCATCTTCATCAATCTTTAAGATCCAACGAGAAACTCCCCTAAAGACAAGTAATCTTGCACATATCTTCTTAGCCAATGGAACATTGGCTAATCTCTCGATATTCAATAGTTTCACATGTTTAGCATGAAATCATAATATCATCAAACCCTAATAATATATAGAATTATGATTCTTGTGTACATGATAGGATCTAGCTTACCCATTAATAGAATTATTAAAATCATGCATGTTACTTGCTCGATTAAATGACACAACCACTAGAATTATTCAAATTATAACCGAACCCTCTTTTAAATATTATATTACTATAGCTGTTACCAGGGTTTGATCGGTCATATGTTACTATAGTTGTTACCGAACTTTGATCGGTCATATGTTATTTCTTGTTTGGGCTTGTGTTTCCTTGCCCTTGGACCTAGCCTTGGGTAAGTGAATACTCCTGCGGTGGTTGACGCTCACATTCGAACTCATGGATAGGTTAGATTACTCTAGTAGTGACATCTAGGCTGTATTTGACCTGCTTACATGTTTATCTTATTCATTGCTATATTCATACTTACTTGTGCACGCGGGCTTTACACTACACTATTCCTATCATGTTATTACATATTATTCCGTTGAGTACTTGTTGGGTGTTCTACCACCTCTGGAATTTGCCACCTTAGATTTAGAGGCAGACCCATCCGCTGCACAGGATTAAGACTGTATTCAAGAGCTTACCGAAGAATATTAGCTTGATGTAGGTTTCTTTTATTTTCAGTTTGCAATTAGAATGTGCACCCTTACGGGACGTTAGGGATTATGTATTTCTTTTGGATCATGTACTTCCTTTTGGATCTTTTATCTTCCATGGATATTGTTATTTGAATCTGTTATTTTCTATGGACCCATTTTGGATATTCATTGTTATATGTGCAGCATGATTATATGTAGCATGGTGTAAGTCATACACACACCCATATTTGTATGTATCATCTAGCATGATACAATCATGTACACAAACATATATCACATATACACTATGTGCACATCAAGTGAGAAAACAATCTTAAGTGAGCCAATACTAGTTAATGTAAAGTAATATATCAAATATATAATTATACATTAAATCACTAAATCAACACTTGATTTAATGATCCAGTCATATCACATATAACCGACTAATATCATGTGTATCAATTTATCGAATCAACTCTTGATTCGATAACCCGACTATATTGCATATAACCGACCGATGATACAAATCGCGAGAATAGAATACGGTATCACATACTCGTATTATTCTCGGTCCCGCACATATCACATATGTGCTCCTACTCCGTTTCTCCTGAGCCAGGAAACCTCTGTGTATGACTCTAAAGATTCGTCAATACGCCGACAATAGGTGATGATCATATCAAACACCCACAAGCCGCAAGAGGCGTGCAAAGCATAATGGCCACCGGGGTATTGAGCGATCAGAAGATCAACAAGAAAGCCTGCTCATACTCCTGTGAATCAAATCAGTAACATTACCGTACAGTCCGGTCTCTTCGTCAGATATGTCGCATATATCGCCTAGGGGTGGTAAACGTCAGACCCCAATAGCTTGATAAGTCATGCCGATGTAAGTTCCATAACGGGCGTGAAACTACTGATAACTCTTACCAGTAAATCACATCTACCCTGGCCAGGGATTTCCAGTTATGGCTGTAAGACTACGGTAGCGCTCCGGTCGTCTATCCGAGGCCAAAATGCGGAAACGAAAATTTTTCTTGACTTTAAACCAGCACTACCGCATCCTAAAACCCGGATCGTAACCATTAACCTAATGCTAGCTAACTAGAGATGGGATAGAATGCTATACCGATCAATCCGTGTCCTTCGGTCTTTGGCCACCATCCTAAGCTCCCCGCGGCAACTCCGGTCTTCATCTCCTCGTCGGAAAGGACACCACATCGAGAAGTCTTTTTACGGGCTCTCGCTTCATCCGAAGCAACTCGGGCACGAAGTGTGCTAGCCGACGTGCCCAAGGTTGAAGTAAAGAATGTTGTGATCACTTTGTCTCTTGCATCCATGGCTTTGGATGGAGGTTAAAGTGTTGCCATTGATGGACGCAATAAGCTAGAGGAAGAAGAAAAAGAACAAGAGCTTTTCTTTTTCTTTTCTTTTCTTTTGTTGGAATGAGAGTGAGAGAGTGTGATTATCAAAATACAAGACTAATAATATCAACCATGGCAGCCCCTCTCTCTCTCCATCTCATTTCAACACATTAAACAATTCATTAATGTGACATTTTTGCAAGAAAAGAGACCATGACTCATGATACAAGTCCATGTCACATTAATGCATTGTCATGATGAAAATCTAGCTCATTATTTCCTTAAGCAAACATTAATCCAAATGTTTGCCATAACAAAGAAAATCCGGCAACATCTAAAGTAAACTCGTGACGGATCACGAGGATACCCCTCACCTGTATATACATACCTGCATCCGCAATCCGACCGAATGCAAATACGATGAGACTAAAGTAATCCAACAAATCTAATACTAGGATCCGGCTTAAACCAAAGCCCACTAATATGATCCGTCCGATCATGATCCGTGCAATACCACACGTATATGATCGGACCCTGCCATATATCATACGACCTCTACAACGTTTCGCCCGAAACTTGAGAAACTGTCTGTGGGGGACTCTAAAGACTCGTCAATACCTTGGCTGTAGATTTAACCACTAGCACGTCAGAGGTATTAGCCGTACGTAACGGGCTACGAGGTATTGACCAAAAGGGAAGTCGATGAGCGAACTCATCCTGACACCCTACCGAGCCTGTCAGTGACAATATCCGTACAGTCTGGTCCGTTCGTCTATGAGCATCACATGGCGGGCCTAGGGGGTTGGTAAAAGTCAGACCCCCAAAAGCGGTACAAGTCGTGTCGGAGTGTAGCCCAGAACACCCTGAGATACTACTGGAATACCTACCAGTAAATCTCTTGTCTCGGACGAGGGCTTTGTGTAATGGCTTTCCTAGACACAACGCGACCTCATCCCCAATACCAGGAGAGACGAACCCCTGTAGATCCGCTCACTGTCTCCATGTGGCTCGGGACTGTACCCAACTAAAACCTATTTGCACGACTCCTTTGAGCCATGGTAGGGTAGTAATCAAAGTACAGTGGGAACTCACACGAGAAAAATGCCGATCTCAGGTCGATGAACTAACCTGTACACATGTCACCAGGGAACTGCTATCTGACGTCAGGTATAAGACCAACTAGCATGTTCCCGGCGAGTCCTGTCCGGTGTACTCATAACCCAATGAGCACCTGTATACATCTTAGGTGAACTAACTGACACCAGTGGCTCGTGAGACCGGCCACCGCCCCTCGTCGGGGTCTCAACTGTATACACTAGTCTACTCTGGAGTATCGATGCCCTGTCTCGAAACTCCCTCGACTAGGGACCTTTTAAGGATGTGCTTATAGACCCCAGCTCCTACGTATATGATCACCATGTTAGTTATATGTATGCCCTAGAGGCCATTACTGTACATACGATGTATATTGTAGTGGATGCTAGGACATATATAAGGAGGACTTTCTTGCTCGACATGATAGTATGCTATCTGGTTGTACTTTATCTTAACATGTACTCTGATTGTCTCTATGTTATATGTTGATAAAGCCCTTAGGATATGTACTCGACTACTGGGACTATGATGAGATCATACTAGTGGGGCCACGGTAGTCGACCAGTACATCCTATAACTGTTCCTAGTCGAGGGTGTATCGAGACAGGGCATCGATGCACCAGAGTAGACTAGCGTATACGCATCTTGACCCATATGATGGGCGATGGATGATCCCATATCCATCGGTGTTTGACATCAAGGATGGTGTACGGGTGCTCAGTGGAGACTGGGTATACTGGACGGACTCGCCGAGAACTCCCAGATGGTATTATACCATACGTCAGATGGCAGTTCTTCGGTGACACTGGTACAGAGTAGTCTGTCGACCCGAGATCGTCATAGAGTCTTGTGTGATTCCCACTGTGCTTTGATTTCCATCATACCACGTCCAAGAGGGCGTGCAAAAAGGTGGCTTTTGGGTACAGTCCCGAATCACATGGAGGCAATGAGCGATAGGAGGGGATTCGTCTCTCCCGGTATAGGGAGTTGATGTTGTGCTGTGTTCGATTGGCTATAACCGGAAATCCCTGGCCAGGGTTGCTGAGATTTACTGGTAAGTGTTATCAGTAGTTTCTCGAACTGTTATAGACCTCATATCGACACGACTTATCGAGCTACTGGGGTCTGACGTTTACCACCCCTAGGCGAGATATGCGACATATCAGACGACGAGACCGGACTGTACGGGAGTGTTACTGTTTGGATCCACAGGAGAATGTACAGGCTTGCTTGTTGATCTTCTGAGCGCTCAATACCTGGGTAGCTGTTACGTTTAGCTGACCGCTTGCAGCTTGTGGGTGTTTGATATGATCATCACCTACTGCCGGCGTATTGACGATTCTTTAGAGTCCTACACAGAGGTTTCTTGACTCAGGCAAAACGCAGTAGGAGCACATATGTGATATGTGCGGGACCGAGGATAATGCGATATGTGATACCGTATTCTATTCTCGCGATATTTGATATCAGCCGGGTCGTCGGATCAAGTGTTGATTCGGTGAATCGGTACGGATAAATATTAGCCGGTTATATGCGATATAGCCGGATTGTCGGATCAAGTGTTGATTCGATAATTTAATGTATAATAATATATATGATATATTAAATTGCATTATCTAATATTTGCTCACTAAAAGATTCTTTTTCTCACTCGGATAATACATTGATATATATGCGATATATGTTAATTGTATTATTTTCTTTTGTTACGATAAATATTATATATGTGATATATAATATTGTAACATGATATGATAATTAATGCAACATGTTTTGTGGAGTTTAAACATGATTAGGGTTTGGATTAGGGTTAAGTCTTCTAGTTGATTCTAGAAGCTTTTCATTTTTGTTTTGTGAAAGATATTTACTCATGACTCATCTTTAACTCAACCCAAACCCTAACCCTTAGTTTATTCTCTACAATGGTTTAGAAACCATGGTTGCTTTATTGATCATTATCATCTCTTTTCCTATTCATCACAAAAGAATAATTCATTATTCATCATCTTCTTCCTTCTTCTTCTAAGCTTGAAAATGTTTCTTGCTTTGATTTTGTGATGAATAATCGTGAGAAAAATATAAAAAAAATAGAGCAAAATTCCTACTTCATCATCCTCATCTTCCCTTGCCATTTATATGAGGGTGTTCACATCATTTCATGAGTGTTAGCTTGTGTTAAAGAAACTTCGAGATAGATCATCGTAGTATCGAAGATCGGAAGCAAAGGTTGCGTCATTTTCTTCGTGGAACCTCTCGAGAGCCCGGAACCCGATGATCGCAGCGAAGGGACCACAACACGGAGCATATGAAGTGAAGGACCGGATCTACAAAGGTTGTAATCCCTTTCACTTAGTGTTAAATTGTTTAGCATGCTAGTTATCGCCTAATCTCTAGTTTAAAGTTCCGTATTCGGGTTGTTCGGCACGGCTAAATTTTTATTCGGGCATGGTTGATGCCTCGTAGACCCTTGTGCGCGTGCCTAGCAACCCTACACACCATCATACTGCTGGCCGTCAAGCAAGAATCCTAAGGGCTCTATCAACGTGCAATAATGACCTGTAAGGTCACCTAAAACAGTACATGATGATAAAGATGAACCAGATAGCATACTATCATCTCGAGTAAGACTGTCCTACCGGTATAGGTCCCTCAATCATTGCAATCACGTGACTGTGATCCAATAATTGACTCTGAGGGCACTTTCTCCAACAATCTCCCACTTGCACTCAAGGCTAATTATTGCGATGTCGCATACTCACAGCCCGTGTGATACCGAACACCCAACTCCTCTACTAATCAGTCTCACAAAACCCGTTTGCGAAACTATTGCGTTCGAGGAATAACCTCAGTGAGTGGATCCGCTCTAATGTTTCTTTCTATGTCTCTCTTTATCTCAAGTTCACGGAGAAAACCATCTCCCGAAATGAGCAATACCTGTCTTAGAATATGTCTGGATATCTGATGGGACCTAGTTCATAAATGAACTCCAAATCCAAACTTCTTAGACTGTATCGTCAACTGAAATTAATCAGTATCCTGCGCTACACCTCCCTCAGTATCCGCTTGGACCACCTGTCCAAAATACAGCCCCTCGTCAGAGGGAAAACTATAACTCTGACAGTCACTCTGTCATCCAGGTCACCTTGGAAGCCTGGAATGATAACCGTCTCCTAAAGGAGGCTGCCGTTATCAAATCCCTAGAACATCCACTTATGTTCTAAAACTGCTTCCGATCGTTTCTCCAGGATAGGATTAATATCAACTTATTGCATCTACTGCAAAAACAACATCTGGTGTGGTACTTGACATCTCATGATCAACTCAATTGCCTAAGCAAGTGATCTGCTGATCATGCACATCCCTCTCCCCTTTAGTCTGTAAGACACCTTTAGAGAGGGTGACTCCATCTCCTGCAGGTACACTACCGTGCCAGGAGTCGTCCATTCTAAAGCACCTTTAGAATGCTGTCAAAGTACCCTAATTGGGATACTACCAAAATCTAGATCTAAAATCATAGATCCAGTAACCAGAATGTCTGATATAAAATCCATATCCTATATGGAGAAACCACTGTGTAACAACCAAAGTATAACCGATCGTAGTATAGGAATTTCACTTCCTACCGTGTGTATGTCATCCAAATACCAGGACATCACATCCTACTACCTTCTTAACAGATCCATCCCCTATTCTGATGAAGTCAAACCTATGACTGTCACATCAGAAATAGATGATCTATCTCCGCTATATCTGCTTTTAGTCTATAAATAGACATAAGCTACTTGTTCACTATGCTTCCGCTGCTCCCACTGACTACGACAACCCTCTGGCAGAGTCATATACACGTGCACTTTTAAAGCTAGTTCAGAACGACGCTATACTCATCCTCCTGCCGGGTTTCACAGTCTGGAACAACAGCAATGGCAAGTCTGGGTAAACAAGAACCTCCCTATCACCGTCCTTGAGGCTACCGGAGTACCTCTCGGGTGCCTGAGGTTACCCACTATATCCGCGGAGTGGCCAATGGAATGTCAAGCCAGATTGAATCTTTAGGTTCATATCAAATTTTCAGTAATCGTTTGCGGTTCTGGAATCACTTCCAGTTCTACCATACTCCCACTACTGTTTTCTGAAAAAAAATCCATTTTTATTAAAACTGTGGCGAGTCAAGAACAATATCACTATTGATCTTCCAAATGGTAGAAAGTTAACCCTCGTCATAGCTCGGGTCAACCCACAAACAGCCATTACAGAAACGTGCCTTGAGTTATCCAGAGTCTGGTTTTAAGAATAAGCCGGAAAACTCCCTGTACCTTAACAATGTTAAGATATGAACTATTCTATATCCAATATAGAAACAGAGGCACTGATTTAATTGGAACCAGATTCAAATCATGCAGCTATCTCCAGTGCATGTCAACTAAATGGAGAAAGGCCGATCAGCATTACTCAACTTAGGAGTATATCCAGATATGAGTAACCTGAAAGAGAAGCAAGTTCTCTTAATTATTACTATTAACTGAATACCATACACAAGTATCTACATGTTTGATCACCTTGAAGAATCCTGATACTTGCAATACTTGGTTCTCTACTTTATTCATATACCTACAACTTCTCAAAACTTGGACCTTGCATTTGTACGAAACACATGTCTAAGAACTAGAGAAGTTACAAGTAAACCGAATATAGTACGAGCACCATCCCCTATGTCCTCATGGACACTGGACAACATACAATACTCTGTATAAGTCCCCTGAGTCTAATAACTCATTCCCTGTGTGTCGTAGGTTGAAAACTGTACTTATGGTTAAGAAGAATTACACCGCTGTTTAATACTCCTTATCTAACTATCCACTGATATAGGTAAATGTCATAGACATAATTTCAAAAAGTTATATCTCACTTCATAAAAATGAACGTACAGATATATCAATTTGAAATTGGTGCATAACAACGGATATTCAAAACCAAATATTTGCCGTCCGGCAAACAACCCAGGTGATTTCCTCAAATATCACCAATTACAATGAATTCCGATATAATGAGGATGATCACCTAATTCCCAATGACTTACTCCCACTCATCATCTGTAAAACCATACAGATGTGAGAATCATACCTGGTAAATACATACCCTGGAGCAAGTGTCTAAATGGGAAATCAGTTTTCCTTTAATAGTACACAGTGAAACTGAAACATTGAAATGTTTCGATGGGATATCCGGGTATTCCTAGTAATACCTCTTCCATATCAGATTCACAACTATAATCGTATATTTCTCTGCCATCTCTCCAAATCCCTTTATATGTCTTTAGTCATTACCTTCTGCACACCCCTTTAGGCCAAATGGTTTTCTTCATTCCCTACCGTTCGGCACCAGCCTATGATTTGGAAGAAAACTATCCAATAAGCATAATGGGTGTACTGTCCTAATCCTAGGAGCACTCGCAACGCGAGAGAAGGTGAAGATAAAAGACAACCGAATAAACCTTATTCCTATTTCTCCTGAACCAGAATCCATCCCCGAACTGGAACAAGTTCCTTTCAAGTTTGTATATAACCATACGATGGAGTATCCAATAAACTGTGGATCTTCATAGTGATACGGAGTGTCCTGGAGAAATACAAAGGTGATTTAGGATTGGCGAAGAAATACTTGGTTTGGTCGTGAATAGCAGTCGCAATTTACTTTGCTCTCTTACTAATCCCTTGATATGTCTTTACTTAATACCTTCTGTACACCTTTTAGGCTAAATGGTTTTCTTCATTCCCTACCGGTCGGCACCTGCCTATGGTTTGGAAGAAAACTATCCAATAAGCGTAATAGGTGTACTGTCCTAATCCAAGGAGCACTCGCAACCTGAGAGAAGGTAAAAGGAAAAGACAACTGAATAGTCCTATTCGTTTTCTCCAGAACCAGAAACTATCCTCGAATAAGTTCCTTCGAATTCGTATATAACCATACGATGGTTTTATCCAATGGAAGTGGACGTTCGTAGTAATACAGAATGGAAGTGGACGTTCATAGTAATACGGGGTGTCCTGGAGAAAAGGGTAAAAGTAGGAGTGGCAATGAGGTATGCAACTCTGACAATCCAAAAGCCAGTCTTATAAGAAGGTTCGGTTAACTTGGTCACTGAGTCATAGTCTAGGATCGGGTCATGGTCGCTGCCAAAGAGAAAGAGAAAAGAAACACTCAGCGTGCACTCTAACCTAGATCAGAATGGTTATCACTTTATCTAATCAGGAACCTCCCACTGTAACCTCAAATTCTCCTCCAAACCTAAAAGAAGAATTAGTTGGGATCATTCGAGGAGTAAACCAACTCATCAGTGGGAATCGGGATCCAACTATCATCGCATGATAATGTGACAGAATCCACTCACGTTATCACACTCCAGAAGGTATGCGCATGCCTGGCAAGTTTCAGTTTCTTTAAAAACTCCCGATGTGTGTTTTTACCCCTAGGACCCAAGTGACCTTGACAATGCCAACATATCAAAGAGTCCTAGTCAAGTTCAACCCGTCGTTATCTTGATTGCGTTAAACCCACCCGTACGAGTCCTTGACAATGCCAACATAACCGTATGACTGTCCTAACCAATCCACATATCCATGCGACAGAGAAGCATTACAGAGCTACCAAACACTACGCCTCGGCAATGCACGACATACGTAGCACGAATACTAAGCAATACTAATCTGAAATGACGGAGGGGTACGGCTGGTTTTTGGCGAAAAACCATTAACGTAATGAACTTGATATCGTTGAAGGAACCGGATAACTTTTTATAAAAATATAGTGATGAAAACCTTTGCTAAAGAGGTCACTCCCGATGAAGGGATCTCGGCTCTTTCCCCGTAGAATGAGATGCAGGATATTCCAACTGAATACCACGATGCAAAGCAAAAGGCAATCGGCTATAGTGAAGTTATTACCCTAACGCAAACTTCTGTCCAAGGGGTCACTCCCGGTGAAGGGATCTCGGCCCTTGCCTCGTCGACTGAGGTGCTGGATATTCATAACCGAATACCACTGTGCAAAACAAAAGATAACGTCTTTGCAATAAAAGCTTTTTGAAAATTGTTCCAACAACATCAGAATAGGTTTGTTTAGCTTGCATTGATCCGAATCAATGCAGTCCCATCAATTGATCACACCAATAAAGAACGAAAATAATGATGTACGTATATGCCATCTGCATTCGCCACTGGGTCCCGTCATCACCCGTTAGGTTACTTAACTAACGACAGAGCGGGGACTGGGCTAGCGCGGATGCAAAACATATACAACATCTACTAGTATATATATCAATATATAATATTCGCTCAAGGCGTGATAAAATGAAACATCACAGAAATGTAATAAGCATCACAGAACAATACAGATATCTGGGATCCCGGGTTTCATAGAGCCGCTACTGAAACCCGACGTTCCCCTGGTCGTGTGGATAGCCTGTGCAATGAAATCCTAGACCCCTACGGGCGCGGCAAGTTACCCGCCAAAACCTGAAGCAAGGCAGCCCCCTTCAGCAACGTGAATGGACCACCCAACACTTCACGGAATCCTGCAACTTGGGAACCCCCTCCTGGATCAACCTATACCCCCTACGAGTGCGGCGAATAGCCCGTCAATTCTAGAGTGAAGCCCCCTCTATCTCAACGCCATGAGATGCGGGCCTGTTGCCCTTTAGAACCCGGCTATCCGTGCACCCCTCCGTGGGATAATCCTAGTACAGAAAGTAAAATATACAACGGGTATATCGACCTCAGCCCGGTCGTGCCCCAAAAGAATAATATACAGACAGGCAGAGATGACAGTCCACATGTCGGACGCTCACCCCGCAATATCAAATGTACATATACAACCAAACTGTACCACCATTGCATCCAGGCTATCCACCACGACAAATCCGCAACATCACAGCACAACACAGAATATCAACGTGAATGTCACGTTCGCAAATCCGTCTAAAAGGGCTATAGCAGTTAGACAGGATTTAACAATCAAGTGACATTCACGGTGACAGATATAATATAAATACTGTGAACTAACATATTTAAAATTTTTTGATCGACTAAATTTCCCGAAGTGGGCCCCAAGCACAACTGTAGCACTCAAAATAAATCTGGGCCCAAAAGGAATATACCAAAACCCCCATTTCCAAGTCCAAGACCCTCTGTAAAAATTTGGTGCTACAAGGAGTCACTATGGCCGCGGAACCGTGGCCAATGCATGGGTTTGGCCGCGGTTCCGCGGTGGAACAGTAAAGTCAAGCGACCAAATTTTTGCAGAACTCTTAGAATTGCCTGCACGTATTTCTGCAATGCTCCAAATAATTTTTCGAGCAAAAAAAAATTCGACAGAAAACTGATGCATGAAAACGCGGTTTTTGGAATTTTCGTTCCATCGAACTTGTAAACACGTTAGAGCAAGCTAGACTAGATTAATGGCGTGGCTCTGATACCATGTAAGACTATGGTAGCGCCCCGGCCGTCTATCCGTGGCCAAAATGCGGAAACGAAAATTTTTCTTGACTTTAAACCGGCACTACCGCATCCTAAAACCCGGATCATAACCATTAACCTAATGCTAGCTAACTAGAGATGGGATAGAATGCTATACCGATCGATCCGGGTCTTTCAGTCTTTGGCTACCATCCCAAGCTCCCCGCGGCAACTCCGGTCTTCATCTCCTCGTCGGAAAGGGCACCACATCGAGAAGTCTTTTTACTGGCTCTCGCTTCATCCGAAGCAACTCGGGCACGAAGTGTGCTAGCCGACATACCCAAGGTTGAAGTAGAGAATGTTGTGATCACTTTGTCTTTTGCATCCATGGCTTTGGATGGAGGTTAAAGTGTTGCCATTGATGGAAGCAATAAGCTAGAGGAAGAAGAAGAAGAACAAGAGCTTTTCTTTTTCTTTTCTTTTCTTTTATTGGAATGAGAGTGAGAGAGTATGATTATCGAAATACAAGACCAATAATATCAACCATGGCAGCCCCTCTCTCTCTCCATCTCATTTCTGTTAGTTATATGTATGCCCTAGAGGCCATTACTATACATAGGATGTATATTGTAGTGGATACTGGGACATATATAGGTAGGACTTTCTTGCTCGACATGATAGTACGCTATCTGGTTGCTCTTTATCTTAACATGTATACTTATTGTCTCTCTATTACATGTTGATAAAGCCCTTAAGATGTGTACTCGACTTGCAGGACTATGATGCAGATCATACTAGTGGGGCCTGGGTAGTCTATGAGTACATCCTTCAATGTTCCTAGTCGTGGGAATATCGAGACGGGGCATCGATATTCCAGAGTAGACTAGCGTATATCTTCTCGACCCATGTGATGGGCGATGGATGATCCCATATCCATTGGTGTTTGAAATCAAAGATGGTATGCGGGTGCTCAGTGGTGACTGGGTACACTGAACGGACTCGCCGAGAACTCCCAGATGGTATTATACCTCACGTCAGATGGCAGTTCTCTGGTGACACTGGTACAGTTTAGTCTGTTGACCCAAGATCGTCATAGAGTCTTGTGTGTCTCCCACTGTGCTTTGATTTCCACCCTACCACGGCTCTACTGAGTCGTGTAAATAGGTGGTTTTTGGGTACAATCCCGATTCACATGGAGGTAATGAGCGATAGGAGGGGATTCGTCTCTCCCGGTATTGGGGGTTGATGTTGCGCTATGCTTGACTGGCCATAACTGGAAATCCCTGGCCAGGGTTGCACTGATTTACTGGTAAGTGTTATCAGTAGTTTCATG
Source organism: Agapanthus africanus (assembly GCA_030015575.1). Lineage (NCBI taxonomy): Eukaryota > Viridiplantae > Streptophyta > Magnoliopsida > Asparagales > Amaryllidaceae > Agapanthus > Agapanthus africanus. The sequence goes on along the minus strand of CM057339.1, from coordinate 336,388,739 downwards.
CTTGTTATGGACCTTACATCGGCATGACTTATCAAACTACTGGGGTCTGACGTTTACCACCCCTAGGCGAGATATGCGACATATCAGACGAACAGACCGGACTGTGCGGTAAGTGTTACTGGTTGGATTCACAGGAGTGTGAGCAGGCTTGCTCGTTGATCTTCCGATCGCTCAATACCCGGGTGGCCGTTACGTTTAGCAGACCGCTTGCGGCTTGTGGGTGTTTGATATGATCATCACCTACTGCCGGCGTATTGACGAGTCTTTAGAGTCCTACACAGGGGTTTCCTGGCTCAAGCGAAATGAAATAGGAGCGCATATGAGATATGTGCGGGACCGAGAATAATACCAGTATGTGATACTGTATTCTACTCTCGCGATTTGTATCATCGGTCGGTTATATGTGATATAGCCGGGTTACCGAATCAAGTGTTGATTCGATACATTGATACACTTGATATTAGTCGGTTATATGCGATATGACAGGATCATTAAATCAAGTATTGATTTAATGATTTAATGTATAATTATATATTTGATATATTACTTTACATTAACTAGTATTTGTTCAATTAAGATTGATTTTCTCACTTAATGTGCACAAGTTGTATATATGATATATGTTTGTGCACTAGTTTGTATCATGATTGATGATACATGCAAACTTGGGTGTGTGTATGACTTACACCATGTTTAGGTTAATGGTTAGGGTTTTATTTTCTTTATTTATTTTGGCAAATACAAAATGGTGGCTTTCTTTGTTTTGTACTTGAAGCTTCATGAAGCTTGCAAGCATCTTTGATAAAGTCCACCATTTTTGTTTTGCATGAGATTTTAGTTAACCTAACCATTAACTTAAACTCTAGTTTAGTCTCTACATTAGTTTACTCACCCATGGTTGCATCATGATAGATTTCACTTGATTATTCATTCTATTTTTTATATTCTTTTCTTCTTCTTCATCTTCTTCAAGTGAAGAAAAACCTTGCTAGAAAATTTTCAAGTGAAGAAAAAGAGTGAGAAATCCAAATCCAAAGTGAACCCACTTCCTATTTCTTCATCCTCTACCACTTTCCATGTTGTATAGGGTGTTCTCTTCACAAAGTTTATGACCAAGTGAAGATGGAGCTTGAGTTTGAGTCTCCCCAACGTAGATCATCTTCGGCCTCGAAGTCAACGACCTAGCCCGCTCATTTCTCCGATGAAACCAACGCTAGGGTCCGGGATCCCGATGACCACAGCGAAGGGACGTCAACACGGAGCTTTAGAAGTGAAGGACCGGATCTACAAAGGTTGTATTCCCATTCACTTAGTAGCAAAGTAGTTTGCTTGCTTGTAGTTTCGCCGTACCTCTAGTAAACGATCTTGCATAGAGTTGTTAGGCACATAAAAATTTGATTTTGGCATGGTTGATACCTTGTAGAACCTCTTGAGTGTTCCTAGGAACCCTACAGTAGTATCAGAGCCTAGCTAGAGCTTTAGGCGTAGTGTAGACGAAGTTAGAAACCCGATCGAACCCCGAAACCCTAATCGATACCCTTCTCTGTACATTTTTTGAAACTGTGGATTTTTGTGAATTAAAAATGCTCAGAAAATAGAGCAGGGAAATATAAGGTTAACTGTACAAAACGAAGCCCTAACTCTACTGTAGCGCCGCGGAACCGTGGCCTTACCCTGCTTTTGGTGGCGGTTCCGCGGCCGTATGTAATGGTTATGGATTCTTTTTCATACAGTAAAGCCCGTATCAGTTTCCTGTTTTTTCTAGGAATTTTTAATCTATACTCAACAGTTGAGTTTTCTGGGTTGTATTGGGGACTCGTTGTTTCGATCGGATTATTTAACTTTGTTTACTTTGTTTTTCCGGGTAATTTAGAACATGTTAAAAAGTTCGACCGGGTATCAATATCTCATTTTTTTTCCCGACCCGGAAAATTTCCAAGTGTTGGATTTTTCCGTAGTTTAAGAACGTTCAAAGTATTGCAAGTAACGCGATGGACCCTCTAGAAGACAACAAACCTTAACTCGATTATGTGACCGTCTTGAACTGCCCTTTGAACCTTAGGGTTTGGGGCAGTACGGCGTGCCACATGTGAGGCGTTGGCTTGACCCTTCTACGGCTGGACCGTTGGTACTGTGGCATGAAATGGATGTTTTTAAACTCCCCTCAAGTGTTAAGCTATTGGGAAAACTTGGGTGTTTGATTATTCGATCGGAAAGTTTAACATTGTCTATTTATCTAGAATGTGATACAATATTTGGAATCCATAAATTGTTATGAGATAACTGATTTGAATGCTATAAATCTACCAGTTCAGTCTCACTTGACCGGTTGCCATGGGATTTTGATGTGATCAAAAGTCCGTCGCAATCATGTTACGTACGCGGATACTCGCCAGGTAAACTTAACAGATAGCCACGCCCCATAGCCCCGACCAAGTGACTGTAGGAGAACCTCGTAGCCAAAAGCATCCGTTCGGGTGCTCGCGGTAGCAGTGTTCCGCCTTAGTGCACTTCGTCGACGGCATTCGGGGGTACGACCGTCTACTGAAGTTTGCGACGAGCATTCGATCAGGATGTCGGGAATCTTGTTGAATTTCCCGACTTGGTATTGAAAAGTGTTTTCGATTTTGAGACTGGAATGCGGGGTTTATAATTGTTAGGCATGCGATGTCTAAAAAGATTGCGGATTCCAACTGTTGTAGTGTTACACTTTCTTTTCTGTGACCGTAAGTATAATATGTGATATCGCCGGTTTCGTTGCTATATGTCAACGACAATTGGGATGGGCATATTTACTTACGTTGATGACATGTGATGTTATGTGTTGCTGGATATGTTATATTGGATCGTCGTGTTTGAATAACCGAGGGTTTTTATGTGAGATGAGTGTTTTTCATTTTCATTCATATAAATTCATTGTATGTAATATTCTTTTATTGGGGCACTTCCAGGTTGAGGAAGATGTCACCGTTGATGTATATTATTTACTTTTCCGCATTAGGATAGACCCAAGGAGGGGAGCACAAGTAACCGGGTTCTAGGGTCCAGTGGGAGACCATCTCGAGGAGTCGAGTCCGGGTCTCCTAACTCTAGAATTGGTAGGGTTGCTTGCCGCTCTCGTAGGGGTCTAGGGGTGTGGGATTGGCTATTCATCACGACCGTGGAATCCGTGTTTTATACAGGCTCAAAATAAAACACGGACGTCCTAGTATATATAATATTTCATATGATATTTTCTGCTGCGTTATCTATGATGTGATCATGTGATATATTCAGATTGATACTGTATATAGTATATATGATATATTATATAAGCATTGCTTATGTTTTACACCCGCGCTAGCCTTGCCCCGCTCTGCCGTTAGTTACCTAACCTAACGGTGCAGACGGGACATCGAGGCGAATGCGGATGGCATAAGCGTACGTTGTATTTATCTGTGATGTTTAGGTGGAATTAAATGATGGGACATTCATTAATGAGATTAATGAAAGAAAATAAACCTAAAAGATGTTGTGGAATCGAATTTCAAAAACTAGGTAGCTCTAGTTGTTGCTTTGCATAGCGGTGTTCCTTGTAGAACATCCAGTACCTTATTCGATGAGGAAAGAGCCCACGATCCCTTCACCGGGAGTGACCTCTTTAGAAATAATTAGCAGATGCTACAACCCTCGGTTTGTATTTTGATTGCTTCTATAGTTTTTGCTTTGCACAGCGGTATATATGATATATCCTGCACCTTATTCGATGAGGAAAGGGCCGACGATCCCTTCACCGGGTGTGACCCCTTTAGCAAAACTAGAAAAGCCTAAAAAACACTCCATTTAAAAACCATTTGATTCCGCAACGAGATCAAGTTCAAAGCGTTAAAGGTTTTCATAAAAACCATCCGCAACCCTCCGTCATTTTAGGAAGTAGAGTACTTAGTATTCGTGCTGTGTTTGTTGACCATAGTCAAGGCACAGTGTACGGTAGCTAAATGATGTCTTCCTACACCGCATATGATGCGATTAGTTAGGACAGTCGCATGACTTTGTTGACCTTAGTTAAGGGTCATGTGGGTGGGTCTAATTAATCACGAAATGACGGGTAGAACTTGATTAGTTCTTATGATTTGTTGACCATAGTTAAGGTCATAAGTGCTAGGGGTAAAAACCTTTATCGGGAGTTTCAAGTGTTGAAATTTGCAATGAGATTGCATACCTTCTATGAGATAGTTGGATCCCGATACCCACTGCGAGTAATTGTTACTCCTGGGAGAGTTTTGCACTTTACAATTAGCCGATAAAGTAGGTGTCTAGAAAGGTGTCAACGGGGTTACGCCCTTGGGAAAACGAGATTTACTTTAATTAGGTCCGTGTGAAAGCACGGGGAACCACCCTCAAAGTACCGGCACTGGCCTGGCTGAAAGATTAGAGAACTTGTAGAGTGTAATTAATCCCGGCTAGTCTTTCCTTTTAGGGTTTGAAGGAGGATTTGATAAAAACAGTGGGAGCCATCCTGATTAGATAAAATACATAACCAATCTAATCTTGCAAGAGCGCACGCAGAGTGTTTTCTTCTCTCTCTCTCCAGGTAGTGACCATGTCACACCTTAATCAAGATAATAATATGGATGTATTGACCGAACCCGCTTGTTATACTGAGCTGGGGAACGTTGGTCCCTCTCCAACTTATAATTGTTATAAGACCGAGCAGGAAGTAGTGGAATGCCTGGATTCCCATGCCGCCCAAACGAAGAAAGTGCATGATGATGCATCTTCTTCGGGTGTGTTCATTACAAAGAACTGTTTCTCAGTATCCTCTACGTCCTGGGTATTAGATACCGGATCAGGATCCCGTATATGTAATCTGTTACATGGGCTACAGAAAAGTAGCGAACTGAGAACGGGTGATAAGTTTCATGAGACAGAAAACGGTACTAGTGTTGCAGCCAAGTCTGTCGGTCACTATCACCCTGTATTTCCAAATACATTGATTCTGAACGAATGTTATTAGATACCGAACCTGATATACAACATCATATCAGTCTCTTTATTAGTAAAGAAATGATATAATTTTGTATTGTTGGATAATGTTTTGAACATTTCCTATATCAATAATTGATCGGTTCAGGTACGTTATCTAAAAACATATACATTCTAAATCAAACTACAGTTCTTAGTATATAAAACACACACGAGAGGAAAAGTTCAGAAATAAACGAATTCTTCTTGAGGCATTGTAGACTAGGTCATATCAATACGACCCGACTAGCTAAGTTACATTTAGATGCATATTTAAATCAGTTTAAATTTACATCTTATGAAACTTTCCAGTCACGTCACAAAGATAAGATGACCATAGCTCCGTTTACTAGAAACAGAGAAAGAGTTAGTGAACTCTTGGGACTGATACATAGTGATATGTGAAGGTCCCCAGTCTACATATACCAAGACCGATTCTTTGTACTTCATTTCATTCACTGATGATCTCTCTAGATTCAGACATATGTTCTTGTTGAAACATAAGTCCGAAACTTTTGAGATAATCACTGAATATAAGTCAGAAGTAAAGAACCAAAAACGGGTATAAGTATTATATCCTTTGATGTGATCAGGGAGGAGAATACTTGAGCACGGGAAAGGAGAATGAGATTCTCTCTCAACATTACTCCTCTGTATACACCACAACACGTCGGTGTATCGGGGCGGAGCAATCACACCCTATATGATATGGTACGCTCTATGATGAGTACTGCTGAGTTACCTGTTTCCTTTTGGGGGTTATGCACTTAAGAAGCTGCATACCTATTGAATTAGGTTCGAATCAAATCAGTGCCTACCACTCCATATGAGATATGGTATGGGAAGAGCCCATCTCTTAAGTAAATTAAGATTTGGGATTGTCCAGCCTATGTCAAAAGCAAAATCCGGACAAGATCAAGGCAAGGTCAGTTCTGTAGAACTGGAAGGAGTTCCAGCTATACAAACTACAGCAGATGATTTGGTAGAACCAAAGGATTCAACAGATTCCGACGAACCTCAGCCTCTCCGCCGATCTAGCAGGGTTCCTCACCTACCTGAGAGATACTTCGGTTTCTCGGTGACAGTGGGAGCGAGGAATGCATCATGAGATGATGACTCGACTAGTTTCGAGCAGGCCATCAAGAGTGGGGACTCTGTAAGAATGGCTGGATGCTTAGCGATCTGAGATGGAATCCATGTACACAAACAAAGTATGGACTTTGGATGCTATATCTGAAGGGTTAAATCCCCATCAGGAGCAAGTATATCTTGAGAAGATTACTTGGTGTAGATGGAAAAGTTGAGACTTGTTAAAGTTTTTCGTCATCGACCAGGCGTTGGATAATGATGAAACCTTTTTAAAGTCGCTATGCTTAAGTCCATCCGGATCCTACTTGCTATTGCTACACACCATGACTACGATATCTGGTGGTTAGGTGTCGTGACTATTTTTCTAAATACTGATTTAGAAGAGAACGTTTATAAGTACACAGCCAGAGGGCTTCGTAAACAGTGGGAGCAGCGGAAACGTGTGTGAGTTGCTTTACAGGATAAAGCAGGCATCGCGGAGTTGGAACTTCTGTTTTGATGTGGTAGTCAAAGAGTTTGACTTCATCAAAATAGTAGATAAACCTTGTGTATACAAAAAGATAGTAGAGAGTAAGGTGGTCATCCTCGTATTGTACGTGGACAACATACTCTTGATAGGAAAAGAATTTTCTATGCTACGCTCGGTCAATCTCCTCTTATTACAAGGAATCTCCGTATAGGATAAAGATGATACCTCCTAAATCCTAGGTTTTGGATCTATGAGATAGATCTAAATGGATATTAGGATTCTCACTAGATGTAGTGAGATGGTATCAATCGATCCTGAGGAGAATCTCTGGAAAAGTTCCAGGGTGATAAAGACGACTGAATGTCAGTCACAGGCATTGTCTTTACCCTCAGTAGAGGGATAGTATGTTGGAAGAGTTCCAAGCGAGATACCATGGCAAACTAGACGATAAAGGCAGGTGACATCGCTATCAAAAATACTACCAAAGAGGCAGTTTAGGTGTATATTGGTTCATGAGATGAACTGGGTTCCTACCATTGTGTGACAATAGAAGTGTGGCTTTGGCCCAGGAACCCCGGTCCTATCAGTGACCCAGACATATTCTGAGGTAGCATCACCTGATCAAGGAGATAGTTGATCTCCAGGGTGATCGAGGTTAGGAGAGTAGACTCAGAGGACAACACGGCGGATCCACTTACAAAGGCCTTTTCCCAGAGAGATACTTATATGGGATGGTTGAGTATGAGATACTGCAACCACTGCTACAGATGGCCCTAGTGCAAGTGGGAGATTGTTAGTTATATGTATGCCCTAGAGGCCATTACTGTACATAGGATGTATATTGTAGTGGATGCTGGGACATATATAGGTAGGACTTTCTTGCTCGACATGATAGTACGCTATCTTGTTGCTCTTTATCTTAACATGTATATTTATTGTCTCTCTATTACATGTTGATAAAGCCCTTAGGATGTGTACCCGACTTGCAGGACTATGATGCAGATCATACTAGTGGGGCCTGGGTAGTCCATGAGTACATCCTTCAATGTTCTTAGTCGTGGGAATATCGAGACGGGGCATCGATATTCCAGAGTAGACTAGCGTATATCTTCTCGACCCATGTGATGGGCGATGGATGATCCCATATCCATTGGTGTTTGACATCAGAGATGGTATGCGGGTGCTCAGTGGTGACTGGGTACACTGAACGGAGTCGCCGAGAACTCCCAGATGGTATTATACCTCACGTCAGATGGCAGTTCTCTGGTGACACTGGTACAGCTTAGTCTGTTGACCCGAGATCGTCATAGAGTCTTGTGTGTCTCCCACTGTGCTTTGATTTCCACCCTACCACGGCTCTACAGAGTCGTGCAAACAGGTGGTTTTTAGGTACAGTCCCAATTCACATGGAGGCAATGAGCGATAGGAGGGGATTCGTCTCTCCCGGTATTGGGGGTTGATGTTGCGCTATGCTCGACTGGCCATAACTGGAAATCCCTGGCCAGGGTTGCACTGATTTACTGGAAGTGTTATCAGTAGTTTCATGCTTGTTATGGACCTTACATCGGCATGACTTATCAAGCTATTGGGGTCTGACGTTTACCACCCCTAGGCGAGATATGCGACATATCAGACGAACAGACCGGACTGTGCGGTAAGTGTTACTGGTTGGATTCACAGGAGTGTGAGAAGGCTTGCTCGTTGATCTTCTGATCGCTCAATACCCGGGTGGCCGTTACGTTTAGCAGACCGCTTGCGGCTTGTGGGTGTTTGATATGATCATCACCTACTGCCGGCGTATTGACGAGTCTTTAGAGTCCTACACAGGGGTTTCCTGGCTCAAGCGAAAGGAAATAGGAGCGCATATGAGATATGTGCGGGACCGAGAATAATACCAGTATGTGATACTGTATTCTACTCTCGCGATTTGTATCATCGGTCGGTTATATGTGATATAGCCGGGTTACCGAATCAAGTGTTGATTCGATACATTGATACACTTGATATTAGTCGGTTATATGCGATATGACCGGATCATTAAATAAAGTATTGATTTAATGATTTAATGTATAATTATATATTTGATATATTACTTTACATTAACTAGTATTTGTTCACTTAAGATTGATTTTCTCACTTAATGTGCACAAGTTGTATATATGATATATGTTTGTGCACTAGTTTGTATCATGATTGATGATACATGCAAATTTGGGTGTGTGTATGACTTACACCATGTTTAGGTTAATTGTTAGGGTTTTATTTTCTTTATTTATTTTAGAAAATACAAAATGGTGGCTTTCTTTGTTTTGTGCTTGAAGCTTCATAAAACTTGCAAGCATCTTTGACAAAGTCCACCATTTTTGTTTTGCATGAGATTTTAGTTAACCTAACCATTAACTTAAACTCTAGTTTAGTCTCTACATTAGTTTACTCACCCATGGTTGCATCATGATAGACTTCACTTGATTATTCATTCTATTTTTTATATTCTTTTCTTCTTCATCATCTTCTTCAAGTGAAGAAAAACCGTGCTAGAAAATTTTCAAGTGAAGAAAAAGAGTGAGAAATCCAAATCCAAAGTGAACCCACTTCCTATTTCTTCATTCTCTACCACTTGCCATGTTGTATAGGGTGTTCTCTTCACAAAGTTCATGACCAAGTGAAGATGGAGCTTGAGTTTGAGTCTCCCCGACGTAGATCATCTTTGGCCTCGAAATCAACGACCTAGCCCGCTCATTTCTCCGATGAAACCAACGCTAGGGTCCGGGATCCCGATGATCGCAGCGAAGGGACGTCAACACGGAGCTTTAGAAGTGAAGGACCGGATCTACAAAGGTTGTATTCACATTCACTTAGTAGCAAAGTAGTTTGCTTGCTTGTAGTTTCGCCTTACCTCTAGTAAACGATCTTGCATAGAGTTGTTAGTCACATAAAAATTTGATTTTGGCATGGTTGATACCTTGTAGAACCTCTTAAGTGTGCCTAGGAACCCTACAATTTCAACACATTAAACAATTCATTAATGTGACATTTTTGCAAGAAAAGAGACCATGACTCATGATACAAGTCCATGTCACATTAATGCATTGTCATGATGAAAATCCAGCTCATTATTTCCTTAAGCAAACATTAATCCAAATGTTTGCCATAACAAAGAAAATCCGGCAACATCTAAAGTAAACTCGTGATGGATCACGAGGATACCCCTCACCTGTATATACATACCTGCATCCGCATTCTGACTGAATGCGAATGCAATGAGACTAAAGTAATCCAACAAATCTAATAGTAGGATCCGGCTTAAACCAAAGCCCACTAGTATGATCCGTCCGATCATGATCCGTGCAATACCGTACGTATATGATTGGATCCTGCCATATATCATACGGCCTCTACAACGTTTCGCCCGAAACTTGAGAAACTGTCTGTGGGGGACTCTAAAGACTCGTCAATACCTTGGCTGTAGATTTAACCACTAGCACGTCAGAGGTATTAGCCGTACGTAACAGGCAACCAGGTATTGACCAAAATGGAGGTCGATGAGCGAACTCATCCTGACACCCTACTGAGCCTGTCAGTGACAATATCCGTACAGTCCGGTCCGTTCGTCTATGAGCATCGCATGGCGGGCCTAGGGGGTTGGTAAAAGTCAGACCCCCAAAAGCGGTACAAGTCATGTTGGAGTGTAGCCCAGAACACCCTGAGATACTACTGGAATACCTACCAGTAAATCTCCTGCCTCGGCCGAGGGCTTTGTGTAATAGATCTCCTAGACACAGTGCGACCTCACCCCCAATATCGGGAGAGACGAACCCCAGTAGATCCGCTCACTGTCTCCATGTGGCTCGGGACTTTATCCAACTAAAACCTGTTTGCACGACTCCTTTGAGCCGTGGTAGGGTAGTAATCAAAGTACAGTGGGAACTCACACGAGATAAATGACGATCTCAGGTTGATGAACTAACCTGTACACATGTCACCAGGGAACTGCTATCTGACGTCAGGTATAAGATTAACAAGTATGTTCCCGGCGAGTCCTGTCTGGTGTACTCATAACCCAATGAGCACCTGTATACATCTTAGGTGAACCAACTGACACCAGTGGCTTGTGAGACCGGCCACCGCCCTTCGTCGGGGTCTCGACTGTATACACTAGTCTACTCTGGAGTATCGATGCCCTGTCTCGAAACTCCCTCGACTAAGGACCTTTTAAGGATGTGCTTATAGACCCCCAGCTCCCACGTATATGATCGCCATCATACTGCTGGCCGTCAAGCAAGAATCCTAAGGGCTCTATCAACGCGCAATAGTGACCTGTAAGGTCACCTAAAACAGTACTCGATGATAAAGATGAACCAGATAGCATACTATCATCTCGAGTAAGACTGTCCTACTGGTATAGGTCCTCCCTCAATCATTGCAATCACGTGACTGTGATCCAATAATTGACTCTGATGGCACTATCTCAAAAAATGGCCAATCGAGCATAGCGCAACATCAACCCCCAATACCGGGAGAGACGAATCCCCTCCTATCGCTCATTGCCTCCATGTGACTCGGTACTGTACCTAAAAAAAACCTGTTTGCACGACTCAGTAGAGCCGTGGTAGGGTGGAAATCAAAGCACAGTGGGAGACACACAAGACTCTATGACGATCTTGGGTCGACAGACTAACCTGTACCAGTGTCACTATAGAACTTCTATCTGACATGACGTATAATACCATCTAGGAGTTCTCGGCGAGTCCGTTCAGTCTACCCAGTCTCCACTGAGCACCCGTATACCATCTCTGATGTCAAACACCAATGGATATGGGATCATCCATCGCCCATCACATGGGTCGAGAAGATATACGCTAGTCTACTCTGGAATATCGATGCCTCGTCTTGATATTCCCACGACTAGGAACATTGAAGGATGTACTCATGGACTACCCAGGCCCTACTAGTATGATCTACATCATATCCTGGAAGTCAAGTACACATCCTAAGGGCTTTATCAACATGTAACAGAGAGACAGTAAGTGTACATGTTAAGATAAAGAGCAACCAGATAGCGTACTATCATGTCGAGCAAGAAAGTCCTCCCTATATATGTCCAAGCATCCACTATAATATACATCTCATGTACAATAATGGCCTCTAAGGCATACATACAACTAACAATCTCCCACTTGCACTAAGGCCAGTTGTTGTAGTATAGCATACCCAACGTCCTATAAAAGTCTCTCGCAGGAAAGGCCTCAGTAAGTGGATCCGCCGTGTTAACCTCTGAGTCTACTCTCCTAACCTCGATCTCTTGGAGATCAACCATCTCTATGATCAGTTGATACTGCCTTAGAATTTGTCTGGGTCACTGATGGGATCGGGGTTCCTAGGCTTAAGCCACATCTCCATTGTCACATAATGGTAGGAACCAAGTTCATCTCATGAACAAATATACACCCAGACTGCCTCTTTGGTAGCATCGTTGATAGCGATACATTCAGCCTTTATTGTCTAGTTTGTCCCGGTATCTTGCTTGGAACTCTTCCAACATACCGTCCCTCTTCTGAGGGTATACACAATGCCTGTGACTAACTTTCAGTCGTCCTTACCACTTTGGAAGCTATTTAGTGATTCTCCCTAGGATCGATTGATACCATCTCACTACATCTAGTGAGAATCCTAACATCCACTTAGATCTATCTCATAGATCCAAAAATCTGGATTTAGGAGATGTCACCTAGATCCTTCATAGAGAATCAATATGATAAGAGGAGATTGACCCAGTGCAGCATAGGAAACACCTTTCCTATCAAGGGTATGTCTTCCATGTGCAATACGAAGAATACCACCTTACTCTCTACTATCTTTTTGTATATACTAGGTTCATCTACCATTTTGATGAAGTCAAACGCTTTGACTATCATATAAAAACAGATGTTCTAACTCCGCGATGCCTGTTTTAACGTATAAAGAAACTTGCACATGTTTCCGCTGCTCCTACTGTTTACGAAGCCCTCTGGTTGTGTACTTACAGACGTTCTCTTCTGAATCAGTATTTAGAAAAGTAGTCATGACACCTAACTGCCAGATATCGTAGTCATGGTATGTAGCAATGGCAAGTAGGATCTGGATGGACTTAAGCATAGGAACTGGAGAAAAGGTTTCATCATTATCCATACCTGGTCGATAACGAGAACCTATTGCAACAAGCCTAGCTTTGAAAGTCTCAACTTTTCCATCTACACCAAGTAATCTTCTCAAGATATACTTACTTCTGATGGGGTTTTAACCCTTCAGATGTAGCAACCAAAGTCCATACTTTGTTGGTGTACATAAATTCCATCTCAGATCGCTTAGCATCCGGCCATTCTTACAGAGTCCCTACTCTTGATGGCCTGCTCGAAACTAGTTGGGTTATCATCTCATGATGCAATCCTTGCTCCCACTGTCATCGAGAAACCGAAGTATCTCTCAGGCGGATGAGGAACCCTACCAGATCGGCGGAGAGGCTGAGGTTCATCGGGAACTATTGAATCCTCCGGTTCTACCAAATCATCAGCTGTAGTTTGTATATAGCTGGAACTCCTTCCAGTTCTACCTCATGACCACTAATTTCTTTCATAAAAATTCCTTTTCTAAAAAGGTGGCACGCCGAAAAATAAAACACCTTTTGTTTCTCGGTGCGGTAGAAGATATTTCCTTGAGAAATGCTTGGGATATCCTATAAACTTTTACAGAACTGACCTTGTCTTGAGCTTGTCCGGATTTTTCTTTTAGACATAGGCTGGACAACCCCAAATCTTAACATGTTTAAGATATGGGCTCTTCCTATTATATATCGCATATAGAGTGGTAGGTATCTGATTTGGTTGGAACCCTATTCAATAGGTATGCATCTTCTCAAGTGCATAACTCCCGAAAGGAAACAGGTAACTCAGTAGTACTTATCATAGAGCGCACCATATCAAATAGGGTGCGATTGCTCCGCCCCGATACACCATTGTGCTGTGGTGTATACGGAGGAATAATGCTGAGAGAGAATCTCATTCTCCTTTTAGAACAGTCCAGGATCTCCATGCTCAAGTATTCTCCTCCCTGATCTCATCATAGGACTTAAATATTTATACCCGTTTTGGTTCTCAACTTCTGACTTATATTCAATGAATTTCTCAAAAGCTTCCGACTAGTTTTTCAACAGGAACACATGTCCGAATCCTGAGAGATCATCAGTGAATATAAGAAAGTACAAAGAACCAGTCCTGGCATGTGCAGACAGGAGACCATATACATCAGCATGTATCAGTCTCAAGAGTTCACTAACTCTTTCTCTGTTTCAAGTAAACGGACCTATGGTCATCTTATCTTTGTGACATGACTGGCAAGTTTCACAAGATGTAAATTCAAACTGATTTAAATATGCATCTTAATGTAATTTAGCTAGTCGGGTCGCATTGATATGACCTTGTCTACAATGCCACAAGTAGGATTCATTCATTTCTGAACTCTCCCTCTTGTGTGTGTTCTGTACGTTAAGAACTGTAGTTTGATTTAGAATGTATATATATTTAGATAACGTGCCTGAACCGATCAACTCTTGATATAGGAAATGTTCAAAACGTTATCCAACAATACAAAATTATATCCTTCTTTAGTAAATAAAGAGACTGATATAATGTTGTATATCAGGTTCGGTATCTAATAACATTCGTTCAGAATCAATGTATTTGATAATACAAGGTGATATGTGCCAACTGATTTGGCTGCAACAATTGCTATACTTAGAGACATATCACCCTTTCCCAGTTCTCTACCTTTCTATAGCCCATGCAACAGATTACATATGCGGGATCCTGATCCGGTATCACATACCCAGGACGCAGAGGATATTGAGAAACAGTTCTCGGTAACGAACACACCCGAAGAAGATGCATCAACATGCACTTTCTTCGTTTGGGCGGCATGGGAATCCTGGTATTCCCCTATTTTCCTGCTCGGTCTTATAACAATTATAAGTTGGAGCGGGACCAACGTTCTCCAACACAGTATAACAAGCGGGTTCGGTTAATACATCCATATTATTATCTTGATTAAGGCGTGACATGGTCGCTACCTGGAGAGAGAGAAGAAAACACTCTGCGTGCGCTCTTGCAAGATTAGATTGGTTATATATTTTATCTAATCAGGATGGCTCCTACTATTTTTTATCAAATCTTCCTTCAAACCTTAAAAGCAAAGACTTTCCGGGATTAATTACTGTTAGTTATATGTATGCCCTAGAGGCCATTACTATACATACGATGTATATTGTAGTGGATGCCAGGACATATATAGGGAGGACTTTCTTGCTCGACATGATAGTATGCTATCTGGTTGTACTTTATCTTAACATGTACTCAGATTGTCTCTATGTTACATGTTGATAAAGCCCTTAGGATATGTACTCGACTACTGGGACTATGATGAGATCATAGTAGTGGGGCCACGGTAGTCGATGAGTACATCCTATAACTGTTCCTAGTCGAGGGTGTATCGAGACAGGGCATCGATACACCAGAGTAGACTAGCGTATACGCATCTTGATCCATATGATGGGCGATGGATGATCCCATATCCATCGGTGTTTGACATCAAGGATGGTGTACGGGTGCTCAGTGGAGACTGGGTACACTGGACGGACTCGCCGAGAACTCCCAGATGGTATTATACCTCACGTCAGATGGCAGTTCTCCGGTGACACTAGTACAGAGTAGTCTGTTGACCCGAGATCGTCATAGAGTCTTGTGTGATTCCCACCGTGCTTTGATTTCCATCATACCACGTCCAAGAGGGCGTGTAAAAAGGTGGCTTTTGGGTACAGTCCCGAATCACATGGAGGCAATGAGCGATAGGAGGGGATTCGTCTCTCCCGGTATAGGGAGTTGATGTTGTGCTGTGTTCGATTGGCTATAACCGGAAATCCCTGGCCAGGGTTGCTGAAATTTACTGGTAAGTGTTATCAGTAGTTTCTCAAACTTTTATAGACCTCATATCGACACGACTTATCGAGCTACTGGGGTCTGACGTTTACCACCCCTAGGCGAGATATGCGATATATCAGACGACGAGACCGGACTGTACGGGAGTGTTACTGTTTGGATTCACAGGAGAAGTTACAGGCTTGCTTGTTGATCTTCTGAGCGCTCAATACCTGGGTGGCTGTTACGTTTAGCTGACCGCTTGCAGCTTGTGGGTGTTTGATATGATCATCACCTACTGCCGGCGTATTGACGATTCTTTAGAGTCCTACACAGAGGTTTCTTGGCTCAGGCAAAACGGAGTAGGAGCACATATGTGATATGTGCGGGACCGAGGATAATACGATATGAGATACCGTATTCTATTCTCGCGATATTTGATATCAGCCGGGTCATCGGATCAAGTGTTGATTCGATGAATCGGTACGGATAAATATTAGTCGGTTATATGCGATATAGCCGGATTGTCGGATCAAGTGTTGATTCGATAATTTAATGTATAATAATATATATGATATATTAAATTACATTAACTAATATTTGCTCACTAAAAGATTCTTTTTCTCACTCGGGTAATACATTGATATATATGCGATATATGTTAAATGTATTATTTTATTTTGTTACAATAAATATTGTATATGTGATATATAATATTGTAACATATTATAATTATTAATACAACATGTTTAGAGGAGTTTAAACATGATTAGGGTTTGGATTAGGGTTAAACCTTCTAGTTGATTCTAGAAGCTTTACTTTGTCTTTGTTAAGATATTATGATAGATATTTCTTTGTGACTCACCCTTTAACCTAACCCAAACCCTAACCCTAGTAAACTCTCTACAATGGTTACTACAACCATGGTTGCATAAAGGATTATGATAACATTTTATTATTCATCACAAATGATATTGTTCATCTTCTTCCTTCTTCTTCGTTGCTCAAAAAGCTTTCTTGCTTTGATATTTTGTGATGAAAATATGTGAGAAAAAGATAAATAAAGAGAGCAAAAATCCTACTTCATCATCCTCATCTTCCCTTGCCATTTAGATGAGGGTGTTCACATCATTTCATGAGTGTTAGCTTGTGTTAACGGAACTTCAAAGTAGATCATCTTTGTATCGAAGATCGGAAGCAAAGGTTGCATCTTTCTCTTCGTGGAACCTCTCGAGAGTCCGGAACCCGATGATCGCAGCGAAGGGACCACAACACGGAGCATATGAAGTGAAGGACTGGATCTACAAAGGTTGTAATCCCTCTCACTTAGTGTTAAAGTTGTTAACATGTTAGTTTTCACCTAATCTCTAGTTTAAAGATCCGTATTCGGGTTGTTCGGCACGGCTAAAATTTTAATCGGGCATGGTTGATGCCTCGTAGACCCTTGTGCACGTGCATAGCAACCCTACAGTGGTATCAGAGCCAAGCTAGAGCTTTAGGCGAAGTCTAGACGAAGTTTAAAGTCCGATCGAACTCGAAAACCCCGGCACGAACCTTTCTCTGTACATTTTCTGAAAATGTGGTTTTTTCCAAATTAAAAATGTCCAAAAATTACAGCAGGGAATTATAAGAGTTACTGTGAAGCACGTGAGCGCAATTCGACTAAAGCGCCGCAGAACCGCGGCCCCACCCCAGCATGTGCGGCTGTTCCGCGGCCATATAGTCGATTCTTCGCACATGATTTGCACAGTAATTCCTATATTTTAAGTTTGTATTTTCTGGGAATTTTTAATATTTATTCAACAGTTGAATTTTCTGGGTTGTTTTGGGGATTCGATGATTCGATCGGTTTATTTAAATTCGTCTGTGTTTTGTCCGGATAATTTTTAGAAACTGTTAAAAAGTTCGAACGGATATCAATAACTCACTTTTTCCCCTGTCGGAAAATTTTTCAAAAGTTGGATTTTTCTCGTGTTTAAGAACGTTCTAAGTCGTGCAAGTAACGCGGTGGACCCTCTAGAAGACAACAAACCTTAACTCGATTATGTGACCGTCTTGAACTGCCTTTTGAACCTTTGGGTTTGGGGCAGTACGGCGTGCCACATGTGAGGCGTTGGCTTGACCCTTCTACGGCTGGACCATTGGTACTGTGGCATGTGATGGATGTTTTTAAACTGATTTCAAGTGTTGAGATAAATTGGGGAAATCTTGGGTGTTTGATTATTCGATCGGAAAGTTTAACTTTGTCTATTTATCTGGAATGTGATACAATATTTGGAATCCACAGGTAGTTATGAGATAACTAATTTGAATATTATAAACATAGCAGTTTAGTCTCAAATGATCGGTTGCCACGGAATTTTGATGTGATCAAAAGTCCGTCGCAATCACGTAGTGTACGCGGATACTCGCCGGGTAAACTTAATAGACAGCTACACCCCATAGCCCCGACCAAGTGACTGTAGGAGAACCCCGTCGCCGAAAGCATCCGTTCGGGTGCTCGCGGTAGCGGTGTTCCGCCTTAGTGCACTTCGTCGACGGCATCTGGGGGTGCGGCCGTATACTAAAGTTTGCGACGAGCATTCGATCAGGACGTCGGGAATCTTGTTGAATTGCCCGACTTGATATTGAAAAGCGTTTTCGATAATGAGACTAAAATGCGGGGTTTATAATTGTTAGGCATGCGATGTCTAAGGAATTCATTTGGCTAGGCATGCGATGTCTAAAGAAGTTGCGGATTCCAACTGTTGTAGTTTTACACTTTCTTTTCTGTGACCGTAAGCGTAGTATGTGGTGTATCGCTGGCTTCGTTGCTATACATCAACGACAATCGGGGTACGCATACTTGCTTACGTTGATGATATGTGATATTATGTGTTGCTGTGATTTGTTATATTGGATCGTCGCGTTTGAATAGCCGGGGTTTTATGTGAGATGAGAGTTTTTTCTTTTTCATTCATGTAAAATTCATTTGTATGTAATATTCTTTTATTGGGGCACTTCCAGGTAGCGGAAGCTGTCACCGTTGTATATTATTTTCTTTTCCGCATTAGGTAGACCCAAGGCGGGGAGCACAAGTAACCGGGTTCTAGGGTCCAGTGGGAGACCATCTCGAGGAGTCGAGACCGGGTCTCCTAACCCTAGAATTGGCAGTGTTACTTGCCGCTCTCGTAGGGGTCTAGGGATGTGGGTTTGGCTATTCATCGCGACCGTGGAATCCGTGTTTTATACAGGCTCGTATAGAAAACACGGACGTCCTAGTATATCCAATATTTCATATATGTTTCTTCTGCTGCAATGTTCTGTGATGAGATTATATTACTGCCTGAGACGAATGTTTATATTATATATATGAGATATATGTTATATTGCAGATTTCGTTTCAAAAGAGATGCTTGTGAAGCATAATAAAATGGGACTTCATTAATGAGATTAATGAAATAAAAGAAACCTAAGATGTTGTAGAAACTTGTTTAATAAAAACTGGTAGCTCTAGTTCTTGCTTTGCATAGCGGTGTTCCTTGTAGAACATCCAGCACCTTATTCGATAAGGAAAGGACCGAGATCCCTTCACCGGGAGTGACTCCTTTAGCAATAACTGGCAGATGCTACAAACTCGGTTTGTCTTTTGATTGCTTCTATAGTTCTTGCTTTGCATAGTGATATTTGTGAAATATCCTGCACCTTATTCGATGAGGAAAGGGCCGACGATCCCTTCACCGGGAGTGACCCCTTTAGCAAAACTAGAAAAGCCTAAAAAACACTCCATTTAAAATCACTCGATTCTACAACGATATCAAGTTCATTACGCAAAAGGTTTTCTTAAAAACCTGTCGTAGCCCTCCGTCATTTCAGATAAGTACTTCATAGTATTCGTGCTGCGTTTGTTGGCTTTCGTCAAGGCGTAGTGTGCGGTAGCTATTTATGCTTATCTGCTAGCATATGATGCGATTGAGTTAGGGTAGTCGTGCGACTTTGTTGGCTTTCGTCAAGGGTCGTGCGGGTGGGTTTAATTCAATCGGGAAATGACGGGTTGGACTTGACTAGTAGCCTATGGTTTGTTGGCTTTCGTCAAGGTCATAGGATGCTAGGGGCAAAATATTATTGGGAATTTCAAGTGTTGAAATTTGCAATGAGATTGCATACCTTCTATGAGATAGTTGGATCCCGATACCCGCTGCGAGTAAGAGTTACTCCTGGGAGAGTTTTACACATTACAATTAGCCGATCAAGTAGGTGTCTAGAAAGGTGTTAACGGGGTTACGCCTCTGGGAAAACGAGGTTTACTTAATTAGGTTCGTGCGAAAGCACGGGGGACCTCCCTCAAAGTACTGACACTGGCCTGGCTGAAAGATTGGCGAACTTGTAGCGTGTAATTAATCCTGGCTAGTCTTTCCTTTTAGGGTTTGAAGGAAGATTTGATTAAAACAGTGGGAGACATCCTGATTAGATATATTAGATAACCAATCTAATCTTGCAAGAGCATACGCTGAGTGTTTTCTTCTCTCTCTCTCCTGGTAGCGACTATATCACGCCTTAATCAAGATAATAAAACGGATATATTGACCGAACCCGCTTGTTATACTGAGCTGGGGAACATTGGTCCTGCTCCAACTTATAATTGTTATAAGACAGAGCAGGAAATTGGGGAATACCAGATTTCCCGTGCCGCCCAAACGAAGAAAGTGCATGTTGATGCATCATCTTCGGGTGTGTTCATTACAGAGAACTGTTTCTCAGTATCCTTTACGTCCTGGGTATGTGATACCGGATCAAGATCCCGTATATGTAATCTGTTACATAGGCTACAGATAGGTAGAGAACTGAGAACGGGTGATAAGTTTTATGAGACAGAAAACGGTGCAAGTATTGCATCCAAGTCTGTTGGTCACTATCACCCTGTATTACCTGAATACATTGATTCTGAACAAATGTTATTAGATACCGAACCTGATATACAAAATCATATCAGTCTCTTTATTAGTAAAGAAAGGATATAATTTTGTATTGTTGGATAATGTTTTGAACATTTCCTATATCAAGAGTTGATCGGTTCAGGCACGTTATCTAAAAGCATTGACGTTCTAAATCAAACCACAGTTCTTTGTATACAGAACACACACGAGAGGAAGAGTTCAGAAATGAACGAATCCTTCTTAAGGCATTGTAGACTAGGTCATATCAATGCGGCCCTGCTAGCAAAGTTACATTTAGATGCATATTTAAATTATTTTAAATTTACATCTTGTGAAACTTGCCGGTCATGTCACAAAGATAAAATGACCACAACTCTGTTTATTGGAAACAGAGAAAGAGTTAGTGAACTCTTGGGAATGATACATGATGATGTATGAAACTCCCCTGTCTACACATGCCAAGACCGGTTCTTTGTACTTCATTACATTCTCTGATGATCTCTCAAGATTTAGACATATGTTCCTGCTGAAACACAAGTCCGAACCTTTTGAGATATTCACAGAATATAAGTTAGAAGTAGAGAACCAAAATACGGGTAAAAGTATTATGTCCTTTGATGAGATCAGGGAGGAGAATACTTGAGCACGGTATTCCTGGACTATTCTAAAGAAGAATGAAATTCTTTCTCAGCATTACTCCTCCGTATACACCACAGCACGTCGGTGTATCGGGGCGGAGCAATAGCACCCTATGTGATATGGTGTGCTCTATGATGAGTACTACTGAGTTTCCTATTTCCTTTAGGGAGTTATGCACTTGAGAAGCTGCATACCTATTGAATAGGGTTCAAATCAAATCAGTTGCCTACCACTTCATATGTTATATGGAAAGGGAAGAGCCAATGTCTTAAGTTAGTTAAGATTTGGGGTTGTCCGGCCTATGTCTAAAAGCAAAATCCGGACAAGCTCGAGGCAAGGTCTGTTCTGTAGAACTGGAAAGGTTCCAGCTATACAAACTGCAGCTGATGATTTGGTAAACCCGAAGGAGTCAATAGTTTCCAACGAACCTCAGCCTCTCCGCCGATCTAGTAGGGTTCCTCACTCACCTGAGAGATACTTCGGTTTCTCTATGACAGTGGGAGCGAGGATTGCATCATGAGATGATGACCCAACTAGTTTCGAGCTGGCCATCAGGAGTGGGACTCTGTAAGAATGCCTGGATGCTTATCGATCTGAGATGGAATCCTTATACACCAACAAAGTATGGACTTTGGTTGCTTTATCTGAAGGGTTAAATCCCCATCAGGAGCAAGTATATCTTGAGAAGATTACTTGGTGTACATGGAAAAGTTGAGACTTTCAAAGCTAGACTTGTTAAAGGTTTGCATCATAGACCAGGTATGGATTATGTTGAAACCTTTTCTAAGGATCTATGCTTAAGTCCATCCAGATCCTACTTGCCACGGCTACATACCATGACTACGATATCTGGTGGTTGGGTGTCATGACTGCTTTTCTAAATGATGTTTTAGAAAAGAGCGTCTATAAGTATACAGCCAGAGGGCTTCGTAGACAGTGGGAGCAGCGGAAACGTGTGCAAGATGTTTTATGTGATAAAACAGGCATCGTGGAGTTGGAACATCTGTTTTGATGTGGTAGTCAAAGAGTTTGACTTCATCAAAATGGTAGATGAACCTTGTATATACAAAAAGGTAGTAGAGAGTATGGCGGTGATCCTCGTAGAGTACGTGGATAACATACTCTTGATAGGGAAGGAGTTTCCTATGCTACGCTCAGTTAATCTCCACTTATCACAAGGATTCTCCATATAGGATAAAAGTGATACCTCCTAAATCCTGGGTTTTGGATCTATGAGATAGATCTAATTGGATGTTAGGATACTCACTAGTTGTAGTGAGATGGTATCAATCGATCCTAGGGAGAATCACTGGAAAGGTTCCAGGGTGATAAGGACGACTGAATGTCAGTCGCAGGCATTGTCTTTACCCTCAGTGGAGGGACGGTATGTTGGAAGAGTTCCAAGCTAGATACCGTGACTTACTAGACGATTAAAGGCAAGATACATCGTTACCAAGGATGCTACCAAAGAGGCAGTCTGGATATATATAAGTTCATAAGATGAACTTCGTTCCTACCATTGTGTGACAATGGAGTTGTGGCTTCAGCCAAGGAACTACCGTCCCATCAGAAATCCAGATATAATTCTTAGGCAGTATCACCTGATCATGGAGATGGTTGATCTCCAGGGAGATCGAGGTTAGGAGAGTAGACGCAGAGGACAACAGCGCGGATCCACTCACAAAGGCCTTTTTCCCAGTAGAGACTATTATGGGATGGTTGAGTATGAGATACTTCAACCGCAGCTAATTGTTGGGTATGCGATACCACAACAGATGGCCCTAGTGCAAGTGGGAGATTGTTAGTTATATGTATGCCCTAGAGGCTATTACTGTACATACGATGTATATTGTAGTGGATGCTAGGACATATATAGGGAGGACTTTCTTGCTCGACATGATAGTATGCTATCTGGTTGTACTTTATCTTAACATGTACTCAGATTGTCTCTATGTTACATGTTGATAAAGCCCTTAGGATATGTACTCGACTACTGGGACTATGATGAGATCATAGTAGTGGGGCCACGGTAGTCGATGAGTACATCCTATAACTGTTCCTAGTCGAGGGTGTATCGAGACAGGGCATCGATACACCAGAGTAGACTAGCGTATACGCATCTTGATCCATATGATGGGCGATGGATGATCCCATATCCATCGGTGTTTGACATCAAGGATGGTGTACGGGTGCTCAGTGGAGACTGGGTACACTGGACGGACTCGCCGAGAACTCCCAGATGGTATTATACCTCACGTCAGATGGCAGTTCTCCGGTGACACTGGTACAGAGTAGTCTGTTGACCCGAGATCGTCATAGAGTCTTGTGTGATTCCCACTGTGCTTTGATTTCCATCATACCACGTCCAAGAGGGCGTGCAAAAAGGTGGCTTTTGGGTACAGTCCCGAATCACATGGAGGCAATGAGCGATAGGAGGGGAATCGTCTCTCCCGGTATAGGGAGTTGATGTTGTGCTGTGTTCGATTGGCTATAACCGGAAATCCCTGGCCAGGGTTGCTGAGATTTACTGGTAAGTGTTATCAGTAGTTTCTCGAACTGTTATAGACCTCATATCGACACGACTTATCGAGCTACTGGGGTCTGACGTTTACCACCCCTAGGCGAGATATGCGACATATCAGACGACGAGACCAGACTGTACGGGAGTGTTACTGTTTGGATTCACAGGAGAAGTTACAGGCTTGCTTGTTGATCTTCTGAGCGCTCAATACCTAGGTGGCTGTTACGTTTAGCTGACCGCTTGCAGCTTGTGGGTGTTTGATATGATCATCACCTACTGCCGGCGTATTGACGATTCTTTAGAGTCCTACACAGAGGTTTCTTGGCTCAGGCAAAACGGAGTAGGAGCACATATGTGATATGTGCAGGACCGAGGATAATACGATATGAGATACCGTATTCTATTCTCGCGATATTTGATATCAGCCGGGTCATCGGATCAAGTGTTGATTCGATGAATCGGTACGGATAAATATTAGTCGGTTATATGCGATATAGCCGGATTGTCGGATCAAGTGTTGATTCGATAATTTAATGTATAATAATATATATGATATATTAAATTACATTAACTAATATTTGCTCACTAAAAGATTCTTTTTCTCACTCGGGTAATACATTGATATATATGCGATATATGTTAAATGTATTATTTTATTTTGTTACAATAAATATTGTATATGTGATATATAATATTGTAACATATTATAATTATTAATGCAACATGTTTAGAGGAGTTTAAACATGATTAGGGTTTGGATTAGGGTTAAACCTTCTAGTTGATTCTAGAAGCTTTACTTTGTCTTTGTTAAGATATTATGATAGATATTTCTTTGTGACTCACCCTTTAACCTAACCCAAACCCTAACCCTAGTAAACTCTCTACAATGGTTACTACAACCATGGTTGCATAAAGGATTATGATAACATTTATTATTCATCACAAATGATATTGTTCATCTTCTTCCTTCTTCTTCGTTGCTCAAAAAGCTTTCTTGCTTTGATATTTTGTGATGAAAATATGTGAGAAAAAGATAAATAAAGAGAGAAAAAATCCTACTTCATCATCCTCATCTTCCCTTGCCATTTAGATGAGGGTGTTCACATCATTTCATGAGTGTTAGCTTGTGTTAACGGAACTTCAAGGTAGATCATCTTTGTATCGAAGATCGGTAGCAAATATTGCATCTTTCTATTCGTGGAACCTCTCGAGAGTCCGGAACCCGATGATCGCAGCGAAGGGACCACAACACGGAGCATATGAAGTGAAGGACCGGATCTACAAAGGTTGTAATCCCTCTCACTTAGTGTTAAAGTTGTTAACATGTTAGTTTTCGCCTAATCTCTAGTTCAAAGATCCGTATTCAGGTTGTTCGGCACGGCTAAAATTTTAATCGGGCATGGTTGATGCCTCATAGACCCTTGTGCGCTTGCATAGCAACCCTACAATTACACCCTACAAGTTCGCCAATCTTTCAGTCATGACAGTGCCAATATTTTGAGGGAGGTTCCCCGTGCTTTCGCACGGACCTAATTAAAATAAAGCTCGTTTTCCCAGGGGGTAACCCCATTGACACCTTTCTAAACACCTACTTGATCGGCTAATTGTAAAGTGTAAAACTCTCCCAGGAGTAACAATTACTCGCAGTGGGTATCAGGATCCAACTATCTCATAGAAGGTATGCGATCTTATTGCAAATTTCAACATTTGAAACTCCCGATAATGGTTTTTACCTTTAGTGGCTTATGACCTTGGCTATAGTCAACAAATCACCTGCACTAGTCAAGTTCTACCCGTCATTTCATGATTAATTAGACCCACCCACATGACCCTTGGCTAAGGTCAACAAAGTTACATGACTATCCTAATTAATCGCATCATATGCTGTGTAGGAGACATCACTTAGCTACCGTACACTACGCCTTGGTTAAGGTCAACAAACGTAGCACGAATACTAAGTACTCTACTTCCTAAAATGACGGAGGGTTCCGGATGGTTTTTAAGAAAACCTTTAACGCTTTGAACATGATATCGTTGCAGAATCAAATAGTTTTAAAATGGAGTGTTTTTTAGGCTTTTGCTAGTTTCGCTAAAGAGGCCACTCCCGGTGAAGGGATCTCGACTCTTTCCTCGTCGAATGAGGTGCAGGATATTCACAATACCACTATGCAAAACAAGAACTAGAAAAGCAATCAAAAAACAAAACCGGAGGTTGTAGCATTTGCTAGTTATTGCTAAAGAGGCCACTCCCGGTGAAGGGATCTCGGCTCTTTCCTCATCGAATGAGGTGCAGGATATTCTACAAGAAATACCGCTATGCAAAGCAACAAATAGAGCTACCTTATTTTGAAAATTCGATTCCACAACATCTTTAGGTTTATTTTCTTTCATTAATCACATTAATGAATGTCCCATCATTTAAGTTACCTAAACATCACAGATAAATAAAACGTACGCTTATGCCATCCGCATTCGCCACGAAGTCTCGTCATGCACCGTTAGGTTAGGTAACTAACGACAGAGCGGGGCAGAGCTAGCACGGGTGAAAAACATAAGCAACGTTTATAATATATTATATATATTGTAGGGTTCCTAGGCACTCTTGTGAAGGTTCGTAAGGCATCAAACATGCCCGGATTAAATTTTAGACGTGCCGAACAACCCAAAGCCGGGATCTTTGCTAGATTATTAGGGTTTAACATGCAATAAGATAACTTTTATCTAAGTGTGAGGGATTACAACCTTTGTAGTCCGCTCCTTCACTTCACAAGCTCCGAGTAGAAGTCCCTTTGCCGCGATCCACGATCTCCCGGACTCATGAGAGGCTCCACGACTCGAACGATCCATTCTAGCTCGTCGTATTCCAAATCTCCGATGATCTACCTCGAGGTTGCTTCGACTCAAGCTTTCTCACTCTTAAAGAAGAGAACACACTAATCTCAAGGGCTAGATGAGATGAGGATGAGAGAGTAGTGATTTAGCTTTCTTTTTATATCATTTTCTCATAATCTTTCATCACATAAGAATTTTCAAGAGAGCTTCTTCTTTCAAGAGAGAAGAAGAAGATGATAATGGAAAAAGAATAATGATAATCCATTTTCTTTTGTGATGAATAGAAATATAAACATACGATTGAATTATTAACCATGGTCAAGGATGAATGGATGAGAATGTGTAGAGAAACAACTAGGGTTAGGGTTTGGTTAAGTTAAAAAATGTGTCATCCAAAATATCTTTACAAATGACAAAAGAAAATTGCTTCTAGAAGGAACTTGAAGCAACTAAACCCAATCAAACCCTAACCTCAATTAATCATCCTTAAACATGTTTAACAATTAATCATATCATGTCACAATAATATATATCACATATATATTATATATTTGCAACAAAAGAAAATAATACAATTAACATATATCGCATATATATCAATGTATCATCCACTGAGAAAATGAAATAATAAAGTAAGCCAATATTAGTTAATATAATAATATATCATATATATATTATTATATATTAAATCATCGAGTCAACACTTGATCCGACGATCCGGCTATATCGAATATAACCGACTAATATATCATGTACCGATTCATCGAATCAACACTTGATCCGATGACCCGGTTCATATCCATATATCGCGAGAATCTAATACGGTATCCCATATCGCATTATTCTCGCTCCTGCGCATATCACATATGTGCCACTACTCTGTTTCGCCTGAGCCAAGAAACCTCTGTGTAAGACTCTAAAGAATCGTCAATACGCCGGTAGCAGGTGATGATCATATCAAACACCCACAAGCTGCAAGCGGTCAGCTAAACGTAACAGCCACCCAGGTATTGAGCGATCAGAAGATCAACAAGCTAGCCTGTGCGTTCTCCTGTGAATCCGATCAGTAACACTCCCGTACAGTTCGGTCTGTTCGTCTGATATGTCGCATATCAAGTCTAGGGGTGGTATACGTCAGACCCCAGTAACCGATAAGTCGTGTCGATGTATGGCTCATAACGGGTCGAGAAACTACTAGTAACACTTACCAGTAAATCTCTATATCAGCCCTGGCCAGGGACTTCCAGTTATAGCCAATCGAACACAGCACAACATCAACTCCCTATACCGGGAGAGACGAATCCCCTCCTATCGCTCATTGCCTCCATGTGATTCGGGACTGTACCCAAAAGCCACCGTTTTGCACGCCCTCTTGGACGTGGTAAGGTGGAAATCAAAGCACAGTGGGAATCACACAAGACTCTATGACGATCTCGGGTCTTCAGACTACCCTGTACCTGTGTCACCGGAGAACTGCCATCTGACGTGTGGTATATCACCATCTGGGAGTTCTCGGCGAGTCCGTCCAGTGTACCCAGTCTCCACTGAGCACCCGTACACCATCTATGATGTCTAACACCGATGGATATGGGATCATCCATCGCCCATCATATGGGTCAAGATGCGTATACGCTAGTCTACTCTGGTGTATCGATGCCCTGTCTCGATATACCCTCGACTAGGAACAGTTATAGGATATACTCATCGACTACCGCGGCCCCACTAGTAAGATCTCATCATAGTCCCAGTAGTCGAGTACAGATCCTAAGGGCTTTATCAACATGTGAGAGTAAAACAGTAAACCAATACAAGTCAACATGTTAAGATAAAGTGAAACCAAATAGCATACTATCATGACGAGCAAGAAAGTCTTCTCTATATATAACCAAGCATCCATTATAATATACATCAAATGTACAACAATGGCCTCTAGGGCATATACATAACTAACAATCTCCCACTTGCACTAAGGCCAGCTGCTGTAGTATCTCATACCTAGCATCCCGAATAATCTCTCAAACTGTATCTGGGGAATAGCCTTCGTGAATGGATCCGCAGTGTTGTCCTTCGTATCTACTCTCCTGACCTCGATCTCCCGCCGATCAACTATCTCCCTGATCAGGTGATACCGCCTCAGAATATGTCTGGACTTCTGATGGGACCTGGGTTCTTTGGCCAAAGCCACAGCTCCATTGTTATCGCAATACAGAGGTATTGGATGCTCAATGGATGGAACCACACCAAGTTCACTAATGAACTTCTTGATCCAGACAGCCTCTTTGGCAGCATCGTTGGCAGCGATGTATTCAGCCTCCATCGTTGAGTCTGCAACGGTATCCTGTTTGGAACTCTTCCAACATACCGCCCCTCCATTGAGGGTAAAGACAATACCCGAATGCGACTTAGATTCGTCCTTATCACTTTGGAAGCTGGAATCGGTAAAGGACTCCACCTGGAGTTCTCCATTACCATACACCAAGAACATCTCCTTAGTCCTTCGTAAGTACTTGAGAATGTTCTTCACTGCTGTCCAATGATTCTCTCCAGGATCTGCTTGATACCGACTCACTACACTTAGTGAGTATGCTACATCGGGTCTGGTACATAGCATCGCATACATGATAGAGCCTACTGCCGAAGCATAGGGTATCCCTTGCATGCGAGCTCTCTCCAAATCAGTCTTGGGAGACATCTCTTTGGAGAGAGTGAGTCCAGAGATCGTGGGCTGATTCCTACGCTTGGATTCTTCCATACTAAACCTCTTTAGTATGGTGTCAATGTACCTGGATTGGGACAATCCCAGTATCCGTTTAGATCTATCTCTATAGATCATGATTCCCAATATGCAGGAGGCATCACCTAGATCTTTCATTGAGAATCTCTGTGATAAGAAGAGCTTGACTGATTGCAGCATAGGAATATCATTTCCTATCAAGAGTATGTCATCCACGTATAATACGAGGAAGACAACCTTACCCTCTGCTTCCTTCTTATAGATACAAGGTTCATCTATATTTTTGATGAAGTCAAACTCTTTGACTACAACATCAAAACAGATGTTCCAACTCCGCGATGCTTGCTTCAACCCATAAATGGATTTAAGCAGTTTGCACACCTTTCCGCTGCTCCCACTATCTACGAAGCCCTCTGGCTGAGTCATGTACACGCACTCTTCTAAATCACCGTTTAGAAAGGCGGTCTTAACATCCATTTGCCAGATTTCGTAGTCATGGTATGCAGCAATGGCAAGTAAGATCCGGATGGACTTAAGCATAGCTACTGGAGAAAAGGTTTCGTCATAGTCCACACCTGGTCGTTGACGAAATCCCTTTGCTACCAGTCTAGCTTTGAAAGTCTCAACTTTTCCATCTACACCAAATTTCTTTTTAAAGATCCACTTACTCCCTATGGGTTTTACCCCTTCAGGAGCATTTTCCAAAGTCCATACTTTGTTGGTGTACATGGATTCCATCTCAGATCGCATTGCATCCAGCCATTTCACAGAGTCACCACTCGTGATGGCCTGCTCGAAACTAGTCGGTTCATCATCATCCATGATGCAATCCTCGCTTCCACCATCAATGAGAAAACCGTAGTATCTCTCAGGTGGATGAGAAACCCTACTAGATCGGCGGAGAGGCTGGGGTTCGTCGGGTACTACTGAATCCTCTGGTTCAACCAAGTCTTCTGTTATAGTTTGTGTTGCTGGAACCTCTTCCAGTTCTACCTCATTGCCATCAATTTCTTTCATAAGAAAACCCCTTTCTAAAAAGGTGGCATGTCGAGAAACAAACACTTTTTGTTCCTCGGAGTGGTAGAAGATATACCCTCGCGAATGTTTGGGATATCCAATAAACTTACATAAAACAGATCTTGCCTCGAGCTTGTCCGGATTTTGTCTTTTGACATAGGCTGGACAACCCCATATCTTAATATACATAAGAGATGGTCTCTTCCCTTTCCATATCTCATATGGAGTGGTAGGCACTGATTTGGTAGGAACCATATTCAATAGATGTATGGCTGTCTCAAGCGCATACCCCCAAAAGAAAATAGGTAACTCAGCCTCGCTCATCATAGATCGTACCATATCTAATAGGGTCCGATTCCTTCGTTCCGATACACCGTTGTGCTGTGGTGTATAAGGAGGAGTAAGCTGAGAGAGAATCCCATTCTCTTTTAGATAATCTAGGAACTCACCGCTCAAGTATTCACCTCCTCGATCAGATCGAAGAATCTTAATACTTTTGCCCGTTTGGTTCTCTACTTCGTGCTTATATTCTCTGAATTTCTCAAAAGCTTCAGACTTGTGTTTCATCAGAAACACATGTCCGTATCTAGAGAGATCGTCAGTGAATGTAATGAAGTAGGAAGAACCGTTCCTGGCATGCGTAGACATGGGACCGCATACATCACTATGTATCAGTCCTAAGAGTTCGGTAACTCTTTCTCCGTGTCCACTAAACGGAGCTTTGGTCATTTTTCCTTTGAGACATGAATGGAAAGTATCATAAGATGATAATTCGAACGGATTCAAATAACCATCCCTATGCAACTTAGCCAGTCGTGTCGCATTGATATGACCAAGTCTACAATGCCACAAGTAGGATTCGTTCATATCTGAACTTTTCCTCTTGTGTGTGTTTTGTACATTTAGGACTGTATTCTGATTTAGAATGAATATGCCATTATGTAACGAGCCTGATGCAATCAACTTTTGATCTAGGAATATGTTCATAACATTTTCCTGTACTACAAAATTATATCCCTCTTTACTCAATAAAGAAACTGATATAATGTTGCACATCATGTTCGGTATATAATAACACTCATTCAGAATCAGTGTATTACGACTTGGTAATACAAGGTGATATTCCCCAACTGCTTTGGCTACAATATTTGCACCGTTCCCTACTTGAACGGAATGATCACCTTTTCCCAGTTCTCTACCTTTACGTAGCCCATGTAACTGTTTACATATGTGGGATCCTGATCCGGTATCTAATACCCAGGACGTAGGGTGAACTGAGAAACAGTTCTCAATAACTAACACACCTGAAGAAGATGCATCAACATGCATGTTCTTTTGGGCGGCGTGAGAATCTAGATATTCTCCTGTTTCCTGTTCAATCTTATAACTCTTATAAGAAAGAACGGGTTCAACGTTCCCTTGCTCAGTACAATAATCGGGTTCAGTCAATACATCCATATTATTATCTTGATTATGGCCTGAAATGGTCGCTACCTGGAGAGAGAGAGAAGAAAACACTTTAGCGTATGCTCTTGCAAGATTAGATTGGTTATTATCTTATCTAATCAGGATGTCTCCCACTGTTTTTATCAAATCTACCTTAAAACCCTAAAAGGTAAGATTAGCCGGGATTAATTACACCCTACAACTTCGTCAATCTTTCAGCCAGATCAGTGTCGGTACTTTGAGGGAGGTTCCCCGTACTTTCGCATGGACCTAATTAGTAAACCTCGTTTTCCCAGAGGCGTAACCTCGTTAACACTTTTCTAGACACCTACTTGAATGACTAATTGTCCTGTGTAAAACTCTCCCAGGAGTAACTCTTACTCGCAGTGGGTATCGGGATCCAACTATCTCATAGGAGGTATGCAATCTCATTGCAAATTTCAACACTTGAAATTCCCGATAATACTTTTACCCCTAGCGTCCCATGACCTTGACGA
Source organism: Agapanthus africanus (assembly GCA_030015575.1). Classification (NCBI taxonomy): domain Eukaryota; kingdom Viridiplantae; phylum Streptophyta; class Magnoliopsida; order Asparagales; family Amaryllidaceae; genus Agapanthus; species Agapanthus africanus. The sequence goes on along the minus strand of CM057339.1, from coordinate 336,356,630 downwards.
AGGCCAAACTACTCATAGAGCGCTAGTCAAGTTCAACCCGTTCATTTCTTGATTGAATTAAACCCACCCGTACGACCCTTGACGAAGGCCAAACTACGCCGTACGAATACCCTAATCCAATCGCATCGTATGCAGACAGATAAGTACTAGTTAGCTACCGTACACTACGCCTTGACGAAGGCCAAACTACCGTAGCACGAATACTAAGTAGTATTTATCTGAAATGACGGAGGGCTACGCAGGTTTTCAGAAAAACCCTGAGCGTATTTAACTTGATATCGTCGTAGAATCATGTAGTTTTTGAAAAGGAGTGTTTTTGAGGCTTTTCTTAGTTTCGCTAAAGGGGTCACTCCCGGTGAAGGGATCGTCGGCCCTTTCCTCATCGAATAAGGTGCAGGATATATCATATATACCGCTGTGCAAAGCAAAACACTAAAAGCAATCAAAAGACAAACCGCGTTTTGTAGCATCTGCCAGTTTTGCTAAAGGAGTCACTCCCGGTGAAGGGATCTCGGTCCTTTCCTCATCGAATAAGGTGCAGGATATATCATATATATCACTGTGCAAAGCAAAACTGTAGCTACCCTTTTTATTAAGTTTTGATTCTACAACATCTTTAGGTTTCTTTTTTTTTATTAATCTCATTAATAAAAATCCCATCAGCTTATGCTTCCTAAGCATCACAGAAGAAACGAAAGCAGTAATATTTATATATCAACATATATATATAGTATAAGCAATCATCTCAGGCAGTAATATGATCTCATCACAGAACATTGCAGCAGAAGAACATATATGAAATATTGGATATACTAGGACGTCCGTGTTTTTAATACGAGCCTGTATAAAACACGGATTCCACGGTCGCGACGAATAGCCAAACCCACATCCCAAGACCCCTACGAGAGCGGCAAGTAACACTGTCAATTCTAGGGCTAGGAGACCCGGTCTCGACTCCTCGAGATGGCCTCCCACTGGACTCTAGAACCCGGTTACTTGTGCTCCCCTCCTTGGGTCTACCTAATGCGGAAAAGTAAATAATATACACTGGTGACAGCAACCGCAACCAGGAAGTGCCCCAAATAAAAGAATATTACATTACAAAAGAATTTTACATGAATGAAAATAAAAACCCTCATCTCACATAAAACCCCCGGCTATTCTGATCGCGACGATCCAATATAACATATCACAGCAACACATAATATCTCATATCATCAACGTAAGTAAATATGCGCATCCCAATTGTCGTTGACATATAGCAACGAAACCGGCGATATCACATATTACACTTACGGTCACAGAAAAGAAAGTGTAAAACTACAATATTTGGAATCCACAATCACTTTAGACATCGTAAATCCGAAATATCACATATTCCGCATTTCATGCCTAACTCTATGAATTCCACATATTGTATCACATTCCAGATAAATATACAGTATTAAACTTTTCGAACAGATAATCAAATACCCAAAATTTCCCAAAGTGCTCAACTCTTGAGCGGAGTTCAAATAATCCCAGAATATGTCACAGTACCAGTGATCCAGCCGTAGAAGGGTCAAGCCAACGCCTCACATGTGGCACACCGTACTGCCCCAAACCCGAAGGTTCAAAAGGCAGTTCAAGACGGTCACATAATCGAGTTAAGGTTTGTTGTCTTCTAGAGGGTCCACCAGTTAACTTGTACAATTTTCCGAAAGATTTAAACCCGAATAAATTTCAACACTTGAAAGTTTGCCGTACCGGGAAACAGTAAGTTAATGATATCCGTTCAAATAGTTTAACAGTTTCTAAATATCCGGAAAGAAATACGAATTTAAAATTTCCGATCGAGTCTACTATTACAAAACAAACACCAGAATTTTAAACACCTGGAATAGAATAAAAATATCCAGAATGGTCAGCAAGTACCTACGGGAATTACCATCAAAGCCACGTGTCAAGATCTCACTGTTCCGCCGCGGAAGCGCCGCGCAAGCCATGCTTGCGCCGCGCTTCCGCCGCCGTTTGGTCGAATTAGGGGCTCGGGTTTTATGGTAATTCTTAGATTTCCCTGCTGATTTTTTTACATATTTTTAATTCAGAAAAATCCTAAAATTTAAAAAATTTCCAGAGAGCGGTCAAGTTTCGTCGTTTCGGGTTCGATCAGAGTTTTAACTTCGTAAACACATCGCCTAATGCTCTAGCTAGGCTCTGATACCACTGTAGGTCAGGCAGCCACCCCATCCAATGGGGTCGCCGTGGCACCAACGGGTCCCTCAGCCGCTACTTTTTACGCATGCCCCCTCGCGAGGACTACAACCCACCGGAACACCTTCCGGTCTCGGGACACCCTGGGGGTAAGAGCCTATGCTTCGCCACACTGTCACACAGTGAGAACCCCCCATAGGTCAACATCCAATGCCTAGTAGCTCTGATACCACTGTAGGGTTCCTAGGCACTCTTGTGAAGGTTCGTAAGGCATCAAACATGCCCGGATTAAATTTTAGACGTGCCGAACAACCCAAAGCCGGGATCTTTGCTAGATTATTAGGGTTTAACATGCAATAAGATAACTTTTATCTAAGTGTGAGGGATTACAACCTTTGTAGTCCGCTCCTTCACTTCACAAGCTCCGAGTAGAAGTCCCTTTGCCGCGATCCACGATCTCCCGGACTCATGAGAGGCTCCACGACTCGAACGATCCATTCTAGCTCGTCGTATTCCAAATCTCCGATGATCTACCTCGAGGTTGCTTCGACTCAAGCTTTCTCACTCTTAAAGAAGAGAACACACTAATCTCAAGGGCTAGATGAGATGAGGATGAGAGAGTAGTGATTTAGCTTTCTTTTTATATCATTTTCTCATAATTTTTCATCACATAAGAATTTTCAAGAGAGCTTCTTCTTTCAAGAGAGAAGAAGAAGATGATAATGGAAAAAGAATAATGATAATCCATTTTCTTTTGTGATGAATAGAAATATAAACATACGATTGAATTATTAACCATGGTCAAGGATGAATGGATGAGAATGTGTAGAGAAACAACTAGGGTTAGGGTTTGGTTAAGTTAAAAAATGTGTCATCCAAAATATCTTTACAAATGACAAAAGAAAATTGCTTCTAGAAGGAACTTGAAGCAACTAAACCCAATCAAACCCTAACCTCAATTAATCATCCTTAAACATGTTTAACAATTAATCATATCATGTCACAATAATATATATCACATATATATTATATATTTGCAACAAAAGAAAATAATACAATTAACATATATCGCATATATATCAATGTATCATCCACTGAGAAAATGAAATAATAAAGTAAGCCAATATTAGTTAATATAATAATATATCATATATATATTATTATATATTAAATCATCGAATCAACACTTGATCCGACGATCCGGCTATATCGAATATAACCGACTAATATATCATGTACCGATTCATCGAATCAACACTTGATCCGATGACCCGGTTCATATCCATATATCGCGAGAATCTAATACGGTATCCCATATCGCATTATTCTCGCTCCTACGCATATCACATATGTGCCACTACTCTGTTTCGCCTGAGCCAAAAAACCTCTGTGTAGGACTCTAAAGAATCGTCAATACGCCGGTAGCAGGTGATGATCATATCAAACACCCACAAGCTGCAAGCGGTCAGCTAAACGTAACAGCCACCCAGGTATTGAGCGATCAGAAGATCAACAAGCTAGCCTGTGCGTTCTCCTGTGAATCCGATCAGTAACTCCCGTACAGTTCGGTCTGTTCGTCTGATATGTCGCATATCAAGTCTAGGGGTGGTATACGTCAGACCCCAGTAACCGATAAGTCGTGTCGATGTATGGCTCATAACGGGTCGAGAAACTACTAGTAACACTTACCAGTAAATCTCTATATCAGCCCTGGCCAGGGACTTCCAGTTATAGCCAATCGAACACAGCACAACATCAACTCCCTATACCGGGAGAGACGAATCCCCTCCTATCGCTCATTGCCTCCATGTGATTCGGGACTGTACCCAAAAGCCACCGTTTTGCACGCCCTCTTGGACGTGGTAAGGTGGAAATCAAAGCACAGTGGGAATCACACAAGACTCTATGACGATCTCGGGTCTTCAGACTACCCTGTACCTGTGTCACCGGAGAACTGCCATCTGACGTGTGGTATATCACCATCTGGGAGTTCTCGGCGAGTCCGTCCAGTGTACCCAGTCTCCACTGAGCACCCGTACACCATCTATGATGTCTAACACCGATGGATATGGGATCATCCATCGCCCATCATATGGGTCAAGATGCGTATACGCTAGTCTACTCTGGTGTATCGATGCCCTGTCTCGATATACCCTCGACTAGGAACAGTTATAGGATGTACTCATCGACTACCGCGGCCCCACTAGTATGATCTCATCATAGTCCCAGTAGTCGAGTACAGATCCTAAGGGCTTTATCAACATGTGAGAGTAAAACAGTAAACCAATACAAGTCAACATGTTAAGATAAAGTGAAACCAAATAGCATACTATCATGACGAGCAAGAAAGTCTTCTCTATATATAACCAAGCATCCATTATAATATACATCAAATGTACAACAATGGCCTCTAGGGCATATACATAACTAACATATATATCATATATAGTATTTATCTCAGAATATAGAGTGATCACATCACAGAATATCAACAGCAGAAGACAACATATGAAATATTGGATATACTAGGATTTCCGGATTTTAATTTAAGCCAGTATAAAACACGGATTCCAAGGTCGTGATGAATAGCCAATCCCACATCCCAAGACCCCTACGAGAGTGGCAAGCAACTCTACCAATTCTAGAGTTAGGAGACCCGGACTCGACTCCTCGAGATGGTCTCCCACAGGACTCTAGAACCCGGTTACTTGTGCTCCCTTCCTTGGGTCTATCCTAATACGGAAAAGTAAATAATATATATCAACGGTGACATCTTCCTCAATCCGGAAGTGCCCCAATAAAAGAATATTACATACAAGTTTTACAATGAATGAAAATGAAAAACTCTCATCTCACATAAAAAACCCCGGCAATTCAAATACGACGATCCAATATAACATATCACAACAATACATAACATCACATGTTATCAATGTAAATAAATATGCGTATCCCAATTGTCGTTGATGTATAGCAACGAAACCGGCGATACACCACATATTACACTTACGGTCGCAGAAAAGAATGTGAAAACTACAACAATTGGAATCCGCAACCCTCTTAGACATCATAAACCCAATGTATTACATACTTTGGATTACATGCCTAACCAAATGAATTCCTTAGACATCACATGCCTAACAATTATAAACCCCGCTTTTTAGTCTCGACATCGAAAACACTTTTCAATATCAAGTCGGGCAATTCAATAAGATTCCCGACAATATTATCGAATGCTCGTCGGAAACTTTAGTAGACGACCGCACCCCCGATACGGACGACGAAGTGCACTTAGGCGGAACACCGCAGCCGCGAGCACCCGGACGGATGCTTTTTGGCAATGGAGTTCTCCTATAGTCACTTGGTCGGGGCTATGGGGCGTGGCTATCTAGTAATGTTACCCGGCGAGTATCCGTATACACTACGTGATTGCGACGGATTTTTGATCATATCAAAATCCTGTGGCAACCAACCAAATATGAGACTAAATTGCTAGATTTATAAAATTCAAATATTGTGGATTCTAAGTATTGTATCACAATCACAGATAGCTAGACGATGTTAAACCTTTCGATCGAATCAACGAATTCCTAAAATTTTCCAGAAAGCTCAACACTTGAGCAATATTAAAAATACCTAGAAACATGCCCCAGTACATACGGACCAACCATAGAAAGGCCGACCCAAGCCTCACACATGGCACCGCGGAACCGCCGCTAAAAGCATGGTTTGGCCACGGTTCTACGGTTATGTTGTCGAGTTAGGGTGTTGTTCTTCTAGAGGGTCCATAGATTTACCTGCATATTTTTCTGAATATTTTTAATGTGAAAAATTCCAACATCTTGAAAAATTTCCAGAAAGTGGGCAATATCGGGTTTTCGGAGTTCGTTCGAACTTTTAACTTCGCCTAGACAACTCCTAATGCTCTAGCAAGGCTCTGATACCACTGTAGGGTTATTTGGCACAACCACAAGGTTTCACAAGGTATCAAACATGCATTTTTCATAAATTTCTAGTGTGCCAAACAACCTAACCTAGGATCTAACTAGAGTTTTAGGAGCTAAACAAAAATGAAAATAACTTTACATAGAAAGCAAACAAAGAATACACCATTTGTAGACCGGTCCTTCACTTCTAAAGCTCCGTGTAGTAGTCCCTTCGCTACGAGTATCGATCTCGCGAACTCTAGTATGGGTTCCCTTGGAGAAATGAACAAGCTTGTTCGAAGTCTTCGAGGCCGAAGATGATCTACGTCGAGGAGACTCAAACCCAAGCTACCTCTTCACTAGGTGATAAACTTTATGAAGAGAACACCCTAAACTAAATGACAAGTAGTAGAAGATGATGAAATAGGAAGTGGGCTCACTTTAGATTTATTTTTCTCACAATATTTCTTCATGTTTCATGGAGTTAGAAAGCTTGAAGAAGGAGATGAAGAAAAGCAACCATGAAAAATGAAGCAACTCAAGAAAAAAATAATGAGGCGAGAATAGCAACCATGGGTGAGTTAGTGTCATATACCAACCCTTGTAGAGACTTAACCATGGCTAAATAATAATGGTTAGCTTTAAAATATCTCAAGTAAAACAAATCAAGTGGACTTTGGTCAATGGTTATCCAACCTTCATGAAGCTTCAAGCCATGACAAAAATGCCACATATTTTGAATTACTTAAAATAAATAAAACCCTAAATTATATGTATTATGGTGTAAGTCATACACACACCCATGTTTGCATGTATCATCTAGCATGATACAATCATGTACACAAACATATATCACATATACATTATGTGCACATCAAGTGAGAAAACAATCTTAAGTGAGCCAATACTAGGTAATGTAAGGTAATATATCAAATATATAATTATACATTAAATCACTAAATCAACACTTGATTTAATGATTCGGTCATATCACATATAACCGACTAATATCATGTGTATCAATTTATCGAATCAACACTTGATTCGATAACCCGGCTATATCGCATATAACCGACCGATGATACAAATCGCGAGAATAGAATACGGTATCACATACTCGTATTATTCTTGGTCCCGCACATATCACATATGTGCTCCTACTCCGTTTCGCCTGAGCCAGGAAACCTCTGTGTAGGACTCTAAAGACTCGTCAATACACCGGCAGTAGGTGATGAGCATATCAAACACCCACAAGCCGCAAGAGACGTGCTAAGCGTAACGGCCACCCGGATATTGAGAGATCAGAAGATCAACAAGCAAGCCTACTCATACTCCTACGAATCCAATCAGTAACACTACCGTACAGTCCGATCTCTTCGTCGGATATGTCGCATATATCGCCTAGGGATGGTAAATGTCAGACCCCAATAGTTTGATAAGTCATGCCGATGTAAGGTCCATAACGGGCGTGAAACTACTGATAACTCTTACCAGTAAATCACATCTACCCTGGCCAGGGATTTCCAGTTATGGCCAATCGAGCATAGCGCAACATCAACCCCCAATACCGGGAGAGACGAATCCCCTCCTATCGCTCATTGCCTCCATGTGACTCGGGACTGTACCTAAAAACCACCTGTTTGCACGACTCAGTAGAGCCGTGGTAAGGTGGAAATCAAAGCACAGTGGGAGACACACAAGACTCTATGATGATCTCGGGTGACAGACTAACCTGTACCAGTGTCACCAGAGAACTGCTATCTGACGTGAGATATAATACCATCTAGGAGTTCTCGGTGATTCCGTTCAGTCTACCCAGTCTCCACTGAGCACCCGTATACCATCTTTGATGTCAAACACCAATCGATATAGGATCATCCATCGCCCATCACATGGGTCGAGAAGATATACGCTAGTCTACTCTGGAATATCGATGCCCCGTCTCGATATTCCCACAACTAGGAACATTGAAGGATGTACTCATGGACTACCCAGGCCCCACTAGTATGATCTGCATCATAATACTGGAAGTCAAGTACACATCCTAAGGGCTTTATCAACATGTAACAAAGAAACAGTAAGTGTACATGTTAAGATAAAGAGCAACTAGATAGCGTACTATCATGTCGAGTAAGAAAGTCCTCCCTATATATGGCCAAGTATCCACTATAATATACATCTCATGTACAATAATGGCCTCTAGGGCATACATACAACTAACAGACATTGAAGTTAGACTTGGTTCAACCGATCTTTTAGGTTAGAACGATCTTTTAGGTTAGAATCGCAAGTTTAGGATCCCTTAGTGTGTCATACTGAGTGTTTCATTGACTCTGTTTGTAGGATTCGGACGATTTAGATAGAGTTATGTTATTGTACCCCTGTACCGCGACATGATTACAATGCGGTACTCTGTTCGAGTAATTTAGAGTTCTACCCTTGATCCATATTTCTAGATTTGATTTTGTTATGCTACCTTGCTTTCCCTTTACGTTCAATTACTTTTGAATCTATATCTTATCTTGAGATTTGAATCTAACGCCATCCAAATTTCATTTCAGATCCATGGCTCGAAGAGGCGTAGATGCTACCCCAGGCCACCGAGCCAACATTGCCGAACTATTGGGCATCATGCAGGGTTTGGTAGAGAATCAACAGCAGCAGACTGACATACTCCAAGAGGGTCTGCTTACTTCTCAGTACAGAGCTACTGTCGCCTTGGAGAAGGTGTGTCATGCCCCGCTTCCTAAAATACGAAAATTTTAAAACGTAAAAAAGCTAACCATGTTACCTACGGTACGGAAACATCCTTCCATAGTCACATTAAGGCTGTCAATCAGTAATCAAGAACAATAAACTACTAAATATATCTATCACATGTTCAATAGCCACAAGAAACGATAAAATAGCGAAAACAATAAAGATCCAGGGAATAACTAACCATCAATAAGAGCTATATCAGTGAGATGATCCTCACTAATCGGTGATCCTGTCGAAGTACTCACGTGCTAAGTCAAGCATCTAGGCCATGCAAAACCTAGATGTCATTGCGTCATAAATATCATAATAATAAACTGAGCAATGTACCATATAGGGTGTTATGTGCAAAATAATGTATAATTATAAACAACAATCACAAGTGATATATCAGCAGGCTATAGGTATGTCACGTGTATCCTAAAATCTGTATTTCTAGCTTATCTATCCTAACGGTATTTGAAATCAATTAATGGAATCGTCGATGTAACTCAACAGTATCCCGTGCGTGCCCGTGACCACAGTCAAGACCCTTGGGGATGAATCCGAAATGTGCCGCTAAGCAGTAAAAAAAACCGATATTATATACAGATGAATGATGTCAGCATCATCATTCCGGGGCCCGAAGCCCGTATCGATTGATCAATTTCTGGAAAGTAGTGAACGGTTAAGTTACAAGTCGGGTTTCATTATTGATTTCCCTTTTCCCCTAGGTTTCGTGTTTAAGTCAGGTAATAATAGAATGTCTACCTAATACCAACATATAAAAATTGTATACTGGTCTTGTCTAGCAAGACAATAAGTCAGGTCAACCAGGATAACAAGTCAAGATTGTTGGTATCGGTAAGTATTACAGACAACAGGTATTAACATAATAATAAAAATAGTACAGTCTGACAGGTTACAAGTATGTCAAGGATAACGTAATCATATCACGTACAAGATCAAGATAATAGTATTAATAGGGATAGCATATTCAATCCGATTAATAACTATAAAAGTGGTGTTGATTAACTATGCACACAAAAATTCCGTTCAGAAATTCAGCGTCACCATAATTTGTAAAATAACTTAAAAATAACAAACGTCCTCCAAAAGGGACGTGTCATATACCAAAACAAAGATAATTCAATAATATTTTCATTTTTATAAGTTAAAGTATCTCAGGTTATTCCTACAAAAAGTTATGAAAGTTCAAAATTGAAAATTTGCTGCTGAAATTTTCCTGAACAGCAGTTTAGAGGTACTTTCATTTACAGTTTAAATTCTTTAAACAATTTATTTTGCTAGTAAATATTTCACAGGGTTATACGATTCTGAGTTAGCTTCGTAACGAACTAAAGAACATGTGCTAATAAGTTTCCTATAAATTATAATGAATTTTATAAGGTAAAGTGTAGAGTAAATTCCAGATTTGTCGTATCCGCTTAGCGACGACGTTTCTTTTGTAAACTATAATGTTTTCAAACTATATTTGCATAACTTATAAAATGTAGATTATAAACTAATTAATAATATATGGATTATATAGATATAAACGGTATACTGATAATAATAAGAAATATTACGACTATATATATATATATATATATATATATATATTTATAGATATAATTATAGCATGTCGCAAGTTATAAACTTGCATACACTGTATATTATAAAACCGATTAACGTTAAATAACCACGGTGCATAAATTATATAGATATAGTTGTATGATAATAATAATAATAATAGTATGACAACATATAAGTAAATTGCGTAAACCATAGCATATAGTAAGTTGTAAACATGACTCGAAACAAACGCGATGAACAGAAGCTGCACGATATTATACAAATCAACACCAAGTTTTGATGGCTCGGTTAAGTTTCTAGGATGCGGCTGGAGTTGCGTCGGTGAGAATGGGTATGGGCTTGAAGAACGAAAAAGGAGAATATATAAATTAATGAGGGAGAGATTTAGCTAGAGGAGAGAGAGAGAGAGGGACAGAGAGAGAGAGAGAGGTTTTGTGTTTATTATAAAAATATATAGTATAGTTTAAATTAAGTTATAAATATATATTAGTTTTAATGTATATAGATAATATCAAATTATAACCAATCTCCGCCAAAATCCCATAAAAAATATATTTTAGAAATTAATTCACATACGTAAATTTCTCAACCATAATGCAAGAATATATTTTAAATAAATCATACCCCTAATATAAGATTTAAAAGGATTCTAACAATATATCTAGATTTAATAAATATTTGATATTAGAGATCTTGAGATTTAAACGTAAAAGATAAAAGAAAAATAAGATATGGGATGGCAATCATATGGTGACAATTAATAACTACAGAATATCCTTAACTTGTGGCTACCCAAAAGATATATGGTGATTTAGATATTATATATATATATATATATATATATATATTATACGAATTTACTTTATTGGTAAATATTAGATATAATCCAGCACCATAGTGGGTTTCAGACGTGTGGGTTGGGTCAGATAACTACCTTTACTATTCGAATCGATCGTAATCCAAAAGAATAAAATGAAGCAAGTTTTAAAATACTAATTAATATTGTAAGAACGTGCTAGGTTTTGGGTTATGCCAGCGTCCTGGCCATCTACCGTGATCGTTTGCGGAACAAATTTTTTAAATAAACTGGCGCTAGAATAACCTGATAACCTGGATTTACCATAAGCCTAAAAGCTAGCAAACTAAAGAGGAGTTAGAATGGTTATACCGAATGATCCGTGTCCTTCGGTCTTCTACCATCTTCATAAGCTCCTTGAGGCGCCATGGATCGAATTTGGCCTCCGGTCTCCCTCCATCGAAGATGATCCACCTGAATTTGTAGTTTGAGCTCCAACCTCAATACTGAGGTAACTAGGGTACCTAGTTCACTAAACTAGATAGCCTAGAGGATGTAGAGTCTAATGATGGATTAATATGCCTCATAACACTCTAGGTTTCTCAACACATGAGAATTTTAAGGTGGAGGTAGAAGAAGGAAGCTAGAGAGGATTGGAGTGTTGTGTGTGAAGCAAGGAAAAAATGGCTAAATCTTGTGAATTATTAAGCATACAAAAGAATTAAGCATGCTTCAATAATTCACCCAACGCATGAGTCACCCCATGATTCACCAAGTGAGCCATGCCTCAATAAATGCAAATAACACTTCATTCTCCACCTCATTAACCATTTAATTCTAAATGGTTATAAACAAAATGAGGTGTCTTCTTCTAGAAGCACCCTTGTAATAAATTACAAGAATACCCTTCACCCTATATACATACCCGTATCCGTATATGAATACAAAGAGACAAAAATAATCCAATGATATAATACTAGGATCCGGCTTAAACCAAAGCCCACTAGTATTATCCGTCCGAATCATGATACGTGCACAAGTCCACGTATATGATCGAACCCTGCCGTAAAACTATACGGCCTCTACATTATTTTGCCCGAAGCAGGAAAACCCTCTGTGTAGGACTCTAAAGACTCGTCAATACGCTGGCAGTGGGTTTAACCACAAGCACATCAGCGGCACTAACTGTACGTAACGGCTACTTAGGTATTGAGCGAAAGGGGGGCCGACGAGCAAACTCATCCGAAACCCTACTGAGCCTGTCCGTGACAATCTCCGTACAGTCCAGTCTGTTCATCTAAGATTATCGCATATCGGGTCTAGGGGGTGGATAAAGTCAGACCCCTAATAACGCGATATTTCGTGTCGGTATGAAACCCATCACCAACTGAGAAACTACTGATCCAAATCAGTAATTCCGACTACCTTAGGCAAGGATTTCTAGTGATGGCCGCCCGTACCCCTCGCGGCATCAACCCCTATTATCGGGAGAGACGAATCCCCGATGATCCGCTCACTGCCTCCATGTGGCTCGGGACTGTACCCAACTAAAACCTGTTTGCATGACTCCTTTGAGCCGTTGTAGGGTAGTAATCAAAGTACAGTGGGAACTCACATGATACAAATGATGATCTCAGGTCGACAGACTAACCTGTACACATGTCACCTGGGAACTGCTATCTGACAATATGTATAATACCAACTAGTATGTTTCCGAAAAGTCCGTCCAGTGTACTCATAACCCAATGAGCACCTATATACTATCTTAAGTGACTAAATGACACCAATGGCTTGTGAGACCGGCCACCACCCCTTGCCGGGGTCTCGATAAGTATACACCAGTCTACTCTGGAGTATTGATACCCGGTCTCGATACTCTCTCAACTAGGGACATTTAAGGATGTGCTTATAGACCACCCAGCTCTCATGTATATGATCGCCATCATAATGCTGGTAGTCAAGAAAGAATCCTATGGGCTCTATCAACATGTAATAGTGATCTGTAATACCACATAAAGAATGTATATGATGATAAAGGAAAACCAGATAGCATACTATCATTTTGAATAAGACTGTTCTACCCGTATTGGTCATCCCTCAATCATCACAATCGCGTACCTGCGATTCAATAATTGACTGGAGGGCATTATAACCAACACTAGGGTGTTACATTATACCCAAACATAAAAGAATTTCGTCCTTGAAATTCACGGAACAGGAAAAGACAAGGACAATAAAGATACGGATCTAAGGAAAGAAATGTGGAAACTTTTGTCGAATCTCGTCTCCACGTTCCTAAGTAGATTCTCCATGCGAATGATTTTCTCAAGAAACGAGTACTAGTGGGATTACTTTATTCTTGAGAATCTTTTCTCATCGATCGACAATAGCCATCGGTTGCTCATTATAGGTTAAATCTTCCCTTACAGCCAGTTCCGAGTGATTTAGGACGTGCGTCTCATCTCGAACATACTTGCGGAGTTAAGATACATGAAACACGTCATGAACACCCGCCAAGGATGGTGGTAAAACAAATCGATAAGCCACCTCTCCAACACGCTCAATGATATCGAAAGGCCCCATGAATCGAGAACTAAGCTTACTTCGACTACCAAATCGGATTACTCACCTAGTCGGTGATATCTTCAAGAACACAAGATCACCAACAACAAACTCCGAAGGTCTTCTTCCAGTATCAGCCCAACTTTTCTGTCAATCTTGTGCCACCTTCATATGATCACGAATCAAGTTAACTTTCTTCCCAGTTTGGACAATAAGTTCCGGTCCCAACAATATTCTTTCTCCAATATCATCCCAACATACCGGAAAGCGACACTTATGACTGTACAATATTTCAAATGGAGCCATCTGTATAATCGCCTGAAAACTGTTATTGTATGAAAACCCTACTAAATGTAAATGATCCTCCCACGAACCCTTGAAGTATAACATGCAAGCTCTCAACATATCTTCAAGAGTTTGGATCGTTCTCACGGACTGTCCATCTGTCTGAGGATGATAGGCCGTACTAAATTTCAAGCAAGTTCCCAAACTTTCCTGTAAACTTCTCCAAAAGTATGATAGGAACCGAGTATCAGGATCAGAAACGATACTCACGGGTATTCCATGCAATCTCACAATCTCCTGCATGTACCGCTCTGCCAAAGCCTCCGTCGACTGACCAACTCGAAATGGTATGAAATGAGCTGCCTTGGTCAATTGATCGACAATCATCCAAACTGCATTATTGCTCTTCGGACTCTATAGTAAGGCTGTCACGAAATCCATGGTTATATATTCCCACTTCTATTAGAGAATCGAAAGTGGTTGCAACAAGCCAGCTGCCATTGATTGTTGGATATGTATGCCCTAGAGGCCTGTATTGTATAGGATGCTAGGGATATATATGTACATGACAATTTTGCTCAGCTGTATATAGTATATTATTTGAGTTGTCTTTATCTTGATATGTGTATTTCTTTTTATTGATACTTTATATTGCTTGCACATATTGATAAAGACCCGATACAGTAGTATACTATTATGGTTTGACTTCATCTTAACATGTGCATATGTTATACTCGATATGACATATGGCGGTTACATGTTGATAAAGCCCGTAGGATTTTTCTTGACTACCAGCATTATGATAGCAATCATACTTGTGGGAGCTGGGTAGTCCATAAGCACATCCTTAAAGTTCCCAAGTCGTAGGAGTATCGAGATCGGGCATCGATACTCCAGAGTAGACTTGTGTATACGTTTCTAGACCTCGACGAGGGGCGGTGGTTGGTCCCACAACCATTGGTGTGATCACCTAAGATTGTATACAGATGCTCACTGGAGGTGAGTACACTGGACGGACTCGTTGAGAACCTCTAGATGGTATTATACCTATCGTCAGATAGCGGTTCTTAGGTGACATGAGTACATGTTAGTCTTAGAACCTGAGGTCATCATTTATCTCGTGTGAGTTCCCACTGTGCTTTGATCACTACCCTACCACGGCTCTACTGAATCGTGCAAATAGGTTTTGGTTGGGTGCAGTCCCGACCTACATGGAGGCAGTGAGTGATTGCCAGGGATTTGTCTCTCCTGGTATTGGGAGTCGATATCACACTGTCTCTGGTTGGCTAGAACCATAAGGCCTTGGCCAAGGCAGTTGAGAACTATTGATGGTTAAATCAGTAGTTTCTCGGATTGGTCCTGAGCCAAATAGAAACGACTTATCAGGTCAGTAGGGGTCTGACGTTTACCATCCCCTAGACCCGGTATGCGATACTCTTAGACAAAAAGACCGGACTGTACGAAGATTGTCACGGATAGGCTCAGTAGCGGTCCGTATGAATTTTCTCGTCGGCTTTTTTTCGACAGGTACCTGGGTAGCCGTTACGTACAGCTAGTGCTGCTGACGTGCTTGTGGTTAAACCCACTGCCAACATACTGCCGAGTCTTTAGAGTCCCATACAGAGGGTTTCTCTGATTCAGGAGAAACGATGTGGTGGCCATATGTTTATACGTGTAGAGTTTCGATCGAATGATAATACTAGCCGGCTTAGGATTAAGCCGGATTATTAAATCAGGTATTGATTTGATAATTTACATATACACATTTTGATGTTTATATTCTAGTGTCATCTAGGTTTTTGATCGAGCGGGGTTCCGATCGAATGATAATACTAGCCGGCTTAGGATTAAGCCAGATTATTAAATCAGGTATTGATTTAATAATTTACATCTATATATTTCGATATGTATATTCTAGTGTTATCCAGATTTTCGATCGGATGGTTGGTAATACTGGCGGGCTTAGAATTAAGCCGGTTCATTAAATCAGATATTGATTTGATGCTAATAATATTTTAGTGGTATTATTCTATCTCTTGGGTATTCGTATTTTGGTACGAATACGGGTATGTATATATGGTAGAAAGTATTTTGTATTTATACAAAATACCTTCTAAAAGATGACACCTCATCTTGTATTTTTCTATTTTGTTGAAAATAGATAATAAGGTGGAGGAATGGAGATATTTAAGGCATGGGATGAGGCATGCTAATTCTTTTGTTTATTCATTTGCTCTTACTATTCAAGCATAGTTGCAGTTTTCTATGGAAAAATAATGCATGCTTGATTTTGGTAAAAGACTTAGCCATTCTTCACTTGCTCATTCTTGACTTTCTTTTCTCTCTGATCTTTGAGAGCTCTCTCATTCTCATCCTATTGAGTTCATCTTCAACTCAAAACCCTACCATTCTCATGTGTTGAGAAACAAGGGTTTAGAGGTAGAAAATTACCACTAAATATCACCACATCAACTAAGCAAGCGAGATTAGTAAACTGGTTTGCTTAGTTTACTTTTTTTAGAGGTAGGAGCTTGAATCCAGAACTCTCGGGTGGATCATCTAGGATCAAGAAGGTAATCTAGCAAGATTGATCAAGAATCCCGAGGAGCTCTAAAAGAGGAGAGAAGATCCGAAGGATACGAATCTTTAGGTATAAGCCTCTATTACAGTAGCTGTTAGCTATATGTATGCCCTAGAGGCCATTACTGTACATTGGATATATATTGTAGTGGATGCTGGGACATATATAGGCAGGACTTTCTTGCTCGACATGATAGTATGCTATCTGGTTACTCTTTACCTTAACGTGTATACTGATTGTCTCTCTGTTACATGTTGGTAAAGCCCTTAGGATGTGTACTTGACTACCTGGACTATGATGCGGATCATATTAGTGGGGACATGGTAGTCCATAAGTACATCCTTCAAGGTCCCTAGTCGTGGGTGTATCGAGACGGGGCATCGATATACCAGAGTAGACTAGCGTATACCTTCTCGACCCATACAGATGGGTGATGGATGATCCCATATCCATTGGTGTTTGACATCAGAGATGATATACGGGTGCTCAGTAGAGACTGGGTAAACTGGACGGACTCGCCGAGAACTCCCAGATGGTATTATACCTTACGTCAGATGGCACTTCTCTGGTGACACTGGTACATAGTAGTCTGTTGACTCGAGATCGTCATAGAGTATTGTGTGGTTCCCACTGTGCTTTGATTTCCACCTTACCACGTCCAAGAGGGCGTGCAAAACGGTGGTTTTTGGGTACAGTCCCGAATCACATGGAGGCAATGAGCGGTAGGAGGGGATTCGTCCCTCCCGGTATAGGGAGTTGATGTTGCGCTGTGTTCGATTGGCTATAACCGGAAATCCCTGGCCAGGGTTGTTGAGATTTACTGGTAAGTGTTACCAGTAGTTTCTCGAATTGTTATAGACCTCATATCGACACGACTTATCGAGCTATTGGGGTCTGACGTTTACCACCCCTAGGCGAGATATGCGACATATCAGACGACGAGACCGGACTGTACGGTAAGTGTTACTGGTTGGATTCACAGGAGTGTGAGCGGGCTTGCTCGTCGATCTTCTGATCGCTCAATACCCGGGTGGCCGTTACGTTTAGCAGACCGCTTGCGGCTTGTGGGTGTTTGATATGATCATCACCTGCTGCCGGCGTATTGACGAGTCTTTAGAGTCCTACACAGAGGTTTCCTGGCTCAAGCGAAACGAAATAGGAGCGCATATGAGATATGTGCGGGACCGAGAATAATGCGTGTATGTGATACCGTATTCTATTCTCGCGATGAATGTATCGATTGGTTGTATGCGATATAACCTAGTTATCGAATCAAGGATTGATTGGATAAGCCGATACATTGGATACTAGTCGGTTATATGCGATATGATCGGATCATTGAATCAAGTGTTGATTTAATGATTTAATGTATAATTATTTATTTGATATATTACTTTGCATTAACTAGTATTGGTTCACTTTAAATGTATTTTCTCACTTAATGTACACAAGTTGTATATGTGATATACTTTTGTGCACAAGATTGTATCATGTTTGATGATACATGCTCACTTGGGTTTGTGTAAAGAATTAAACCATGGTTATATGAATGGTTAGGGTTTCATTTCATTTACTTATTTATTCATTTATTTGTTTGTTTATTCTTTTTGGAAAATAAATAGCATAAAGAGAAAATGGTGGCTTTCTTTGTTTGCATCTTGAAGCTTCATGAAGCTTTGACTAAGTGACCATTTTGTCTCATGCTTAACCCTAACCACTCCATTTAACCCTAGTTCATTCTCTACACTTGACCATGGTTGTATTATGATAAGTATTGTTTTTCTTTTCTATTTTTAAACATAACTTATCATAATATTCATCTTCTTCTTCTTCTTCACAAAAAGAAAACCTTGCATCATCAATGGTGATTTGATGAAAAGAGTGAGAAATCCAATTCTAAAGTGAACTCACCTCCTATTTCTTCATCCTCTACCTCTTGCCAAGTAGTATAAGGTGTTTTCTTCACAAGTTTCATGACTTGGTGAAGTTGGAGCTTGATCTTGTGATGCCTCGACGTAGATCATCTTCGGCATCGTAGTCGATGACCTAGCCCGCGCATTTCTCCGATGAAGTCGACACTAGAGCCCTGGATTCGATTTGGACAGCGAGGAGACTTCATTGCGGAGCTATGGAGGTGGAGGACCGGATCTACAAAGGTTGTATTTCCGTTCTTTTAGTTAAGTTGTTAACTAGTTGCTTCTTTCGCCTAAAATTCTAGTTAACGATCCGTATTAGGGTTTCTCGGCACTTGTAAAATTTGAAATTGGCATGGTTGATGCCTTGTGAGACCTCCTTAGTGTGCCTGGAACCCTACAGTGGTATCAGAGCCTAGCTAGAGCCTTAGGCGATGCGTAGACGATGTTAGAAACCCGATCGAACCCGAAACGCCAATTTTTCACCCTCTCTGGACTTTTTTACAAAACTGGGTTTTTTCCGGATTAAAAATTCTTAAAAAATTCAGCAGGAAATTCTAAGAATTACGGTGCAAAAATGACCGAACGATATGATTAAAGTGTGGCGGAACCGCGGCATAAGCATGGCTTATGCGGCTGTTCCGCGGCCAAAATATCTCTTCATGAAACACTGTTTGCATAGTAATGTCTTATTTTGTTTGCTGTATTTTCTGGGAATTTTTAATATTTATTCAAGAGTTGAATATTCTGGGTTGTATTGGGAGTTCGTAGATTCGATCGGATTCTCTAATCTTGTCTATGTGTTTTCCGGATAATTATTGAATATGTTAAAAAGTTCGACCGGATAAAAATACCCACCTTTTCCCCTGTCGGGAAATTTCGAAGTGTTGGATCTTTTCTTAGTTTAAGAATGTTCAAAGTAGTGCAAGTAACGCGATGGTCCCTCTAGAAGACAACAAACCTTAACTCGATTATGTGACCGTCTTGAACTGCCCTTTGAACCTTAGGGTTTGGGGCAGTACGGCGTGCCACATGTGAGGCGTTGGCTTGACCCTTCTACGGCTGGACCGTTGGTACTGAGGCATGAACTGGATGTTTTTAAACTTATTTCATGTGTTGAGCTGTTTCGGGAAAACTTGGGTGTTAGAATGTTCGATCGGAAAGTTTAACATTTTCTAATTTATCTGGAATGGGATACAATAATTGGAATTCACAAGTAGTTATGAGATAACTGAATGAATGTTATAAATCTAGCACTTTAGTCTCACTTGATCGGTTGCCACGGAATTTTGATGTGATCAAAAGTCCGTCGCAATCACGTAGCGTACGCGGATACTCGCCGGGTAAACTTAATAGACAGCTACACCCCTTAGCCCTGACCAAGTGACTGTAGGAGAACCCCGTCGCCGAAAGCATCCGTCCGGGTGCTCGCGGCAGTGGTGTTCCGCCTTGGTGCACTTCGTCGACGGCATCGGGGGTGCGGCCGCCTACCGAAGTTTGCGACGAGCATTCGATCAGGATGTCGGGAATCTTGTTGAATTGCCCGACTTGATGTTGAAAAGAGTTTTCGATATTGAGACTAAAATGCGGGGTTTATAACTGTTAGGCATGCGATGTCTAAGGAATTCATTTGGTTGGGCATGCGATATCTAAAGAGGTTGCAGATTCCAACTGTTGTAGTTTTACACTTTCTTTTCTGTGACCGTAAGTGTAATATGTGATATCGCCGGTTTCGTTGCTATATGTCAACGACAATTGGGATACGCATGTTTACTTACGTTGATGACATGTGATGTTATGTGTTGCTGGATATGTTATATTGGATCGTCGTGTTTGAATAGCCGGGGTTTTTTTTATGTGAGATGAGTGATTTTTCATTTTCATTCACGTAAAAACTTGTATGTAATATTCTTTTATTGGGACACTTCCAGGTTACGGAAGATGTCACCTTTTGTATATTATTTACTTTTCCGCACTAGGATAGACCCAAGGAGGAGGGCACAAGTAACCGGGTTCTGGAGTCCAGTGGGAGACCAACTCGAGGAGTCGAGTCCGGGTCTCCTAACTCTAGAATTGGTAGGGTTGCTTGCCGCTCTCGTAGGGGTCTAGGGGTGTGGGTTTGGCTATTCATCGCGACCGTGGAATCCGTGTTTTATACTGGCTCGTATTGAAAACACGGACGTCCTAGAATATCCAATATTTCATATGATTCTTCTGCTGCGATATCTGTGATGTGATCATGTGATGTTCTGTGATAGATACAGTATATAGTATATATGATATATTATATAGACGTTACTTATGTTTTACACCCGCGCTAGCCCTGCCCCGCTCTGCCGTTAGTTACCTAACCTAACGGTGCACGAGGGGACATCGAGGCGAATGCGGATGGCATAAGTGTACGTCGTATTTATCTGTGATGTTTAGGTACTTAAATGATAGGAATTAATTAATGTGATTAATGAAAGAAAAGAAACCTAAGATGTTGTAGAATCGAATTTCAAAATAAACAAGGTAGCTACAGTTCTTGCTTTGCACAGCGGTATATATGATATATCCTGCACCTTATTCGATGAGGAAAGGACCGAGATCCCTTCACCGGGAGTGACTCCTTTAGCAATAACTGGCAGATGCTACACACTCGGTTTATCTTTTGATAGCTTCTATAGTTTCTGCTTTGCACAGTGATATATATGATATATCCCGCACCTCATTCGACGAGGAAAGGACCGACGATCCCTTCACCGGGAGTGACTCCTTTAGCAAAACTAGAAAAGCCTCAAAGACACTCCATTTCAAAATCATTTGATTCTACAACGATATCAAGTTCATTACGCAATAGGTTTTCAAAAAAACCTGTCGTAGCCCTCCGTCATTTCAGATAAGTAGTAGTTAGTATTCGTGCTGCGTTTGTTGGCCTTTGTCAAGGCGTAGTGTGCGGTAGCTAACTGGTGCTTATCTGCTTATGCATATGATGCAGATTGGGTTAGGGTAGTCGTGCGACCTTGTTGGCCTTTGTCAAGGGCCGTGCGGGTGGGTTTAATTCAATCAGGAAATGACGGGTTGAACTTGACTGGCATCCTATGGTTTGTTGGCCTTTGTCAAGGTCATAGGAGGTTAGGGGAAAAATTATCGGGAATTTCAAGTGTTGAAATTTGCAATGAGATTGCATACCTTCTATGAGATAGTTGGATCCCGATACCCGCTGCGAGTAATTGTTACTCATGGGAGAGTTTTACACATTACAATTAGCCGATCAAGTAGGTGTCTAGAAAGGTGTCAACGGGGTTACGCCTCTGGGAAAACGAGGTTTACATTAATTAGGTTCGTGCGAAAACACGGGGGACCTCCCTCAAAGTACCAACACTGGCCTGGCTGAAAGATTGGTGAACTTGTATTGTGTAATTAATCCCGGCTAGTCTTTCCTTTTAGGGTTTGAAGGAAGATTTGATAAAAACAGTGGGAGCCATCCTGATTAGATAAAATAAAAACCAATCTATTCTTGCAAGAGCGCACGCTGAGTGTTTTCTTCTCTCTCTAGGTAGCGACTATATCACGCCTTAATCAAGATAATAATACGGATATTTGACCGAACCCGCTTGTTATACTGAGCTGGGGAACGTTGATCCCGCTCCAACTTATAATTGTTATAAGACCGAGCAGGAAATAGGGGAATACCAGGATTCCCATGCCGCCCAAACGAAGAAAGTGCATGAGATGCATCTCCTTTGGGTGTGTTCATTACAAAGAACTGTTTCTCAGTATCCTCTGCATCATGGGTATTTGATATCGGATCAGGATACCAGATATGTAATCTGTTACATAGGGCTACAAAAGGGTAGAAAAACTGAGAACGGGTGATAAGTTTCATGAGACAGAAAACGGGGCAAGTGTTGCAGCCAAGTCTGTTGGTCACTGTCACCCTGTATTACCAATACATTGATTCTGAACGAATGTTATTAGATACCGAACCTGATATACAAAATCATATCAGACTCTTTATTAGTAAAGAAAGGATATAATTTTGTATTGTTGGATAATATTTTGAACATTTCCTATATCAAAAGTTGATTGGTTCAGGCACATTATCTAAAAGCATTGATGTTCTAAATCAAACTACAGTTCTTAATATACAGAACACACACAAGAGGAAGAGTTCAGAAATGAACGGATCCTTCTTGAGGTATTGTAGACTAGGTCATATCAATGCGACCCGACTAGCTCAAGTTACATTTAGATGCATATTTAAATCAGTTTGAATTTACATCTTATGAAACTTGCCAGTCATGTCACAAAGATAAAATGACCATAGCTCTGTTTACTGGAAGCAGAGAAAGAGTTAAAAAACTCTTGGGACTGATACATGATGATGTATGTAAGGTCTCCTGTCTACACATGCCAGGACTTGTTCTTTATACTTCATTACGTTTTCTGATAATCTCTCAAGATTCAGACCCATGTTCCTGTTGAAACACAAG
The DNA here is from genome assembly GCA_030015575.1 of Agapanthus africanus. Classification (NCBI taxonomy): domain Eukaryota; kingdom Viridiplantae; phylum Streptophyta; class Magnoliopsida; order Asparagales; family Amaryllidaceae; genus Agapanthus; species Agapanthus africanus. Next base: position 336,333,564 of record CM057339.1, on the reverse strand, counting down.
TCCGAACCTTTTGAGATATTCACAGAATATAAGTTAGAAGTAGAGAACCAAAACGGGTATAAGTATTATGTCCTTTGATGTGATCAGGGAGGAGAATACTTGAGCACGGAATTCCTGGACTATTCTAAAGGAGAATGAGATTCTCTCTCAGCATTACTCCTCCGAATACACCATAGCACGATGGTATATCGGGGCGAAGCAGTCACACCCTATATGATAAGGTGTGCTCTATGATGAGTACTACTGAGTTACCTATTTCCTTTTGGGAGTTATGCACTTATGAAGTTGCATACCTATTGAATATGGTTCTAATCAAATCAGTTGCCTACCGCTTCATATGTGATATGGAAAGGGAAGAGCCCATATCTTATGTTGGTTAAGGTTTGGGGTTGTCCGGCCTATGTCTAAAAGCAAAATCCGGACAAGCTCGAGGCAAGGTCTGTTATGTAGAACTGGAAAAGTTCCAGCTATACAGACTATAGCAGATGATTTGGTACAACCAAAGGATTCAGTAGATACCAACGAACCTCAGCCTCTCCGCCGATCTAGTAGGGTTTCTCACCCACCTGAGAGATACTTTGGTTTCTCTATGACAGTGGGAGCGAGGATTGCATCATGAGATGATGACCCAACTAGTTTCGAGCTGGCCATCAGGAGTGCGACTCTATAAGAATGGCTGGATTTTTAGTGATCTGAGATGGAATCCTTATACACCAACAAAGTATGGACTTTGGTTGCTATATCTGAAGGGTTAAATCCCCATCAGGAGCAAGTATATCTTGAGAAGATTACTTGGTGTACTTGGAAAAGTTGAGACTTTCAAAGCTAGACTTGTTAAAGGTTTCCGTCATCGACCAGGCGTGGATAATGATGAAACCTTTTCCAGTGGCTATGCTTAAGTCCATCCAGATCCTACTTTTCACGGCTACATACCATGACTACGATATCTGGTGGCTGGGTGTCATGACAGCTTTTCTAAATGATGTTTTAGAAGAGAACGTCTATAAGTACACAGCCAGAGGGCCTCGTAGACAGTGGGAGCAGCGGAAACGTGTACAAGATGCTTTACAAGATTAAAGCAGGCATCGCGGAGTTGGAACATCAGTTTTGATGAAATAGTCAAAGAGTTTGACATCATCAAAATGGTAGATGAACCTTGTATATACAAAAAGGTAGTAGGGAGTATGGTGGCGATCCTCGTAGAGTACGTGGATGACATACTCTTGATAGGGAAGGAGTTTCCTATGCTACGCTCGATCGATCTCCGCTTATCACAATGATTCTCCACATAGGATCAAAGTGATACCTACTAAATCCTGGGTTTTGGATCTATGAGATAGATCTAAATGGATGTTAGGATACTCACTAGTTGTAGTGAGAAAGTATCAGTTGATCCTGGGGAGAATCACTGGAAGGGTTCCCAGGTGATAAGGACGACTGAATGTCAGTCGCAGACATTGTCTTTACCCTCAGTAAAGGGACGGTATGTTGGAAGAGTTCCAAGCTAGATACCGTGGCATACTAGACGATAAAGGCAGGATACATCGCTACTTAAGATGCTACCAAAGAGGCTGTTTGGGTGTATATTGGTTCATAAGATGAACTATGTTCCTCCCATTGTGTGACAATGGAGTTGTGGCTTATGCCAAGGAACGCTGGTTCCATCAGTGATCCAGACATATTCTAAGGTAGTATCACCTGATCATGGAGATAGTTGATCTCCAGGGTGATCGAGGTTAGGAGAGTAGACTCAGAGGATAACACGGCGGATCCACTCACGAAGGCCTATTCCCAGAGAGAGAATTTTAAGGGATGGTTGAGTATGAGATTCTACAACCACTGCTACAGACGGCCCTAGTGCAAGTGGGAGATTGTTAGTTATATGTATGCCCTAGAGGCCATTACTGTACATTGGATGTATATTGTAGTGGATGCTGGGACATATATAGGGAGGACTTTCTTGCTCGATATGATAGTATGCTATCTGGTTACTCTTTACCTTAACGTGTATACTGATTGTCTCTCTGTTACATGTTGGTAAAGCCCTTAGGATGTGTACTTGACTACCTGGACTATGATGCGGATCATACTAGTGGGGACATGGTAGTCCATAAGTACATCCTTCAAGGTCCCTAGTCGTGGGTGTATCGAGACGGGGCATCGATATACCAGAGTAGACTAGCGTATACCTTCTCGACCCATACAGATGGGCGATGGATGATCCCATATCCATTGGTGTTTGACATCAGAGATGATATACGGGTGCTCAGTAGAGACTGGGTACACTGGACGGACTCGCCGAGAACTCCCAGATGGTATTATACCTTACGTCAGATGGCAGTTCTCTGGTGACACTGGTACAGAGTAGTCTGTTGACCCGAGATCGTCATAGAGTCTTGTGTGGTTCCCACTGTGCTTTGATTTCCACCTTACCATGTCCAAGAGGGCGTGCAAAACGGTGGTTTTTGGGTACAGTACCGAATCACATGGAGGCAATGAGCGGTAGGAGGGGACTCGTCTCTCCCGGTATAGGGAGTTGATGTTGCGCTGTGTTCGATTGGCTATAACCGGAAATCCCTGGCCAGGGTTGTTGAGATTTACTGGTAAGTGTTACCAGTAGTTTCTCGAATTGTTATAGACCTCATATCGACACGACTTATCGAGCTATTGGGGTCTGACGTTTACCACCCCTAGGCGAGATATGCGACATATCAGACGACGAGACCGGACTGTACGGTAAGTGTTACTGGTTGGATTCACAGGAGTGTGAGCGGGCTTGCTCGTCGATCTTCTGATCGCTCAATACCCGGGTGGCCGTTACGTTTAGCAGACCGCTTGCGGCTTGTGGGTGTTTGATATGATCATCACCTGCTGTCGGCGTATTGACGAGTCTTTAGAGTCCTACACAGAGGTTTCCTGGCTCAAGCGAAACGAAATAGGAGCGCATATGAGATATGTGCGGGACCGAGAATAATGCGTGTATGTGATACCGTATTCTATTCTCACGATAAATGTATCGATTGGTTGTATGCGATATAACCTAGTTATCAAATCAAGGATTGATTGGATAAGCCGATACATTGGATACTAGTCGGTTATATGCAATATGACCGGATCATTGAATCAAGTGTTGATTTAATGATTTAATGTATAATTATATATTTGATATATTACTTTGCATTAACTAGTATTGGTTCACTTTAAATGGATTTTCTCACTTAATGTACACAAGTTGTATATGTGATATACTTTTGTGCACAAGATTGTATCATGTTTGATGATACATGCTCACTTGGGTTTGTGTAAAGAATTAAACCATGGTTATATGAATGGTTAGGGTTTCATTTCATTTACTTATTTATTCATTTATTTATTTGTTTATTCTTTTTGGAAAATAAATGGCATAAAGAGAAAATGGTGGCTTTCTTTGTTTGCATCTTGAAGCTTCATGAAGTTTTGACTAAGTGACCATTTTGTCTCATGCTTAACCCTAACCACTCCATTTAACCCTAGTTCATTCTCTACACTTCACCATGGTTGTATTATGATAAGTATTGTTTTTCTTTTCTATTTTTAAACATAACTTATCATAATATTCATCTTCTTCTTCTTCTTCACATGAAGAAAACCTTGCATCATCAATGGTGATTTGCTGAAAAGAGTGAGAAATCCAATTCTAAAGTGAACTCACCTCCTATTTCTTCTTCCTCTACCTCTTGCCAAGTAGTATAGGGTGTTTTCTTCATAAGTTTCATGACTTGGTGAAGTTGGAGCTTGATCTTGTGATGCCTCGACGTAGATCATCTTCGGCATCGTAGTCGATGACCTAGCCCGCACATTTCTCCGATGAAGCCGACACTAGAGCCCGGGATTCGATTTGGACAGCGAGGAGACTTCATTGCAGAGCTATGGAGGTGGAGGACCGGATCTACAAAGGTTGTATTTCCGTTCTTTTAGTTAAGTTGTTAACTAGTTGCTTCTTTCGCCTAAAATTCTAGTTAACGATCCGTATTAGGGTTTCTCGGCACTTGTAAAATTTGAAATTGGCATGGTTGATGCCTTGTGAGACCTCCTTAGTGTGCCTAGGAACCCTACAGTAGCTAGATCTCTTTAATTATCTAGTTTCAGTTTATGGTTAGATTCTAGGATGTGTTTTCTAGCGCTGGATTTTTAAAAGTCAAAGTTTTTCGTTCCGCAACGGTCGCGGTAGACGACCATGGTGCTAGGAAACCCAACATGGTATCAGAGCCAGACCATAAACCTTAACTAGCTAGTTAGCACGTATTTAGAACTTCGATTGGTAGAAATTATCCAAATCACATCTCCGAAACTAGCTTGCTGTTCGATTTCTAAAGTTGTTCAAAAAATATTTTCAGTGACCTTAAAAATATATGTAGGCTTTTACAGAGGCAAGAAAAATTTTTGAGCACTTAATCTCCAAATTAGACCGCTAATCCATGGCCCAGTTGTGGGCACTGTGCTCCAAACTTTTTCAGGGGTTCAAGTTCATAGAAATGTGATTTTTGGTACATTTGGTTTTTACCCAGATTTGTTTGTGTACTGGTTTGTACATGGGGTAAATGCGGAAAGTTTTGATCGATCGAAATTCTAAATTCTTTCTTTTCTGTGTATTTGTTTCTGCAACCGTGAATATCATTGAGCAGTATAACCCGATTGATTGCTATATATACAATCAGACGGGTTTACGAACATGATATTCACGTTGATGTTCTGTGTTGCACTGATATTGTGGATGGATTGTCGTGGTTGATAGCCTATAGTGCAATGGTAGTTATACAGTTCAGAATCATTTGTATATTCATTATTGTAGGGCGAGCGTCTGACATGTGGACTGCCGTTCCTGCCAGATTGTATATTCTTTTATTGGGGCACGACTGGGTTGAGGTCGATGTCACCGTTCTATATATATCTTTCTTTTCTGTACTAGGATTACCCCGCAGAGGAGTGCTTGAATAGCCGGGTTCTAGAGGGCAACGGGCCCGCATCTCATGGCATTGAGAAGGAGGGGACCTTACTCTAGAATTGGCGGACTGTTCGCCGCACTCGTATGGGGTATAGAATGATCCATGGAGGGGTGCTTAACTTATCGGATTCTGTGAAGTGCTGGGTGGCCCATTCACTTTGTTGATTGGGGTTGCCTCATTTTTGAGATTGATTGGTAACTTGCCGCGCTCGTATAGGTCTAGGTTTTTCATTGCACGGGCTATCCATACGACCGGGAACGTCGAGTCTCATTTGTGGCTCAAATGAAACCCGAGGCTCCAAGATTATCTGCTATTCCATGTTACTTATTGTTGTTCTGTTATGTTTCTTATATCATGCCTGGGACGAATGGTTATATATATATATATTTATATATATTAGTAGATGTTGTATATGTTTTGCATCCGCGCTAGTCCTGCCCCCGCTCTGCCGGTAGTTAAGTAAGCTAACGGTGCATGACGGGGCTCCGTGGCGAATGCGGATAGCATATATATACATTTTATTTTCGTTCTTTTCTGGTGTGATAGGAATTAATTGATGGGATTGCATTGATTTTGATTAATGTAAGAAAAATAAACCTAAAAGATGTTGTTGGAACAAATTTCTAAAAACTATAGTCATACTCTTTCTGTTTGCATAGTGGTATTCGGTTACGAATATCTAGCACCTCATTCGAGGAGGTGATTGGTATGTCAAAAACTATTTCTAAACCGTAATCAGAAACGGCGTCTCTTTGCAGCTAGCCGGTGAATACGGGTCGATCCACAGAGATGTGTAATTTTCTTAATGTGTTTTTACGAGTTGATTCCAAATGTTGCTTGGATTGATTTATTATGTTTAAAAAACCTAGATCTATCAATAAACTAAATTAATCTAAATTAAAGTCTTGCTAGGGTTAGGCTTAGGGGAAGTTGGGAGATTAAAGGTTCCCTCACCGCTTTCAATGCCTTATTTTAGATCTATTAGATGTTATGGTAATTATCAATGAAGTGGATTAGAATCTTTTGGGAAGGTGTTTCTTCCTATAGATTCTTGTTCTTCCTTTATCGATACTTACCCTAACCTCCATGGAAAACCCGCGCGACCAGTCCTTTATAATACGGTGTCACCGTTACCTCGAGGGGTAGGGTGCCGTAGGGAGCGGGGTGTGCGTGCATGCATGGAGTTCTAATTCTTAGGTATGAAATGGCATGAAAGGGATGAGAGATCCCATCTCTCAAACCTTTCCCTAAGGCTAACCCTAACAAGCGAGGAGATTACTGGCTCATTAGGGGATTAAAAGACATTCTAATTAAAAGAGAATTAAAAAAAAGAATTAAAAGTAACTTACTAATTTTTATTGATGGCTTTCTCCAAGCAAGAATACAGAACAGATCTGAATTTGTGAAAATGAAAAGAGGCATCAGTTTTACAGATCTGTGATTACAATATATAGGTAAACAGGGAAACTAGGGTTACAGATTCTCGCACACATGATTTTACAGATATGCCCACGGAAAATCCAAACCCCCGCACCGACGCACCGACACAGGAATTTTTCACCGACATGCGCACTAGATGGCCGCGGAACCGCGGCGCCAGCCTAGGTTTGGCCGCGGTTCCACGGCCAAACTGGGGAGTTAGGCTCTGTAACTTTTGGGCTTTCCTCTTGGCTTCTTCGGCTTTCTATTTTTCCACTTCTTTTCTCTGTTAGGCTTCTTATTCTTCTCCAGATGTTTCAGTGAAAACTTGTAGCGATCTTTTAACCGTTTGCCTTCACATTTTAGACCTTGCACTGTTCTTTGTCTAGGCTTGACTAGGATCCTTCTACTTGTTGGTCAAAAGTCCCTTTTCTGTATCAACTTTCGTCTTTTTTTACTGTATTTGCTCCAAGAGCCTGTATCCTGTAATATGCAACAAACGTGCGTCAAGAGTACCTGTTTATTTATAAAACAAATAAAAATGGGGAGTACAATAATGCAATATTATAGTTTGAACAAATACCCCCAAACTTATCTTTTGCTCGTCCTCGAGCAAACTTATTTTTTATTCACTAAAATCCTAACCACACTTTTGCAGGGAAACGCGATGGCACTGAGCATGTGCAACAAGCCGTTAAACCTCTAGGTGTTCCTAGTAGGAGGAGTGTTGTCTCCTGAGGGTTTTCAGCGGATTACACCCACAAAATCCTATCAATTCGGCCTATTGACTTTTGTTCTCCAATTAGGTTTTCTAACTAAGAATTCTATTATCATCGACCCGCAAATTATCCACCCATATTCTTCACACTTCCTCATCATTTAACTTAAGATTATATATATTCTGCAGACCTACTTAGCTTTCGGCATTTCTTAAGTTTTCCTTCTAGAGTTTCATCTCTCCTTAGGAATTTCTATCAACTCTATTAAAGATATAAGTTCTATTCTTTATCTCTTTCTCTTATCTAAACTCTAATCACATATCCCCACGTGTGTGTATAGATCACCCCTACACTTGGAAATTCAAATCAAGCAATCGTACTCTCGTCCATTGTCCAAAGCACTTATTAATTAGTGAATTTTTTTATAGAATTTTGCTTCCACATCCTTCATGCGACCGTTAATACTTCTTGAGGTACCAACAACCGATTACAAGATGCGTTAGCACTTTAAAGCGTACTTCTTAGTTTTGCAACACCCAAGACTTTAGTAGTGACTCCCAAACCAGTTGGTCTAAGGCACTAGGTGATGAAGCACCCTCGCTAAATATTTTTCTATTTTTCACAGCCTTAAGTAATCACAAAAACCAGTGTCCATTTTTTTCTTTATTCATTTTTTTTTATTTTCATTGTACTAAGGACTTTAGACAAGAGCATTTCAAGGTCTCTTCTACTATTCCAAGTTTCAAGGTGCGTGATTGTGCAAGTTGTAGGGTATACATTTTCAGAATTTAGACTTAAGCTAGGAACTATTTTTCAAACTTATACTCTAATAAGAACATCAATACTCTTCCCTTGTTTCGACTTAGCCCAAGAAGTGAACCCAAAATTTGCCTATTTCTAAATAAACTACAAGGCATATACTTTCTACCGTTAAACTTTAAGGAAGGTTATTTTTAGGGTTTTTAATTTACTAAGTCTAAGATCTAGTTGTTCCTAGCCAGTTAACCTATCTGTCAAACTCAAATCAAATATGGCCAAAATTGAATACAATATTTTTATAATTTTTGAAATTTTTCAAATTTTTATGAGTTTTCAAATAAATATGCAAATGCAAAAATGTATACAAATGAATGCGAAGGAAGAAAACGTACCGAGCATACCCCCAAACTTGAACTTGACAGTGTCCTCACTGTCCTGCTAAACCAAGAGGGTCAAAATACCGGCACTTCCCTGTTTATTTATTTATAATTTTTTTTTATTGTTAAGGAAAACAAAAATATATACAGAAAGGCCCTCCCCCAAACTTCATTTAAACTATGTTAGACATTACTGCCAAACCTTGCATAGACCAAACGTTAACACCAACTAGTTGAAAAATTTATCAGTAAAGAGTATCAGTTGGTGGAAGAATAAGTCGTAGCGATCCATAAGGAATTGGGGAAGATAGAAGTGGTGGTATGGAAGGTATTGAGGTGAATAGACAGGAGGTGGTGGTGAATCAAAACGAGAATGCGAATGATCAGCAATCAGTGGAATGTTGGCATTCTCGTAGCTTCTTAAAAGAAATGGGGGTGGTTCAACTTCTAAAGGAGGAGGTTGACTAACCACAATACCCCCAAAATGTTTTTGTGGGTCCTCTATTGACTTGGCATCATCCATCAATTGTATATGATATTCAATTATAATGGAACTGATCTCCTCGATGTCCGCCATAGTCCAACCGAAAACTTGCCGCCTATCTTGTAAGACTTTTAAAATAGCGTTCTCTTGCTCGAAGGCTAGAGAGGCTGATATTATAATGGGAAAAGTCTCATTCTCACCTATGTAAGCATATTTAAGGTGAGGCGGTAAGGACAAAAGTTCGAGTTTCGGAGGTGAAAGAATCACTGCGGAATCTACCTCGAACTCAAAGGACTCCAACACAGGTTCGAAATCACTGCAAACAACCGATTCGGATGGTTCAGCTAACTCATCCACAAATTCAAAAGACTCATATTCGGGCTGTGAGTCGTCGTCATCCGAAAAAGTGAAACATTCATAATCCATATCGGTTGTGTCAACGGTGGTAGGCTAAAGGAGGGACGCACTAGTGGCGTCAAAACTGTTTTCATCAAACAAGAATCTTTCAAGCTCGCAGTCCTCCTGCGTGATTTCTTGAACAGAGCAAACTTCTCGTGTACTAGTTTTAGGCACGGGGGGCAGACTTCCCATCTTATAAATATTGAACTCACTAGACATCTTCCCAAAGGATAGAGTCATGAAGCCATTGCGACAGTTTATTACAGCATTGGAAGTGGCCAAAAATGGTCGACCGAGGATCACCGGAATTTGGTTCCGTGGGTTAGCAACAGGTTGTGTATCCATAACAATAAAATCAACGGGGAATATGAACTCCCCAACTTTGATCAACACATCCTCTAGCTCACCCCTTGGATGGGTGATTGATCGATCAGCTATTTGGAGAGTACAACGACTGGGTTTCAACTCTCCAACCCCTAATTGTTCGTACACGGAGTAGGGAAGCAGGTTAACACTAGACCCAAGATCTAAAAGTGCTCGATTAATTTTCTTATCCCCAATTGTGATTGAAATCGTAGGACAGCCGGGGTCCTTTCGTTTTTGGGGTAAGGTTTGAGGGTGGTTAATAGCATTGCTCACTGCACTAGCCACTAGCACTTTCTTGGGTACTTGAGAAGCCTTTTTCTTCGAGGTGCATAAGCCCTTTAAGATTTTCGCGTATGAAAGGACTTGTTAGATTGCATCCAAGAGAAGTATATTTATGCTAACCTGCTTAAATAACTCCACAATCTTCTCCACTTGTGCAGTTGATTTATTGGGACTCAACCTGTTTGGAAATGGAGCATTTAGAAAATTTGTTGAGTCAAACGTCTGTGGAGTAGAATGTGGAGTAGGAACGGATCCCAGTGTGGGTCCGTTCGGAGAAGAAGAGCCTTTTGAAGAATGGAGAATAGGCTCTAGCGGAGGAGATGAGGGTGAAAAAGAAGGAGGAGAAGAAGGAGAAGATGACGATGGAGAAGAAGAAGAAGAAGAACCACCGGCGGGGATGTCATCACTAGTACCCTCATTATTCTGCAACACTCTTCCGGATCTTAACGTGGTCACCGCATTTACATTGTGATTGTGATATGCGTTTTGTGTGTGACCAGGATTTGGCAATGGTTGAGATGGAAGCTTTCCCTTTTCTCTCTCGCTCAACGCAGCAGTTAATTGTGCAATTTGTGCCTCAATAGATTTGATACTTTGATCGTGTGAAGCATTGTTATGCATCAAAGACTGAACATAATTTTCAAATCTTGCTGCGGATTCTGTAGATTGCTTGAGAAATGCATCTAGACTTTTTTCTAGCGAGATAACCTTATCATCATTTGGTTGAACCAAATTGTTCGTTTGATTTGTATAAAGTTGTTGTTGGAAAGGTTGCTGGTTTTGAGTTTGTGAAGGTGCTTGTTGTTGTTGTGGAGGAGGGGGTCTTTGAAAATTGTTATTTCCTTGGAATTGTTGATTTTGGTTCCAAGCGAAATTTGGGTGACTCCTCCACCCCGAATTGTATGTCGAAGAGTATGGATCGTTTTTTTGTCGTTGCTGAAATGCAGCATTGACTTGATCCTGTCCTTGAGTAGATGCATTATAAGGACACTCTTCGGTTAGATGCGATGGATCCGTACAACAAGCACAAACAGTTCGTGGAGGCATAACAGGGGCAGGAGAAGGCGATGAGATTTTGGTCTCAATGGCTTCTAGATTTTTCATAAGTGCGACCATCTCGGCCTTCATAGCAATCTACATATCTACTTGATATATGCCTGCCCTAGATTGACCAATAGAAGAAGATGATGTGGTCATGGTACTCTCCCACTGAATTGTTTGCTCACTAAGATCCTCAAGAAACTGCCACGCTTCGTCGCTAGACTTGGATCGAAAATGACCTTGACATATGGTTTCTAGCAACTGCTTCGTTGCCGAGTTCAATCCCTCGTATAATGTTTGGCAAAGTTGCCAACTTTCGATCCCATGATGAGGGCATTGAACGAGTAGGTCTTTAAATCTCTCGAAGCACTTCCAAAATGGTTCGGAAGGAAGCTGTGAAAATTATATAATCTCGTTACGGATTCTAGCAGTTTTGTGATGAGGATAGAACTTTTTCAGAAAAGCTTTCACAAACTCGTCCCAATTTCTAATGGAATATGATGCGGTGCTGTATAGCCACTTCTCGGCTAAGTCACATAAGATGAAAGGAATGACCCTTAGCCTTATAGCGTCATCACTTAATTGGGTCGTTTTCATCATAGCGCACACATTTTGGAATTTATTGATAAAGATATATGCATTTTCAGATTCCAAACCATGAAATTTTGGCAGCATATTGATGAAATATGGTTTTATTTCAAAATTGTCCCCATTTGCCGGTGGGGGTGAAAGACAGGTGGGTAAAGAAGTGCGGACGGGGTAGAAGAGATCCTGGAGCGCAACTCGTGCGGGCACTACAACAGGTGGGTGATTCGGGTTATTCGCACCTAACGGAGGTGGAATCATTCCCGTCGGTAAGGTATCGTCGGGGTTGAATCCCGACATACCTTCGGAAGAAGAATTTGAAGGTGGAGGTAAGGAAATGGAGGGAATTTCGACTTCGGTGTCGAAAGGTTCGTCGGTCAGTACCAACGAAACACGGACTAATCGGGCATTAGTATCCCTAGTCCAAAATGACATACACTAAAAGGGGTAGTGTAGTCAGAAAAAATAAAAGAAAGAATATGGAGGTAAGAAAACATCAATGAGAAGAAATGGTGGAAGTGAGGTGCAAGTTTCCTTTAGCGACAAGTTGCAAGTTTTGAAAAGATTTTTTTTTATGTAAGAGTTTTGCAAAGAGATTTTTGAAAAGAGACTTGTGACACAATTGCTATCAACCACACATGCACAATCAGGCCTAGATCTAGGGTCACCTAGGTCTGCTAGACAGCTCCTAACTAGGGCTAGAAATAGGACCTCAAACCGCCTCTTCACCGCCAATTACGGTCAGGTAAGTGCCTGGTAAGTTGGAAGGAACCACAGTAGTGGGCCTAATTAAAAACCACTAGCCTTGACACACTTGCCTAGTCACCGCAAAGTCAGGTTAGGATTAACGGCCGATGCCTATAACTAGTCCTCAGTCCTATTGAGCTCGAAGTCCTTAGGGCTGAGTCTAGTATTTTTTTAATTAAAAATGGTCAATGCAAATGCTTTAAAGTGATTTCTGGGGTCCTGGGAAGGGTGATGAAATCCCCACCCAATCTGAGTTTGGTCAATTAGCCCCTTAAAGTCCAATTAAAATATGCAAAATATTAAATTCACTTGCAATCAATTTTTTTTAGCGCGGCGTAAAGAAACCTGCAGAAAATCTGTTATTTAGAAGGGGAGAGAAGATTTTTAGCGCAAAGAAATCCTGCAGAAAATTTTCACAAAAGATATATGGAGGTTGACAGAGGGGAGAAGGAGAAACAAACCCAGAAAATTTGGTGCGCTGACGTGGCCAAGTCGCGGCGGAACCGCGGTCTGGGGGGTAGTTTTGCCGCGGAAGCGCGGCGGGATGAGGAGATCAGTGGCTCAAAAAAATTTTGTGGCTCTGTTGTGATCTTCCCTCTCTGTTATGATATGATTTATTTTGTTTTGCCCTCTGTGAGTTTCCAGATCCACGATTCTTTGCTGTTCCTGCAAGATTCAAAAGATACACCCTTCAAACAGATCAAAATTGATAATTTTTTATTTCTTTTTTTTTTATTTTCAGATTTTTATAATTTTTAAAATTTATATCAACCCGAAATTACACAGAAAGAAATTTTACGCCATCCCCGGCAATGGCGCCATTTGATTGGTATGTCAAAAACTATTTCTAAACCGTAATCAGAAACGGCGTCGCTTTGCAGCTAGCCGGTGAATACGGGTCGATCCACATAGATGTGTAATTTTCTTAATGTGTTTTTACTAGTTGATTCCAAATGTTGTTTGGATTGATTTATTATGTCTAAAATACCTAGATCTATCAATAAACTAAATTAATCTAAATTAAAGTCTTGCTAGGGTTAGGCTTAGGGGAAGTTGGGAGATTAAAGGTTCCCTCACCGCTTTCAATGCCTTATTTTAGATCTATTAGATGTTATGGTAATTATCAATGAAGTGGATTAGAATCTTTTGGGAAGGTGTTTCTTCCTCTAGATTCTTATCCTTCCTTTATCGATACTTACCCCAACCTCTATGGAAAACCCGCGCGACCGGTCCTTTATACTACGGTGTCACCGTTATCTCGAGGGGTAGGGTGCCGTAGGGAGCGGGGTGTGCGTGCATGCATGGAGTTCTAATTCTTAGGTATGAAATGGCATGAAAGGGGTGAGAGATCTCATCTCTCAAACCTTTCCCTAAGGCTAACCCTAACAAGCGAGGAGATTACTGGCTCATTTGGGGATTAAAAGACATTAAAATTAAAAGAGAATTAAAACAAAGAATTAAAAGTAACTTACTAATTTTTATTGATGGCTCTCTCCAAGCAAGAATACATAACATATCTGAATTTGTGAAAATAAAATGAGGCATCAGTTTTACAGATCTGTGATTACAATTTATAGGTAAACAGGGAAACTAGGGTTACAGATTCTCGCACACGTGATTTTACAGATATGCCCATGGAAAATCCAAACCCCCGCACCGACGCACCGACACAGGAATTTTTCACCGACATGCGCACTAGATGGCCGCGGAACCGCGGCGCCAGCCTAGGTTTGGTCGCGGTTCCGCGGCCAAACTGGGGAGTTAGGCTCTGTAACTTTTGGGCTTTCCTCTTGGCTTCTTGGGCTTTCTATTTTTCCACTTCTTTTCTCTGTTGGGCTTCTTATTCTTCTCCAGATGTTTCAGTGAAAACTTGTAGCGATCTTTTAACCGTTTGCCTTCACATTTTGGACCTTGCACTGTTCTTTGTCTAGGCTTGACTAGGATCCTTCTACTTGTTGATCAAAAGTCCCTTTTCTGTATCAACTTTCGTCTTTTTATTACTGTATTTGCTCCAAGAGCCTGTATCTTGTAATATGCAACAAACGTGCATCAAGAGTACCTGTTTATTTATAAAACGAATAAAAATGGGGAGTACAATAATGCAATATTATAGTATGAACAGGAGGCAAGAGCCTAGATCCCTTTACGGGGAGTGACCTCTTGAGCAAAAGTTTATGTTACTATAGATCACTCGGTTTTCTTCAAAACCACTAGTTTTCAGAAGTGGATCCTAACCACTCTTTTTCAAAACTACTCGGTTCCTTCAACGATATCAAGTTCATTATGTTAAAGATTTTTCACCAAAAACCAGCCATAGCCCTCCGTCATTTCAGATTAGTAATACATAGTATTCGTGCTGCGTTTGTTGACTTTTGCCAAGGCGCAGTGTTTGGTAGCTAAGTATTGATTTTCTGTTGCATGTTGATGCGATTAGTTAGGACAGTCGTATGATTTTGTCGACCTTTGCCAAGGGTCATACGGGTGAGTCTAATGAAATCCAGGATAATGACGGGTTGAACTTGACTTGTGACTTATGATTTGTTGACCTTTGCCAATGTCATAAGTTGCTTGGGGCAAAAACCATATCAGGAATTTCAAATATACAGGAAACTTGTTAGTGTTGCATACTTTTTAGAATGTGGTGACTAGAGTGTCTTCCATCTAGGTTATCACACGATGATAGTTGGGTCCCGATCCCACTGATGAGTAGGAATACTCTTAGGAGATATTTTTCACTTCGCAATTAGCTAACCTATTAGGTGTCTAGAAAAGTGTTGATGGGGCTATGCCTCTGCGGAAATGAGGTTTATTTTAATTAGGTCCGTGCAAAGTACGGGGAACCTCCCTCAGAATACCAACACTCACCTGGCTGAACGGTTAGTGAACTTGTGAGGTGTGAATGATCCCGACTACTTTTCCTTTTAAAGGTTTGAAGAAAAATTCGAGGAAGCAGTGGGAGCCATCCTGATTAGATAAACTAATAACCAATCTGATCTTGTAAGAGCGCACGCTGAGTGTTTCTTTTCTCTCTCTCCATATAGCAACCATTTCACACCCTAATCAAGATAATAAAATGTTTGACTTGACCAAACCAGCTTATTACACTGGAATAGGGAATGTCGGTTCGGCTTTAACTTATGGCAACTATCACGAGTATGGGCAAGGGAAAGAGGACTATAAGGAATTCCAGATAACCCTACTGAAGGAGAAACATTCTAATTTATCTTCTTCGGGTGTATTTGTTATTGAAAACTGTTTTTCGGTCAACCCTACCTCCTGGGTATTAGATTCCTGGTCAGGATCTCATATCTGTAATTTATTACAAGGACTGAGAAAAAGTAGAATGGTTGGACCGGGTAATATGTCTCTCAGAGTAGGGAATGGAGCACAGGTTAGTGCTACTGCCGTCGGTGAATATCACCTAGCATTTCCAAGCGGCAATACTATGATTTTGAATAATTGTTACTATGTACGTTCCATACTCTGCAACATCATATCGGTTTCTTTACTTGATAAAGATGGATATATTGTTCTAGATAGAAATATCATGAACATTTACCTTAATCAGGTATTGGTTGCAGAAGGTACACTGTATAATGGTATTTACATTCTAAATCAAAATACAGTCTTCAATATACAAAACACACGCAAGAGGAAGAGTTCAGATATGAACGAAAGCTACTTGTGGCATTGTAGACTTAGTCATATTGGTGAGAAAAGACTAGGTAAGTTGCATAAGGATGGATATATAAATTCGTTCGAATTTTCATCTTATGAAACCTGCCAGTCCTGCCTCAAAGGAAAAATGACCAAATCTCCATTCATCGGACACAGAGAAAGAGCTACAGAGCTCTTGGGACTCATACACAGTGATGTATGTGGTCCGATGTCTATTCATTCGAGAGGTTGGTTCTCGTAATTCATTGCATTCACTGATGATCTCTCTAGGTTCGGATATGTGTTCTCATGAAACATAAATTTGAAGCTTTTGAGAAGTTCAAAGAATTTAAAAGCGAAGTAGAGAACCAGACAGGAAAAAATATTAAGATCCTTTGATCTGATCGAGGAGGGGAGTACTTAAGTACGGAATTCCGGGACTTTCTAAAAGAGAATGGTATTCTCTCTCAGCTTAGTCTTCCATATACACCACAGCACAACAGTGTATCGGAGCAGAGGAACCGTACCCTATTGGACATGGTTCGCTCTATGATGAGTAACGCTGACTTGTCGCTTTCATTCTGAGGTCATGTGCTACAGACAACAACATACCTATTGAATCGGGTTTCTTCCAAATTTGTGCCTAAGACTTCATATGAAATATGGAGTGGAAAGAAACTATGTCTTAAGTGTATTAAGATATGGGGTTGTCCGACCTATGTTAAAAAACAGAATCCAGACAAGTTAGAGGTACGGTCAGTTTTGTGTAAGTTTGTGAGATATCTAAAGCATTCAAATGGATATATGTTCTGCCACACCGTGGAACAGAAGGTGTTTGTTGCTCAGCACACCATCTTTTTAGAGAGGGAATTTCTTGCAAAAGAAATTAGTGGGAGTAAGGTAGAACTGGAAGAAATTCCAGAAGAAAAAACTACAACTGAAGATTTGGTAGAACCAGAGGATTCAATAATCCCGGACGAAGCTCAGCTCCGCAGATCTAGTAGGATTTCTCGTTCGCCCGAGAGATACTGCGGTTTTCTCATAGATGGGGATCGAGAGGATTTCATCTTTGAAGAAGATGATCCTACTAGTTATGAACAGGTTATTAACAGTAGAGATTCTGTAAAATGGCTTGATGCTATGAAATTCGAAATGGAGTCCATGTACACCAACAAAGTTTGGAATTTGGATGTTGCTCCTCCTGGGGTAAAACCCGTTGGATGCAAGTGGATCTTCAAAAAGAAGATTGGTGCATATGGACAGGTGGAAACCTATAAGGATAGACTTGTTCCAAAAGGTTTTCGTCAAAGACCAAGAATGGACTATGACGAAACCTTTTCTCCAGTGGCTGTGCTAAAATCCATTCGGATTCTACTTGCCATTACCGCCTACCATGACTACGATATCTGGCAGATGGACATAAAAACGACCTTTCTAAATGGAAGTTTAGAAGAGTGCGTTTATATGGATCAGCTGGAGGAATTCGTAGGCAGTGGGAGCAGCGGGAAGGTGTGCAAGTTACTTAAATCCATTTATGGATTAAAGCAAGCGTCGCGGAGCTGGCACATCTGTTTTGATGAGACAGTCAAGTAATTTTACTTCATCAAAAATGAAGATGAACCATGTATCTACAAGAAGATTGTAGGGAGAACTGTCATATTCCTCGTCCTGTACGTGGATGACATTCTCTTGATAGGAAATGACATTCCTATGCTGCAATCGGTCAAGCTATTCTTGTCATAAAAGATCTTTATGAAGGACCTGAATGATGCCTCCAACATTCTGGGGATTAAGATCTATAGAGATAGATCCAAGAGATTGTTGAGACTTTTACAGTCCAGGTACATAGAGACCATACTAAAGAGATTTCGTATGGAAGATTCCAAGCGTGGTAATATACCCGCATTGCATGGAATCACCCTCTCCAAAGAGATATCTTCCAAGACTGATGAGGAGAGGGTTCACATGAGCACTATACCTTACGCTTAGGCGGTAGGATCTATAATGTATGCGATGCTATGTACTAGACCGGATATAGCATACGTGCTTAGCACGGTGAGCCGGGACCAGTCGAACCTGGGTGAGAATCATTGGATAGCTGTGAATAACATTCTCAAGTACCTGAGAAGGACTAAGTGTCACGACCCGAAATATTAGCTCATGACCAGCACTTAAATCACGCAACGTCTAGAGGCGTAACGTAATTCAGCTGAAAACCCAGAAATCTAAATATTTTTTAAGAAAATAAAGGAGGTGAAGTTTTGAAATAAAGATATAATGAAATCAAGTTTTCTTAATGCATAGAAAAGGAACATAAAAATGCAAGTGAAATTTACTAGTTTGAAAACATGTTTCGTCTTTTAAAAATTTGGGCAGCACCTCCTTTGTATATTTTGATCCAAAACCACAAATACATAACAAGAATAATGGCATCCCAAGCAGGAGCTAGTTCTTCGCCAAACGGCGGATCACAACCACGCAAGACAGTATATGTAAGTATACGATGCCCAACGGCGAAGGTCACCACAAAGATAAAGAAAAGAAAGACATCAAAACCACAAGTAGCGGAAAATCCCTCGCTCTAAGTCTCGCAACCACAATCTCACAAAGTATCATTACTTATACAAATACTAATTTTGATTGATAGAGTTAACTAGATACAATATGAAATATAGATACAAGAGTGGGTACGATACAAATATCCCACTTACCAACGCAAAACACCCAAATGAAACAATGTGCCAGCGATGCCGCTACGGATCCATACGGTCAACCTGCAAGAACTGTGGCACAACGGGGGTGAGTTGCCAACTCGTGAGTAGAAAAACATCTACAAGTAGAAATCGAATAAACAACGACTCTTAGGTCAACTATATCATAAAGGTAATACTATGATATCTAGGGTGACCGGGTATGTATATGTGCCAACAAGGTAGTCAATACCTATAAGCATGTGGATAACATCCAACAGTATAATCAATGCATGTATGCATGTGGATCTCGTCCACCCATATAGTCAATGTATGTATGCATGTGGATCTCGTCCATCCATATAATCAATGTATGTATGCATGTGGATCTCGTCCACGTGTCAACCACTGACACAACAACATCATGCATGTAAATATCATAATAGCATATGCATGAAAATATGAGGATATAAATCAACATGTGTCCTTCGTGGCACCTCAAAATCATGGAACCTGAGTGTCCAGCATTGACACTCGAAACATCATGAAACCCGTGTCCAACATCGACTCGCAAATCCTCATATCTATCGGGCTCCGTCAGTCCGGATCGGCCCACGGGCTCCGTCAGTCCGGATCGGCCCATATCATCTCTCGACTCCGGTCGGTATCTCCCAGATATCCGCCGAGCCCAAATACTATCACCGATGGGTAGTGCTCCCCAACCAGGCTCACCGTCTAACAATACGAGTCTTCTTGCCCCGGGGTACCTCACCGGGTTCACCATGCACCCGCAGACGGTGCCTACCGCTCCTCGAATCTGGTTTCACATGCCACTCTCAAAACCGAGAAAACACATGGTGGACGCACTGAAATATCATATCAAGAGAAACCAGGTTTTTTAAAACAGTACATGCTTTCTTTTAAAATAGCCACGGTTCTCAAATTCAGAAATCTCATGAAAACAGCATATCTCAATGTGTAAAAGCGTAAAGCATGATGTATGCGACATATAACAGAAATGTAAGTATATCCGTATATCATGCAACATGGAACAGTGATATGACATATTAAGGGAAACCGCTCGTTTAAATGGATCCAGTTTTTAAAATATCTCATGCGGTCCCCAAATCTCTAAAATCAAATAAAATATTGTATAAAGGTGCATATGTGTATATACGCAAGTATGGACGTACAAATGTGTATGTCCGCAAGTATGGGTGTACAATATGTAAGCACGCAAGTATGGTGTACAATATGTATGCATGCAAGCATGGGGTACAATATATATGTACGCGAGTATGGTGTACAATATGTATGTACGCAAGTATAGATGTACAAGTGGTTTATACGCAAGTATGAGTGTACAATATGTATGTGCGCCAATATGGATGTACAAGTGGTATATACGCACGTATGTTATGCGAAGAGTCATATCATGATGGAGCAATCCTACTGTGTAGTGACATGGCAATTATCGATGATGAAGTGTGTGAGCCTACAATTTGTGTAGTGTAACATACGCATCACCGATAACGGTGCAGGTGTACTATCACAGGTATAAGTAATGCAATGCGAATAACACGAATGCAGCATAAGGTAAATCATATACAAATGCTGACGGGTATGCGTATCTAACATGACCGAGTTGGTGAATTTATCAATCGGTATCTAGCCACACAACATTACGTATGGTATAATCCATCGTACGGCATTCTCTAGTCAAGGGTATGGATCAATCATCAAGTCAACTCATCACGTACGGAAAAATCATCGTACGGCGGCATTAAAACACTAGGGATCCTATCAACCTATGCGACAATGAGGGGTACGGACCTAACGTCTCGTACGACATATCCCACATGATTCACGACATTCTATATATATCTATATACCTATGTCCCAGGTCACATTCATAACAATCTCGTATCAGGGGACCGACAAGGTATCAATCACTTCAATCGACTCGCATCCGTATACCAACATATCATCATATCACATGTCAAATCGTATTCTCTTTTCATCATAATTATATCTCACATAAAGTCAAGTTTACATAAACATTCTACCTTTACTAAACATAAGTATCTAATCTAACATATACACCCGAACCATATAATCAGTTTTTAAAAGGTGCGAATCGTAGTTTTGAAAGTAGGGGTTACGGTGTTTTTAAGAAAAGATATCATTTGAAAATCCATAACGTCCCTCAAGGTATCTGTTTAAAAGATGCATATGATTCCTTGGTTTGAAAATAGCTATGGTTCAGACGACACATTACGTCGACTATCTAGTCCTATAGTACCCTAAACGGCAATATCATTAATTATCATTCTCAAATCCCGTCATCACGTATTAGCCGTATCATATCACTTCTAACTATCCTTTAGTTCCTAATATACTTTCTCTAACTATCTTTTAACTCTATCTATAGTTTTCTATTAAAGGTTTCCTTATCCATATACTAGGAATCGGTTTCCATCAAAAACTTGGGGGGGTGCTATATGCCATCCACCCGACTTCCCCTGTGGATATAGATCCACTCACCTGATCTTTGCCTTCCAAATTCGATGACGTCATGCTCATCCTCGTCGTCTTGAAGTCCATGTGGGGGTACCTACAATTTCCAATGTGTCATATAGTATCAAGAATTGAAAATGAAAACCAAAGCTGCATGCGAATCACTTATAGGTTATAACCTATAGCCTATGCCTGCAAAACCACTAAACTACCCCTGTCGCTGACGTAAAAACATCAGATGATGGATCAAAATATCAAATACCAAATCTCAAATTAAAACGAAGTCGCAAAACTATGCAGCAACTCAAGAAAATGGTCCCAGATTTTACCCTAGGTGAAATTAGCCAATTTTGCACATAGGAGGGGTCTAAATTATTGCTAAAGGAGCAAGGGACCAAACCTGGAGGGGTTCTGCCCCATCCTGGCCGCAAATTACTGCCAGGAAGAATAAAATTGCGTCCAAGTCAAGTGGGTTTGGGCTCGGGTCTCTGTGGTAGCCTCCTAGGTGCCTGCATGTGTCACTGTGTTCGCTAAATAATTTTCCAGGTCCCCGAGTGTTAGCAGATTCCAAAATACTACCTCAAACTGTCAATTTAACCGATGTTGAAAAGGTTCTAAGTTTGTGTTTCCTATCCTAGGCCATACAAATCCACACTAAGGTCTGTAGGCAGCCACTATACATCACCAATTCCAAACAAACACTTAATCCCTTCTCTTGGGATTTCTAAGATCACAATTCCATACACAATCAACCTCTAAACTACACAAGAATGCAAGGAAACTAAAACTAAACTAAAGAGAAGAATTTATACCTCCTTTAGGCAACTCAAGAAAACCCTAGCTCGATCAAAGTCATCAAAATCCTAATTTGCTTGGTCCATTGTGTAGAGTATGTAGAGGGGATCAACTTTTGTGAAGAGGGTGTGGGGTTTTAACATGGTTTTTGAGATGGATCTTGGGGTTGAGGGTGGAGGGAAGTGAGGAGGAAGAAGATGAAGGAAAAACATGAGAAGGGGAAAAATGGGCACCCCTCTCTCTCTCTCTTATTCTCACCCTCATTTTCTCTCTCCAATCATTCTCTCCTTTTAACCCTTTTCTTTTTCTTTTAAAACCAAACCATATAATACCTCAAAACAATACAAGAAAACAACATGTAACCAAAATGCAACATGACATGGTGCACTAGGCATGAAAAACTGTAGAAACACGGATTTGGCTTAATCGCGATTAGCAGTGCACTAATCGGGTTTTTATCAAAACTGCATAAAATAATTTTAAAAATGCCAAATTCTTTAAATATATTTTTAAATGAAAAAATAATTTTAATTTCCAATTATTTCACAATTATTGGTATATATTTATACCCTTTTTCGAAAACCCCAATTTCGCAAATCGGGCAGTTTTCGGGAAATATATTATTTTAATATTAAATTCCAAAAATAATATTTTTATATTTTCTGTAATGTTACAATCTTCCCCTCTTAAATAAATTCGGTCCCGGAATTTAAATTTAAACCCCCAAAATCTAAAACATCTCCATAATCAGCTCAGAACAACGGGGCTCCGAAATCACGGAAGATATAAACATAACACAGCACATCACGTGCGCCTGAAAACGAATACGAAACTCAAAATCGAACTCCGTCAAGCGTCATGCAAATCATCTGATTTGTATGCATATCCTCGGAGTTACAACGAAGATACAGATCTCAAAATCCACTACTGAAATCCAATATACACTAGTCAAAGACTATAATACGTGTATAGTACGCATCTTTGGAAAACCTTAAAACTGAATACAACATATGCAAAATCTTTTCTAAATTGCCGTTTGATGCGTAACTCACGGCATAAGTTACGGACGCTCATTTGTAAAGTAATAAATATACCTTCATATATGTTTTGATAAATATGCGTTCAGTCGTTCCAAAATATCCAAAAGGTTTTCTTTTAAAAACGTTCGCATCGCTCACGGATACGTAGGAAATAGCGAGACTATAGCTCCTTTGAAAACCTCTTGGTAAGCTTTTAATGCATGCAAGTACTCAGGTACTGTCCTTAGATCAGTCCTGTTCGGCTACTATATAATATATAGTACCTATCATGAAAACAAAGTGCTCAAAAAGCAAAGTCGGCCTCAAAAGGCGTACCCAATAATCACGTGCGTCTGGTGCGCATGGAAATCAAATCCAAATACAGGTGCCACAATATGCACAAAAGCAAAACTAAGTGCAACAGGTGTGCACGAAAACATCTGTCCAGTGCAACGGGTGTGCATGACAACAATACCTGGTGTATCTATTGTGCACGAAAATCTCAAATCTGGTGCATCAAATGCGTGAAACACAAGTACGGTGCAACCAAGGCACCAAAATCACATTAATAACTCAAATGCATATAAAAACGACACTGAGTGTACCAAGGTGTATAAATCAACAACGTGTGCAACTATGTGCACAAATCCGTATCAATACACTGCAAGTACATGTGAGCTATACCGAGTGCAAAAATCACATCATCTGTATGAAATCCACAAAATCATAAACACATGCTACGAAGGTACAAAATCGACCTCAAATGCAATAGATATGCACAAATCGCAAATCAACACAACGATGTATAAAACATATGTCCAGCGCAATAACTATGCCCAATCATGTAAATACCCAGCAGGTGCAGCCATAGTGCACGAAAACCATATCATGAAACTCAATCCTCAAAACTCAAATCCAACCGATATAAGTGTGATACTCGGATCACAAACACAAATCGCAACAAAGGACATTGAGGTACACCACCTACAATGTCGAAGAGTAAATCGGTGCGCCTAAAACCGGCAGAACAAGAACATCCGCTTGTCTCCTGCTCACGGTCCGGCGTCCTCTGTCTCTGGGTCCTCATTTTCTCTGTGGATTTACCAATCTCGCAATCCATCGGCTCATCGGCCTAGTCAGGTGTGCTAACGGGGACGATTCCGTTCTGGCACTTCTCTGGTCATCTCTCGGTAAATCATCACGACCACTCGTAAGGCAGCATGTCACTGGCGTCGGCCTCTGGCCCTCTGAATATTCGCGACACAACTGATCCTGGGTGAAAATCTAATTGCAGCAGTGTCCTGGAAGGAATCCTGCTCAAGGTCTCTTCCGATCTCGCCTATGCCGAACTGTACGGAGGCTGGTACTCTTACATAATCTTTTCTCATTCTCTGGACATCTGCGTCCTCACCACAACATTTCCTCAGGAACTGGCCGCATCCCAACGCCTCTGTATGCATATCAGATCTCTAATCTCGACGGGGAGTAACAACAGCTCGTCAGCGTCTCGCACGAACCTCTAGTTCCACTCGTCTGTACCATTACCCACTATGACGTCACGCCATGCTATCTGCGCACTGCAACTATTCTCGGCCATGGTCAATTCGGAGTCTCTCACATGGACTCGAAGTTACGAACTCTGTATCTTCGTCACTCTGTAGAAGATATCTGGCCGAACATGTCCTCGGGAACTCGTCCCAACCATCGGAGGAATACTCAATACTCACCCGTTCTCGATCAACTCACAACGCATCTGGGTGAGGTCCTCTATCCGAAGCTAGTCAGCTTGCTGATCTCTTATCACATGATATCCGGATGACACTAAACTTTTCGATCGATTCATCAAAGTCCTAAATTTTCCCGAAGGCTCAACACCCGAGCATAGTCTAAAAGTATATGGTACATACCACAGTACCTCTAGACCAGCCGTAGAAGGGCAAACCCAAGCCTCACTGATAGCACCGCTAAATTGCTGCAAACCTTAAGGTTCAAAAGCGGTTCCATGGTCATCATGTCGAGTTAGCGTTTCATTCTTCTAGAGGGTCCACAGAATTACCTGCATGTTCTTCCGAATACTTAAACATGGAATAATGGGTTTCTGACATTCATTCGAACTTTTTAACTTCGCCTATACAACATGTGAATACCTTTCGCCCACATGCTAAGCAATGCTTCAATCCTCCAGGAAGAACGATACGTCAACGGTCATCTCTGGATCGGTTTGCTCTAGATCTGAGTAAGACTCTCTACACTGAAAATCTTCAACTCAACTGGGCCTCCGTCGGCGCATCAATCTGACGAATCACCTTCGTCTCTCAACTCGGGATAGACTAGCTATCATCTGTCGCATCTCTGCCTGGAAGCTCCGGCGATCTCAGCTCGTAAGCTTTGGAAGCGACATCCTATCAATCTCAGCAGCAGCTGGGTCATCTGTCTGCACGGTAGGCGACATCACAATCTCTGAGGTAGGCTGTACATCGACAGTCCTCTCATAACAGGCAGCCTCTAACAGTGGACCGATCATCTGGTGCAAAACCAAAGACTCGCCTCAACAGGAGGTCACAACACAACACTACATTGAGACGTTCCCATGTCACCAGAAAACACAATGGTCAGCCCTCGTACCAGATGAGCTCGCCCTGACCGCAACACTAGCAGCAGCCCAAACTGCGCTGACAAGAACCTCAATCGAGTATCAAAGAGAGCAGATCAACGGCAAGAAAGGAAACGACAGATCCAGAATGGATACATGATCATAGAAAGGAACAGCGTCAATGAGAGTATGATCACGGAAACGAATAGAAGCAAGTATCTCAAACTATGTACATCCTAAGGTTTCTTAAGTGGAGTATCGTATCGTAAATATGCCGTGGAACATACGTACGGTACGTCACTCTACTCAAACTACCTACTCCATCAATCAGGGTCAGCCTGTGAAACGAAAGTTCGGGTCTAATACCCCCCTGTTCAAGTCTAAGTTCCGTAAGGTCAAGCCTAGGTTCCGAAATACATACCCACCCTAGACTCTGCATAGTCAAACATAGACTCGAACAAAAATTAAACCTAATGCTCTGATACCAACTTTGTCACGACCCAAAATATTAGCTCGTGACCAGCACTTAAATCACGCAATGTCTAGAGGCGTAACGTAATTCAAGTAAGCTGAAAACCCAGAAATCTAAACATTTTTTAAGAAAATAAAGGAGATGAAGTTTTGAAATAAAGGTATAATGAAATCAAGTTTTCTTAATGCATAGAAAAGGAACATAAAATGCAAGTGAAATTTACTAGTTTGAAAACGTGTTTCGTTTTTTAAAAATTTGGGCAGCACCTCTTTTGTATATTTTGATCCAAAACCACAAATACATAACAAGAATAATGGCATCCCCAAGCGGGAGCAAGCTCTTCGCCAAACGATGGATCACAACCACGCAAGACAGTATATGTAAGTATACGACACCCAACGGCGAAGATCGCCACAAAGATAAAGAAAAGCAAGACATTAAAACCACAAGTAGCGGAAAACCCCTCGCTCTAAGTCTCGAACCACAATCTCACTAAGTCTCATTACTTATACAAATACTAATTTAGATTGATGGAGTTAACTAAATACAATATGAAATATAGATACAAGAGTGTGTACGATATAAATGTCCCACCTACCAACGCAAAACACCCAAATGAAGCTATGTTCCAGCGATGCTGCTACGGATCCATACGGTCAACCTGCAAGAACTGTGGCACAACGGGGGTGAGTTGCCAACTCGTGAGTAGAAAAACATCTATAAGTAGAAATCGAATAAACAAAGACTCTCAGGTCAACTATATCATAAAGGTAATACTATGATATCTAGGGTGACCGGGTCTGTATATGTGCCAGCAAGGTAGTCAATGCCTATAAGCATGTGGATAATATCCAACAGTATAATCAATGCATGTATGCATATGGATCTCGTCCACCCATATAGTCAATGTATGTATGCATGTGGATCTCGTCCATCCATATAATCAATGTATGTATGCATGTGGATCTCCTCCACGTGTCAACCACTGACACAACAACATCATGCATGTAAATATCATAATAGCATATGCATGAAAATATGAGGATATAAATCAACATGTGTCTTTCGCGACACCTCAAAATCATGGAACCTGAGTGTCCAGTATCGACACTTGAAACATCATGAAACCCGTGTCCAGTATCGACATGCAAATCCTCATATCTCTCGGGCTCCATCAGTCCGGATTGACCCACGGGCTCCGTCAGTCCGGATCGGCCCATATCATCTCTCGACTCCGGTCGGTATCCTCCGGATATCCGCCGAGCTTAAATATTATCACCGATGGATGGTGCTCCCTTACCAGGCTCACCGTCTAACAATACGAGTCTTCTTTCGCCGGGGTACCTCACCGAGTCCACCATGTACCCGCAGACGGTGCCTACCGCTCTTCGAATCGGGTTTCACATGCCACTCTCAAAACCGAAAAAACACATGGTGGACGCACTGAAATATCATATCAAGAGAAACAGGGTTTTTTAAAACAGTACATGCTTTATTTTAAAATAGCCACGGTTTTCAAATCCAGAAATCTTATGAAAACAGCATATCTCAATGTGTAAAAGCGTAAAGCATGATGTATGCGACATATAACAGAAATGTAAGCATATCCGTATATCATGCAACATGGAATAGTGATATGACATATTAAGGGAAACCGCTCGTTTAAATGGATCCAGTTTTGAAAATATCTCATGCGGTCCCTAAATCTCTAAAATCAAATAAAACATTGTATAAAGGTGCATATGTGTATATATGCAAATATGGACGTACAAATGTGTATGTCCGCAAGTATGGGTATACAATATGTAAGCACGCAAGTATGGTGTACAATATGTATGCACGTAAGTATGGGGTAAAATATGTATGTACGCGAGTATGGTGTACAATATTCATGTATGCAAGTATAGATGTACAAGTGGTATATACGCAAGTATGAGTGTACAATATGTATGTGCGCCAATATGGATGTACAAGTGGTATATACACACGTATGTTATGCGAAGAGTCATATCATGATACAGCAATTCTACTGTGTAGTGACATGGCAATTATCGATGATGAAGTGCGTGAGCCTACAATCTGTGTACGTGTAACATACACATCACCGATAATGGTGCAGATGTACTATCACAGGTATATGTAATGCAATGCGAATAACACGAATGCAGCATAAGGTAAATCATATACAAATGCTGACGGGTATGCGTTTCTAATATGACCGGGTCGGTAAATCTATCAATCGATATCTAGCCACATAATATTACGTACGGTATAATCCATCGTACGGCATTCTCTAGTCAAGGGTATGGATCAATCATCAAGTCAACTCATCACGTACGGAAAAATCATCGTACGGCGGCATTAAAACACTAGGGATCCTATCAACCTATGCGACAATGAGGGGTACGGACCTAACGTCTCGTACGAAATATCACACATGATTCACAACATTCTATATATATCTATATACCTATGTCCCAGGTCACATTCATAACAATTTCGTATCAGGGGACCGGCAAGGTATCAATCACCTCAATTGACTCGCATCCGTATACCAACATATCATCATATCACATGTCAAATCATTTTCTCTTTTCATCATAATTATATCTCACATAATGTCAAGTTTACATAAACATTCTACCTTTACTAAGCATAAGTATATAATCTAACATACACACCCAAGCCATACAATTAGTTTTTAAAAGGTGTGAATCGTAGTTTTGAAAGTAGGGGTTACGGTGTTTTTAAGAAAAGATATCATTTGAAAATCCATAACGTCCTTCAAGGTATCTGTTTAAAAGATGCATACTATTCCTCGGTTTGAAAATAGATATGGTTCGGATGACACATTACGTCGACTATCTAGTCCTATAGTACCCTAAACGGCAATATCATCAATTATCATCCTCAAATCCCGTCATCACATATTAGCCGTATCATATAACTTCTAACTATCCTTTTGTTCCTAATATAGTTTCCCTAACTATCTTTTAACTCTATCTATAGTTTTCTATTAAAGGTTTCCTTATCCATATACTAGGAATCGGTTTCCATCAAAAACTTGCGGGGGTGCTATACGCCATCCACCCGACTTCCCCTGTGGATATAGATCAACTCACCTGATCTTTGCCTGCCAAATTCGATGATGTCATGCTCATCCTCATCGTCTCGAAGTCCATGTGGGGGTACCTACAATTTCCAATGCGTTATATAGTATCAAGAATCGAACATGAAAACCAAAGCTGCATGCGAATCGCTTATAGGTTAGAACCTATAGCCTATGCCTGCAAAACCACTAAAATAGCCCCGTCGCTGATGTAAAAACATCAGATGACGGATCACAATATCAAATACCAAATCTCAAATTAAAATGAAGTCACAAAACTATGCAGCAACTCAAGAAAAGGGTCCCAGATTTTACCCTAGGTGAAATTAGCCAATTTTGCACACAGGAGGGGTCTAAATTACTGCTAAAGGAGCAAGGGACCAAACCTGGAGGGGTTCTGCCCCAGCCTAGCCACAAATTGTGGCCAGGAAGAATAAAATTGCGGCCAAGTCAAGTGGGTTTGGGCTGGGTTCTCTGTGGTAGCCTCTTGGGTGCCTGCATGTGTCACTGTGTTCGCTAAATAATTTTCCAGGTCCCCGAGTGTTAGCAGATTCCAAAATACTACCTCAAACTGTCAATTTAACCAATGTCGGAAAGGTTCTAAGTTCGTGTTTCCTATCCTAGGCCATACAAATCCACACTAAGGTCTGTAGGCAGCCACTACACATCACCAATTCCAAACAAACACTCAAACCCTTCTCTTGGGATTTCTAAGATCACAATTCCATACACAATCAACCTCTAAACTACACAAGAATGCAAGGAAACTAAAACTAAACTAAAGGGAAGAATTTATACCTCCTTTAGGCAACTCAAGAAAACCTTAGCTCGACCAAAGTCATCAAAATCCTACTTTACTTGGTCCATTGTGTAGAGGATGTAGAGGGAATCAACTTTGTGAAGAGGGTGTGGGGTTTTAACATGGTTTTTAAGATGGATCTTGGGGTTAAGGGTGGAGGGAAGTGAGGACGAAGAAGATGAAGGAAAAAGATGAGAAGGGGAAAAATAGGCAGCCCTCTCTCTCTCTCTCTCTCTGATTCTCACCCTCTTTTTCTCTCTCCAATCATTCTCTCCTTTTAACCCTTTTCTTTTTCTTTTAAAACCAAACCATATAATACCCCAAAAAAATACAAGAAAACAACATGTAACCAAAATTCAACATGACATGGTGCACTAGCCATGAAAAACTGTAGAAACACGGATTTAGCTTAATCGCGATTAGCAGTACACTAATTGGGTTTTTATCAAAACTGCATAAAATAATTTTAAAAACACCAAATCCTTTAAATATATTTTTAAATGAATAAATCATTTTAATTTCCTATTATTTCACAATTATTGGTAAATATTTATACCTTTTTTCGAAAACCCCAATTTCGCAAATCGGGCAGTTTTCGGGAAATATATTATTTTAATATTAAATTCCAAAGATAATATTTTTTTATTTTCTGAAATGTTACACTAAGGAGATGTTCTTGGTATATGGTAATGGAGATCTTAAGGTCTAGTCTTTTACCGACTCAAACTTCCAGAATGACAAGGTTGACAGCAAGTCTATCTCAGGTTTTGTGTTTACCCTCAATGGAGGGGCGGTGTGTTGGAAAAACTCCAACAGGAAACCGTCATAGACTCGACGATGGAGGCTGAATACATTGCTGCAAACGATGCCACAAAATAAGCGGTCTGGATGAAGAAGTTCATAACTGAACTTGAGGTGGTTTCGTCCATTGTTGATCCGATACCTTTGTATTGCGATAACAATGGGGCTATAGTTTTAGCGAAGGAACCACGGTCCGATCAGAAATCCAGAAACATCTTAAGGCGGTATTACATAATCCTGGAGATCGTAGATCGCCGGGAGATCAAGATCCGGAGAGTAGATATGAAAGACAACACGGCGGATCCAATTACCAAAGCCCTCCCTCAAGCGCAGTTCGAGTGACTTTTTGAGATGTTGGGTATGCGGTACGCCAACAACTGGCCTTAGAGCAGACGTTGGGTATTCGGTATTCCAATTACAGGCCTTAGTGCAAGTGGGATATTGTTGGATATGTATGCCCTAGAGGCCTGTATTGTATAAGATGCTAGAGATATGTATGTACAGGACAATCTTTCTCAGTTGTATATAGTATATTATTTGAGTTGTCTTTATCTTGATATGTGTATTTCTTTCTATCGATACTTTATATTGCTTGTATATATTGATAAAGACTCGATACAGTAGTATACTATTATGGTTTGACTTTATCTTAACATGTACATATGTTATACTCGATATAACATATGGCGGTTATATGTTGATAAAGCCTGTAGGATTTTGCTTGACTACCAGCATTATGATGGTGATCATACTTGTGGGAGCTGGGTAGTCCATAAGCACATCCTTAAAGGTCTCAAGTCCCAGGAGTATCGAGATCGGGCATCGATACTCCAGAGTAGACCTGTGTATACGTTTTAGACCCCGACGAAGGGTGGTGGTTGGTCCCATAACCATTAGTGTGATCACCTAAGATTGTATACTGAACGAACTCGCCGAGAACCTCTAGATGGTATTATACCTATCGTCAGATAGTGGTTCTTAGGTGACATGAGTACATGTTAGTCTTAGGACCTGAGGTCATCATTTGTCTCGTGTGAGTTCCCACTGTGCTTTGATCACTACCCTACCACAACTCTATTGAGTCGTGCAAACAGGTTTTGGTTGGGTGCAGTCCCAAGCCATATAGAAGCAGTGAGTGATTGTCAGGGATTCGTCTCTCCCGGTATTGGGATTCGATATCGCACTGTGTCCGGTTGACTAGAACCATAAGAGCTTGGCCAAGGCAGTTGAGAACTACTGATGGCTAGATCAATAGTTTCTCGGATTGGTCATGAGCCAAATCGATATGACTTATCGGGTCAGTAGGGGTCTGACGTTTACCACCCCCAGACCCTGTATGTGATACTCTTTGACGAAGAGACCGGACTGTACGAAAATTGTCACGGATAGGATCGGTAGGGATCCAGATGAGCTTGCTTGTCTCCTTCTTTTCGACAAGTACCTGGGTAGCTGATTGTTTGTGAAAAGGGTGTGTGCATGTATTTTGTAAATAACCACAACCAAGACGGTGTCGCAAATAGCTAGCCGTGATGAGTACGGGTCGTTCGTAGGGAAATGTGAATTTTTTAATCTTGTTTTAGATGAGTTGGTAAAAGAGAGGAGGGGTTGTTGTCGTTTTAATTTAAGATGGATAGAAAATTTATAATAGAAAGGCTTGTAGGGTTTATAGGACTTAGTAGTTAATGGATGAAGATTTAGAAATAATTCTTTTTATTTTTTAATTGTTTAAAACTAGAGAGATAGCGATGAATGTGGATTAGGGTTCTTGGAGGGAATTAGGGTTTCCCACTACTGCCCCTTGTCCTTCCATTGATCTCTATTTATCTCAATC
The DNA here is from genome assembly GCA_030015575.1 of Agapanthus africanus. Lineage (NCBI taxonomy): Eukaryota > Viridiplantae > Streptophyta > Magnoliopsida > Asparagales > Amaryllidaceae > Agapanthus > Agapanthus africanus. Next base: position 336,301,118 of record CM057339.1, on the reverse strand, counting down.
CCTAAACAAAACAAGTATTAACTAATCTCAACTCGTGGTCGTGACTATCATTAATGGATAGAACGCCCGATAAGAGGGTTAACATTCATTTTGCTAAAGTTTATAAACACTAAAATGTTAAAAGAAGTTAAGCGATATTTCATCCATTATTCTACCATATCCTACAAACCCTAACAAGCAAGAAATTACTCGCTCATGGTTATTAGCGTAGTAAAATAGAAATGGAAGATGAATGAAACCATATTTGAAATAAAAAAGTAACGCTGAATGAATGCGGAAACGTAATGCGTAAAATTAATGCAGAAAGTAATGCGGAAAAGTAATGCGGAAAGTAAATGCGAAAAGAATTAAAAAAAAACTACATTTATTAATCAACTATTGTATTACAACTTTTCTCCTTAAAAAGATAGATTACAAGAACTCTAGTTTTGCTCGTAGATCTCTCTTTCGATATAGGTGAATAGATTAGATAATGAGATTCCATTTGAATGCACAGCTCTTGATCGTTTATATAGTATCTGAAACTAGAAAGCCTAGATGCCATATGAGAGTAGGTGATATTATGATGATATCCCTGCAATTCCACATCCAACGGCCCACAACAGACTGCGGTTCCGCCGCCCTTGTCCACGTTTGACCGCGGATCCGCCGCCTCCTAGTGGGTCTGGGACTTGGAAATTTTTCTGCCTTTTTATCTCTATATTTGGAGATCCTCTTGATACATAGATTCTGAAAATATTACTCTTAATCTCTGCCGTTACTAGATTCTTTGATTTGATTCTAATATTTGGCAGATTCAGTTTCGATTTTTGAATTTGGCTTGGATCTCTTACTTAGATTTCAGACCTTAGCTAATACCTGTACAATATCACAAATCAAATTGTTAGTAGCATTTGTTATTTTTGAGATATTATTCCAATCATTTATATGATATAATATCTTAAGAATATTGATTATGAATATTTGACATGATTTGCATATTTTAATTAATAATATTTCATTTAAATATTATATGCATATATTTTCCCTAATTATATTAATTATAAATGAAGAAACGTATGATAATAATCTTTTTACAAATAAACCCACATATGTTCTTTATTTACAATTAATGCCTTTTATTAGTTAATAATAGTAGGAAAAATGTTCATACAAATATGCAATACTTTTGACTAATCAAATACCCCCAAACTTATCTTTGATCGTCCCGAGCAAACTATTTATTAAAAAGAAAAAGAAAAACCTAGCACACTTTCGTAGGCAACACGATTGCACTTAGCTCGTGCAACAAGCCATTAAAGCTCTAGGTGTCCCAAGTAGGAGGAGTGTTGTCTCCTAAGGGTTTTCAGTGGATTACTCCCACAAAATCCCAAAATAAAAGAAAGAAGATAAAAATTACATGTAAGGATAAGGAACATATAAAAGAAAAAAACTTTAAAATAAGTGTTTCAAACTACACTAGCTTTTTAGTTGCCATGAGCCCTATCTTAATGGTCTTGAAAAGATGTCAGAAATCACATAATCCCTCAATAAAATATCGTCTTTAGTCTTCCTTCCTACCTTTCTTCCAAACATCGATCATATATCCCTACGTGTGCATAAAAGACATCTCTACACTTGGAGAATTCAATTCAAGCTATCATACCCTTTGTCCATATACCTTAGTACTTTTTAGTTGGTGATGTTTTATATGGATTTGCTCACACATTCTTCATGCGGCTGTTAATATTTCTTGAGGTACTAACCAACCGATTACCGAATGTGCTCATTTATTAAAGTGTAATTAGCAATATCCTAGTCTTGCAACACCTAAGGCTTAGCAGTGACTCCCAAACCGGTTGGTCTAAGGCACTAGGTGATAAGGCACCCTCGCTATATTTTTTTATGCTGCCTTAAATAATTACAAAACCAGTATTCATTTTTCTTCACCATTTATATTTTATGTGTCATTTATATTTTGCTGATTTATTTTTTCCTTCATAATAAGGCTTTTCGACAAGAGTATTTCAAAATATTCTCTACTATCCCAAGTTTCAAGATGTGTGCAAGTGCGTATAGTAGGGTATCAACGTTCAGAAGTTTGGATTCAAGAATAGGGACTATTTTTCTGACTTATTCCTATTCTCAGATTAGTGATTTCTTTTATCTTACTAACCCTTGGGACAGTAGCTCATGACCATCTATTACTAGCTTCTTTTTAAAACATCTAATTTTCTTGCATTTCTTAAATCTTTTCATCTTTTTTATATGTATTTTTCACTTTCTAAAAAAAATTATTATGTAATGCAATATTTACATATGATGTGTAGATATATACAAATCATCCATACAAACCATCCCCCCAAACTTATTTGCAGCAGTGTCTATATTGATACTGTCATGTTAGCTCAAAACCTGAAGACTAGGAGGAACAGTTCAATCAAATGGTACAAAGAAGAGGTCAAGAGTGAATAACCGTGAAATTTTCCTCCCAAACTTTTTCTTCGTTTAGAATCGTGCAAAAATTTCTTTTCTTTCAAGAGCCATTTTGAAAAATATTTTTCTTCTCGCCCCCCCCAAACTTGAGTAAAACAGTGTTTTCATTATTAAGCATTGAAATTTAACATAAGAGGGGGATAAATATTATTAGTCTACATAAAGGTTTACAAAGACCAAAAGTCAACACCAACCATTCAAATATTTTATCAAGGTAACACCATTGTTGGTAGAAGATCATGTAACAGATGTACGTGAAGAAGACTTGAGAATGTATAAGAATGAAGGTTGTATCAAATCTCGAGTAGAAGAAACGGAAATGCGAGTAACGAGAAGAAATTAAGTAGGGGGAAGATGAGAAATGTATTCGAAAGGATTTACGTCTCGGTTGGTAGAGACGAAAAAGTGATGGTGAATGAAAACAAGAATGTGAATAATTAGGAATAGGTGGAATAGTCCCATTCTCGTATGGGATAAGAAGAAGGGGTGGTGGTTCAACTTCTTCGGCCTCAAAGGAAGGCGCAAGAATTTCCAATGGAGCTTGATTCATCACAACATCCAAGTTTTTGAGGAACGCGAGTTCGGCGAAAATATTTTCGAAACTTTCATCGATGATGATTTCATCGGAAAAAAAAAAGAATCAGTGGAATAGGCAGATTCACTAGGAAGACTGAAAGTTTCAAAGTCAATCTTTTGCGCACCAAGGTTCAAAAAACTCGATTCGTCAGAAATTATAGAGGTAGGAGACTTGAAAAGCTCATATACCTTATTCATATAATAAATATCTGGATTTAACAACAGCACACTAGTGGCGTCTAGATCATTATCGTGGACAAAAAACTCATCCAATTCACAACTGTCGGAAGTTATCTTGTTGACAGAACATATATTAATTATATGAGTAGAAGGTTCGGAGGGTTGACTTCCTACCGTAAAAATGTTAAGCTCAATTGTCATCTTCCCGAAGGATAGGTTCATGGACCCGTTACAACAATTGATTACTGCATTGGAAGTTGCTAGAAAAAGACAACCAAGAATTACCGGGATTGGTTCCGTGGGTTTGCCATAGGCTGTGTATTTAAAACTATAAATTCCATAGGGAATATAAATTCCCCGACTTTAATCAACACGTCCTCTAGCTCACCCCTAGGGTGGGTGATAGATCGATCGTCCATCTGGAGAGTGTAGTGCGTATGTTTCAACTCTCCTATGCCTAATTGCTCATAAACAGAATACGGGAGCAAGTTAACACTAGCACCTAGATCGAGTAGAGCGCGATTGATGTTTTTACCCCCAATAGTTATAGATATTGTAGGACAACCGGGGTCCTTATGTTTCTTGGGCAAATGTTGGATAAGAGCATCGCTCACATTGCTCGCTAAGAAAACCTTTTTAGGTACTTGAGTTTTCCTTTTCCTAGTGCAAAAGTCCTTAAGAATTTTCGTATAGGACGGAACTTGTTGTATAGCATCTAAGAGAGAAATATTTATGTTAACTTGCTTAAACATTTCCACAATCTTCTCCATTTGTGGACTTGATTTATTGGGCCTCAACTGGTTTGGAAAAATGAGCTTTATCAATAGGGGTTGGGGCTAACATTTGAGGAGAAGTTTGTGGGGATAGAATAGATCCCAAAATTGGATTTGGGATGGTCTTAGATGGTAATTCATTCAAGGAAGTAGACTGAGGGTTAGAGCCCAGTGGAGAACAGAGCATGGGCCTGGAAGAAGATATTGGTTTAGACGAAATAGAAGTAGAAGTAGTAGCCGAGGTATCATCTGAATCATGAACTTGTTCACCAACATGGTTGTTCAGCACTCTTCCCGATCTCAACGTAGTTACGACACTCACGTTATGATTTTATTGGTTAAGGACGATATTAGCGCTTTATGAGTGTCCGGGATTTGGTAGGGGCTGAGATGGAAGTTTCCCTTTCTCTCTCTCACTCATCGCGGCATTTAACTGTGCAATTTATGCTACGCTCGATTTTATGCTTTCACTGTGGGAAGCAGTGTGTTGCATTAGCATTTGGATAGAAGACGTTAAATTAGCCGTCATTTGTATGGATTGTTTTATAAACGTTTCTAAACTTCTTTCGAGTGCAAATATTTTATCGTTGCCGTCCGTTGGAATATTAGTCTATAGTTGGAAAGAATTATTATAAGGGGCAAAGTTGTTAGCCTGATTTTGGAAAGATTGCGGTTGAAAGGGCTGCTGAAGTTGTAGTGGCTGTTGTTGCTGTGGGGGAAGCCTTTGATAGTTATTTTGGCTTGGGAACCGATTTTGAGTTTTGCTTTGGTTCCAAGCAAAATTAGGATGATTCCTCCATCCCTGATTATATGTGGATGAATAAGGATCGTTTCTAGGTTGTTGCTGAAAAACAGTATTGCTTTGTTCTTGACCTTGAGACGGAGGATTCAAAGGACATTCTTCCGCTAAATGTGATGAGTCAAAACAGCAACCACACACGATTTTGGGGAGCGTAACTCGGTTTAGGGAGGATAAAGAGAATTTTCTTTCTATAGATTTGAGTTTCTTTTGCATTGCAACCATTTTGGCTTTCATTGCGATGGAAGTGTCTAGCTGATGGATACCTTCCCTAGATGAAAACGATGTTGTTGGTCCAGTACTCTCCCACTGTAATGTTTGTTCTGCGAGATCTTCCAGGAATTGCCACGCTTCGCCGTCGTCTTTTAACATGAAATGACATTGACAAATGGTTTCTAGCATTTGTTTTGTAGCTAGATCGATACCCTCATACATAATTCGGTAAAGTTGCCATCTGTCGATTTCTTGATGAGGGCATTGGACAAGGAGATCTTTAAACCGTTCAAAGCATTTCCAAAAAGAATCATTGGGAAGTTGGGCAAACTGTTTAATCTCGCTCTGAATACGGACGGTCTTGTGATGAGGATAAAATTTCATAAGAAATGCTTTAACGAATTCATCCCATTTAGCGATAGAATGTGCGGCGGTGCTATAAAGACACTTTTTTACGAGATCGCTCAAGGTAAAAGGGAGAAGATGTAATCGTAGAGCATCCCCTAAAAGTTGGGTGGTGCTCATCATTGCACATACGTTTTCGAATTTGGTTATAAAAATGTATGCATTTTCAGATTCAAGCCCGTAAAATTTGGGCAATAAGTTGATGAAGTGGGGCTTAATTTCGAAATTATCCCCATTGGCTGGTGGAAGAGACAGACACGTAGGAAGGGGTCTGTGTACGAGGTAGCATCGGTCTTGAAGAGTGATGCGTGGTGGATTCTGAGTTTGCGCACCTTCGGGTCGTGGCAAGGTGGTATTGTTAAAACTCGATGGAGATCCGTCCATCTCGGGAGATATGGTGGTTGGAGAAGAAATAAAAGATGAAGAAATATCGACTTCGGAGTCGGCAGCAAAAACGCGGACTAGACGGACACTAGAATCCCGTGTCCAGGCGATCATGCACTAAGCGGGTTTAGTGCACGTGGCAGCATGTGATATGTGTGAGAACGATTTTAAGAAGGCATGTTTTGAAAAAATGTCGGACGTGAGGCTTGACTCAACCATTCACAAAATACACAATCAATCCCTAAAGTTAGGGTCACCTAGGTCAAGTCACTTGACCGCTCCTAGACTTCCAAAGGACAAGACGTAGGATCAATCCTCTACCACCTCCTTATCAATCTTGCGGCTAGGTAAGTACCAGGTAAGTGGGAGGTATCCGCTATACAAATCACCAAAATGTAGGGTTACTTAGCACAACAACAATGTTTCGGGAGGCATTGTCCCTGCCATTTTCAAAAGTTTGCCATGCTATTTAACCCTAACTCTAGAATCTTAACTAAAGATTTAGACAATTCAATATGTAAACAACTTTACATCTAAGTGAATATGGAATACAACCTTTGTAGATCGGTCCTTCACTTCAATTGCTCATTGTAGTAGTCCTCTTGACTCCTTAAGACACCACTTCGAGTTGAACAAACCTCATCGTAGATCTTCGCGTCGAAGATGATCCACCCGAAGCTCACTAGGTCAATCTATCTCTTCACTAAGCACTTTGGTGAAGATAACACACTATACTTGATAGCTAGTCAAGTATAGAATGATGAAGTAGGGGATTTGGAAGCTCACTTGTGATCTCACAAACTCAATGATTCACATCACATGTGAGGGTTTTGAGTTTGGAGATGATGTGAAGAAAATTGCAGAGATCAAAAGAGCAAATGAGCAACTCAAGAAAAGCTAAGGCATGAACCATGAAGGAAAAATGAGAGTTAACTAAAATGGCTCTCTCTCTCCTCACTAGTTCAAGTATGGAATAAAATGCAATTCTAAATTGCAACCATGCTTGAATAGTGAGTCAAGAGTAATTTAAAAACATATAAACCCATGCCTCAAACCTTACCACAAATATCTCCACAATTTACATCTCATTTTTCTATTTTCTAAAAATAGAAAAACATGTCATGCTTCATATATATATATATATATATATATCAAATATACATTAATATATATATATATATATAAAGCAATTAGTGAGCTAATGATATTAGTTAAGATATAATTATATCACATATAATATATATCGCATTATTAAATCAACAGTTGATCTAATAATCCGGTTATATCACATATAACACACTAATATCATTAATCTGAATATCACATTATCAAACCAACACTTGATTCGATAATCCGATTATATCACATATAAGCTGACTGATAATAGATAACTGCCAGATTATAATACGGTATCACATACTCGTATTTAATCAGGCCCACACACATATCATATATGTGTCCTACTTCATTTCGCTTGAACCAGGAAACTTCTGTGTGGGACTCTAAAGAGTCGTCAATACGCCAGCAGTAGGTGATGATCACATCAGTTACCTACAAGCCGTCAGCGGTACTAGCTGGACGTAACGACTACCTGGGTATTGAGCGATATGAAGATCAACAAGCAAGCTCGTCCATACTCTCCATGAAGCCTATTAGTAATACTACTGTACAGTCCGGTCTCTTCGTCTGATATGTCGCATATCCAGTCTAGGGGTGGTAAATGTCAGACCCCAGTAACCGATAAGTCGTGCCGATGTGAGGCTCATAACGGGTCGAGAAACTACTGATAACACTTACCAGTAGATCTCCGTATCAGCCCTGGCCAGGGACTTCCTGTTATAGCCAATCGAGCACAGCGCAACATCAACCCCCAATACCGGGAGAGACGAAACCCCTTCTATCGCTCATTGCCTCCATATGATTCGGGACTGTACCCAATAGCCACCGTTCTGCACGTTCTCTTGAATGTGGTAAGGTAGAAATCAAAGCACAGTGGGAATCACACAAGACTCTATGACGATCTCGGGTCTACAGACTAACCTTTACCAGTGTCACCAGAGAACTACTATCTAACGATAGGTATAATACCAATTATAAGTTCTCGGCAAGTCCGCTCAGTGTACCTAGTCTCCACTGAGCACCCGTATACCATCTTTGATGTCAAACACCAATGGATATGGGATCATCTATCGCCCATCATATGGGTCAAGAAGAGTATACGCTAGTCTACTCTGGAGTATCGATGCCCAGTCTCGATACACCATCGACTAAGAACAATTAAAGGATATACTTGTGGACTACCCTGGCCCCACTAGTATGATCTCCATCATAGTCCTAGTAGTCAAGTACACATCCTAAGGGCTTTATCAACATATGAGAGCAAGACAGTATCACAATACAAGTTTACATGTTAAGACAAAGAGCAACAGATAGCATACTATCATGTCGAGCAAGAAAGTCCTCTCTATATATGTCCAAGCATTCACTATAATATACATCATATGTACAATAATGGCCTCTACGGCATATACATAACTAACACAAAATAGCGGGCCTAATTAAGTAACCACTTTCCTTAATCACACTTGCCTAGAAACCACAAGAGAAATGCGGATAAGCAATAGATTACCCACGACCTTCCTTTGTCCTAATTGAGCACTACAGTCCTTAAAAGCTTGGTCTAGATAATTTTTTTATTAATGTAGGGTGATAGTATGCTCGTTTGTGATTTGTGGGGCCTAGGAAGGGTGATGAAATCCCCACCTAATCTGAGTTTGGGCTTATTGCCCCTTAATATTCGGTTTAAGTATGCAAAACAACCCGAAATCAAAACACGCAAAAAGATTTTTTAGCGGCGTTATTTGCAAAGAATCCTGGGGGTAAAATCAGTTTATTGGAGCTTTAGGGGAGAGAGGAAGGCAATAGGAGAATACCAGAGAAGTTTGGGGACTCAATTCCCTAAGTTGGCCATGCTTCCGCCGCCAAAGTCATCCAAGAGCGGCGGTTCCGCCGCCGTTTGAAGTGTTCTTCCCTTCAAACTTCTTCAGGGCACACCACTGCTCTTCTGGTCCCAGTTGAATGTCTCTGAATCTCTGTTGGCCTACTCCAATAACTCCAGATTTCCTTGCAAAAACTTGCACAAGAATCGTTAAACACAAGATGTTGTTTTGGTTCACTTTTAATTTATATTTCCGGTTTTTATAATAAATCAATCCGAATAACAAGAAAAATAATTACGACCGTTTTCCTGGCAACGGCGCCATTTGATTGTTTGCGAAAATGGTGTGTGCATGTGTTTTGTAAATAACCGCAATCAAGACGGTGTCGCAAATAGCTAGCCATAATGAGTATGGGTCGTCCGCAGGGAAACGTGAATTTTTTTAATCTTGTTTTAGATGAGTTGGTAAAAGAGAGGAGGAGTTGTTGTCGTTTTATTTTAAGATGGATAGAAAATTTATAATAGAAAGGCTTGTAGGACTTAGTAGTTAATGGATGAAGGTTTAGAAATGATTCTTTTTATCTTTTAATTGTTCAAAACTAGAGAGACGGTGATGAATGTGGATTAAGGTTCTTGGAGGGAATTAAGGTTTCGCACTACTGCCCCTTTTCCTTCTATTGATCTCTATTTATCTCAAACCCTTAACAAAAAAAGTATTAACTAATCTCAAATCGTGGTCGTGACTATCATTAATGGATAGCGCGCTCGATAAGAGGATTAACATTCAATTTGCTAAAGTTTATAAATATTAAAATGTCAAAAGAAGTTGAGCGATATTTCATCCATTATTCTACCTTATCCTACAAACACTAGAAAGCAAGAAATTACTCGCTCATGGTTATTAGCGTAGTAAAATAGAGATGGAAGATGAATGAAATCATATTTGAAATCAAAAAGTAATGGTAAATGTAATGCGGAAACGTAATGCGTAAAATTAAGGCGGAAAGTAATGCAGAAAAGTAATGCGGAAAGTAAATGTGAAAAGAATTAAAACAAAAACTACTTTTATTAATCAACTATTATATTACAACTTTTCTCCTTAAAAAGGTAGATTACAAGAATCCTGGTTTTGCTCGTAGATCTATCTCTTTTGATGTAGGTGAATAGATTAGATGATGAGATTCCATTTGAAGGCAGAGGTCTTGGTTGTTTATATAGTCTTTGAAACTAGAAAGCCTAGATGCCATATGCGAGTAGGTGATATTACTATCATATCCCTGCAATTCCACATCCAACGGCCCACAATAGACCGCGGTTCCGCCGGCCTTGCTTACGTTTGACCGCGGATCCGCCGCCTCCTAGTGGGTCTGGGACTTGGGATTTTTTCTGGATTTTTCTCTCGATATTTGGAGATCCTCTTAATATATAGATTCTGAAAATATTGCTCTTAGTCTCTGGCATTGCTAGATTCTTTGATTTGATTCTAATATTTAGCAGATTTGGTTTCGATATTCCAATTTGACTTGGATCCCCTACTTAGATTTCAGACCTGAGCTAATACCTGCATAATATCTCAAATCAAATTGTTAGTAGAATTTGTTATTTTTGAGATATTATTCCAACCATTTATATGATATAATATCTTAAGAATATTGATTATGAATATTTGACATGATTTGCATAATTTAATTAATAACATTTCATTTAAATATTATATGCATATATTTTCCTTAATTATATTAATTATAAATGAAGAAACATATGATAATAATCTTTTTATAAATAAACCCATATATGTTCTTCATTTACAATTAACACTTTTTATTAGTTAATAATAGTAGGGAAAATGTTCATACAAATGTGCAATATTTTTGACTAATCAGTAGCCGTTACGTAGAGCTAGTGCCACGGACGTGTTTGTGGTTAAACTTACTGCTAGCGTACTGTCGAGTGTTTAGAGTCCCACACAGAGGGTTTCTCTGATTCAGGCGAAACAATGTGGTGGCCATATGTTTATACGTGCAGGGTTTCGATCGAATGATAATAATAGCCGGCTTAGGATTAAGCCGGATTATTAAATCAGGTATTGATTAGATAATTTATATATACACATTTTGATGTGAATATTCTAGTGTCATATAGGTTTTTGATCGAGCGGGATTCCTATCGAATGTTAATACTAGCCGTCTTAGGATTAAGCCGGATTATTAAACCATATATTGATTTAATAATTTACCTGTACTTATTTCGATATGTATAGTGTTACCCAGATTTTTGATTGGACGGTTGGTAATACTGGTGGGTTTAGGATTAAGCCGGTTCATTAAATCGGATATTGATTTAATACTAGTATTATTTTAGTGGTATTATTCTATCTTTTGGTTATTCGTATTTTGGTACAAATACGGGTATGTATATACGGTATAAAGTATTTTGTATTTATACAAAATACCTTCTAGAAGATGACACCTCATCTTGTATTTTTCTATTTTGTTGAAAATAGATAATGAGGTGGAGGAATGGAGATATTTGAGGCATGGGATGAGGCATGGCTAATTCTTTTGTTTATTCATTTTCTCTTACTATTCAAGCATAGTTGCATTTTTCTATGGAAAAATAATGCATGCTTGATTTTGGTAAAAGACTTGGCCATTCTTTACTTACTTATTCTTGACTTGCTTTTCTCTCTCATCTTTGAGAGTTTTCTTATTCTCTTTCTCTTGAGTTCATCTTCAACTCAAAACCCTACCCTTCTCATGTGTTTAGAAACAAGGATTTTGAGGTAAAAAATTACCACTAAACATCACCACATCAACTAAGCAAACTAGATTAGCAAACTAGTTTGCCTAGTTTACTTCCTTTTAGAAGTAGGAGCTTGAATCCAGAACTCTCGGGTGGATCATCTAGGATCAAGAAGGCAATCTAGCAAGGTTGATCAAGGATCCCGAGGAGCTCTAAAAGAGGAGTGAAGACCCGAAGGACACGGATCTTTAGGTATAAACCTCTATCACAGTAGCTAGATCTCTTTAGTTAGCTTGTTTCGGTTTATAGTTAGATTCTAGGATGTGTTTTCTAGCGCTGGATTTTTAAAAGTCAAAGTTTTTCGTTCCGCAACGGCCACGGTAAACAGCCAGGGTGCTAGGGAATCCAACATTGATGTTTAATCTTGACTTGCTGACACACCAAACATCTTGACACGTAATGGGCAATCTCTCTTTTCATGCCTTCCCACCAAAAGTGTTGTTGTAAATCCCTATACATCTTCGTGCCTCCTGGATGTACTGAATATGCGAAACTATGAGCTTCCTTCATGACTTCTACACGAACATCTCCTTTAGTCACATACAAATGACTTCTATATCTTAAAGAACCATCTTCATGAATCAATAAATCTGTGTGAAGTCCCGCTTCTACCTGTCCTCGCAATTTCTGCAATCTAGGATCGTGCATCTGTGCTATGTTAATGCTATCAATCAAGGATGACTGTACTTGCAGCTGTATCAACTGTCTTAAAGAATATGGTAGTACAAGCTTTAACTCGAATCTCTGAAAATCTATTATAATCTCCTTCTGTATAGTCAACATCCGTACCGCTGGAGACCGACTTAAAGAATCCGGTACTACATTAACTTTCCCTGGATGGTACTATAGATCAAGATCATAGTCATTCATCAGCTCTAACCATCTACGCTGCCTCATGTTGAGCACTTTCTGTGTAAACACTTGTTTTAGGCTCTTGTGATCAGTGAACACCTCTACCTTTTCGCCCAATAAGTATTGTCTCCAAATCTTCAATGCAAAAATAACTGCTACTAGCTCCAAAATCATGAGTTGGGTAGTTCTTCTCATGAGTCTTCAATTGCCTCGATGCATAAGCTACAACCTTTCCATGCTGCATCAAAACACAACCCACACCTTTCCCAGATACGTCGCTGTGAATAACTAATCCTCTTGAACCATCTAGCACTGTTAAAATAGGAGCGGTTGTCAATCTTTGCTTCAGCGGCTTAAAAGCTGACGCACACTTTTCGGACCAAACAAACGATACGTATTTTCGTGTTAGCTTGGTCAAGTGTTCTGCTATCTGAGCGAAATTCTCCACAAACCTTCTATATTATCCAGCAAACCCAAGGAAACTTCCGATCTCCCCTATAATTTTTGGAGTCGGCCAATTGTGAACAGCTGCAATCTTGTCGGGGTCAACTGCAATTCCATCTCCGGATACAACATGACCCAAGAACTTCACTTCTTCGAGCCAAAACTCGCACTTGTTCATCTTTTCATATAGCTTTTCTTATCTCATCGTCTGCAGTGCTATTCTCAAGTGTTCTTCATGCTCTTTTTTGCTTTTCGAATAGACCAAAATATCATCAATGAATACCACCACGAACTGATCTAAAAATGGCAAAAAGATCTGGTTCATCAAGTCCATAAATGTCGCCGATGCGTCAGTAACTCCAAATGGCATAACTAAGTACCCGTGATGCCTATATTGAGTTCGGAACACTGTCTTGCAAATGTCTCCTTCTTTCACCCAAACTTGATGATACCCTGATAGCAAATCCAACTTCGAGAAAACTTTTGCGCCACTGAGTTGATCGAATAATTCGCCTTTGTAAGGAACTGGGTACTTATTCTTAATAGTCACCCGATTTAACTCTCAATAATCGATGCACATTCTCCGCGTGCCATCTTTCTTCTTGACCTAAAGAACTGGAGCTCCCTATGGTGAACCGCTGCTGCGAATCCAACCCTTCTCTAATAACTCAGAAACTTGTCTATTTACCACTTCCAGTTCCACCGGTGACATTGGACAAAAGCCTTCAAATTGGCGCTGCTATAGGAATAAGATCAATTGCGAACTCCACATCTCGTTTAGACGATACACCTGAGATTTCCTTGAATATCTCCATGAATTCCCAAACAACTATCGGTGCTTCATCTGCAGTAGGTTCACGAACCTCACTTTTCAGCACACACACACAAACAGTTCCCTTCATCATGAATTTACAAGTATGTTCTAAGACTTGTGGGTTATCAGCTCCACCACACTTCCACTGCGCTACTTTAATAAATTGAGGCGGGTCTGTCAGAACTTCTTCAATCAAACATCTTACATCAGATCGGCCTTGAAGCGGTCTATACTACTGCAATCATCATATGCTCTCCTGTCTTTCTTCTTGTTCTTCGAAACGCAGACGGACTGGTCACTACGGGACAAAGGGAAAGATGAAATATATATCGTGGTCGTTGGATTCAAATTCGCGATAAGACATAAACTCGTAAGCAATGAAACCGAGAGAAGACGGGATAGTACCACGAACATAAGTCAAGAAAATGAATCAAAATAGGACTCCAGGTTATCTAAATAGAGTACAGTATTGTAACCATACCGCGGTACATAGTTACAATCACATAATTCTATCCAAGTCGTCCAAATCCTAGTATCAGAATTGAAAGAATAAGGGGAAGAAACAATAAGGAATCAGGAGGATTCCAAGTTTAGACGCACTGTCATTTTCATATCATCGAGATAAAAGAGTTTAAGAGAAAGATAAGATTCAAGAATTTGAATGACATGACAATAATGTGGCGGGACATGTTCCTAAAATTCTGGGTTTTAAAGACAATGTATTGGGTACCATACCCAACTACAAATTGAACCAAGCCCCAGCTAACCTAAAACCTATGGCTCTGATACCAATAAAACCTTGTTACGCCGCGCTTCCCAAAATGCAAAAATTTTAGGATGTAACAAAGCCAACCATGCTATCTACGGCAAGAAAACATCCTTCCATAGTCACATTAAGGCTGTCAATCAGTAATCAAGAACAATAAACTACTAAATCTATCTATCACATGCCCAATAGCAACAAGAAACGATAAAATAGCAGAAACAATAAAGATCCAAGAAATAACTAACCATCAATAAGAGCTATATCAGCGAGATGGTCCTCACTGATCAGTGATCCTGTCGAAGTACTCATGTGCTATGTAAAGTATCTGGGCCATGCAAAACCCAAACGTTAGTGTATCATAAATATCATAATAATAAACTGAGCAATGTACTGTACAGGGTGTTATGTGCAATATAATGTATAATTATAGACAACCATCACAGGTGATATATCAGTAGGCTATAGGTATATCATGTGTATCCTAAAGTCTGTGTTTCTAGGTTATCTATCCTAACAGTATTTGAAATCAATTAATGTAATCATCGATGTAACTCATTAGTATCCCGTGCATGCCCGGGACCACGGTCAAGACTCTTGGGGCTGAATCCGAGACGTGCCGCTAAATAGTAAAAAAATGATATCATGTACAGAAGAATGATGTCAGCATCATCATTCCGGGGCCCGAAACCCGTATCGACTGATCAGTCTCTGAAAAGTAGTGAACTGTTAAGTTACAACTCGAGTTTCATTATTGATTTCCCCTTTTCCCCTAGATTTCGTGTTCAAGTCAGGTATCAATAAGATGTCTACCTAATGCCAACACATGAACAATCGTGTACTGTTCTTGTCTAGCAAGACAACAAGTCAGGTCAATCAGGATAACAAGTTAAGATTGTTGGTATCAGTAAGTATTACAGGAAACATGTATTAACATGATAACAAAAATAGTACAGTCTGACATGTTACAAGTATGTAAAGGATAACGCAATCATATAATGTACAAGATCAAGATAATAGCATCAATAGGGATATCATATTCAATCCGATTAATAACTATAAACGTGGTGTTGATTAACTATACACAAGAAAGTTCCGTTCAGAAATTCAACGTCACCCTGATTTGTAAAATAACTTAAAAATAACAAACGTCCTCCAAAAGGGACGTTTCATATACCAAAACAAATATAATTCAATAAGATTTTTATTTTTATAAGTTAAAATATCTCAGGTTATTCCTACAAAATGTTTTGAACGTTCGAAATTGAAAGTTTGCTGCTGGAATTTCCCTGAGCACCAGTTTAGAAGTACTTTCATTTATATTTTACGTTATTTAAACAATTTATTTTGCAAGAAAATATTTTACAGAGTTATAGGATTCTAAGTTAGCTTCGTAATGAACTAAAGAACATGTGCTAATGATTTTTCTATGATTTATAATGAATTTTATAAGGTAACATGTACAGTAAATTCCAGATTTGTCGTATCCGCTTGGCGACGACGTTTCATGTGTAAAATATAATATTTTCAAACTATATTTTGCATAACGTTATAAAATACAAATTATAAATTAATTAATAATATACGGATTATATATATGTAAACGGTATATTGATAATAATAAGAAATATTACGATGATATATATATTTATAGATATAATTATAGCATGTCGCAAGTTGTAAACTTGCACACTGTATATTATAAAACTGATTAACGTTAAATAATTACGGTGCATAAATTATATAGATATAGTTGTATGATAATAATAATAGTATGACAACATATAAATAAATTGCGTAAACCATAGCATGTAGCAAGTTGTAAACCTGCCTCGAAACAAACGCGATGAACGGAAGCAACACGATACTATACAAATCAACACCGAGTTTTGATGGCTTGGTTAAGATTCTAGAATATAGCTAGAGTTGCGTCGGCGAGAATGGGTGTGGACTTGAAAAACGAAGAAGGAAAATATATAAATTGATGAGGGGGAGATTTAGTTAAAGGAGAGAGAGAGAGAGACGGAGAAAGAGAGGTTTTGTGTTTAATATAAAAATATATAGTACAGTTTAAATTAAGTTATAAATATATATATTATTTTTAATGTATAGATAATATCAAACTACAACCAATCTCCACCAGAATCTCATTAAAAATATATTTTGGAAAATAATTCACATATGTAAACTTCTCAATCATAATGCAAGAATATATTTTAAATAACTCATACCCCTAATTTAAGATTTAAAAGGATTCTAAAAATATATCTAGATTTAATAAATATTTGATATTAGATATCTTGATATTTAAACGTAAAAGATAAAAGCAAAGTAAGATATGGGATGGCAACCATATAATGACAGTTAACAATTACAGATTATCCTTAATTTATGGCTGCCCAAAAGATATATGGTGATTTATATATTATATATAAAGATATATTATACTATATTCA
This sequence comes from Agapanthus africanus, assembly GCA_030015575.1. Taxonomy (NCBI): domain Eukaryota; kingdom Viridiplantae; phylum Streptophyta; class Magnoliopsida; order Asparagales; family Amaryllidaceae; genus Agapanthus; species Agapanthus africanus. The sequence goes on along the minus strand of CM057339.1, from coordinate 336,284,244 downwards.
CATGGATTTAGTTTATCGGTAAATATTATATATAATCCAGCACCATAGTGGGTTTCAGACATGCAGGTTGGGTTGGATAACTACCTTTACTATTCGAATCGATCGCAACCCAATAGAATAAAATAAAGCAAGTTTTAAAATACCAATTAATATTGTAAGAACTTGCTAGGGTGTTACAGGGTGGCTGAAGTCCGTAATGGTCGGCGTCCGGGCAGTGTTGCGGATTTCAGGAGACTACAGCCGGAAGTTTTCACTGGTTTGGGCGGTCCACTAAATACTGAGCAGTGGATCTTCGACATGGAAAACTTACTGTCAGCTACCCGAATGCTAGATGTAGCCAGGATCTGGTGGCTCGCTGAGGAGAACATATTGGAGAAACCGATTGCATGTGCTGACTTCTTAATCTTTTTTCTGGAGAAGTTCTTTCCCAAATCAGCTCAGATAGATAAAGACCAACAATTTATCAATCTTCGGCAGAGAGGACGCACAGTGGATTAGGTAGCGGCTAAGTTCACTCAATTTAGTCGTTTCGCTCCTTCTTTAGTAGCACAGGAGAGGACCGGGCTAGGAGATTTATGCAGTGCCTTACCTTAGAGATAGAGGAGAAATTAGCGTCACTTGATATGGGAACATATTCTAAATTATTGAATGCAGCCCGTAGGATTGAGGCTATTATGGACAAGAGGAAAAAATTTTAGACTGGAGGATTCAAGCGCCTGGTTGGACAGACTAAGGAAGGATTCCAGTCAGGTAGTATGGGGGAGTACAGATGAAGCGTACCGCCATCCCACCGTAGCGAGAAGTCGTAGTTTGTAGCTACTGTCAAAGACCGTGACACACTGAAAGAAATTTCCCCAGGGCCAAGGGTCTGTGTTTGGCCTGTGGAGCTAGTGATCACCAGATTAGAAGTTTCCTTATGAGGTCAGAGTGTAATGGATCTAACCAACAACAGAAAGCCCTCATTCCCCAGAAGCAACTGTTTGATCAAAAATGAGGTAACACCGGACGTATACAGTGGCAAGCTTATACACTGACAGCTGAGAAGGTTGAGACATCAGAGGATGTTGTCATAGGTACCATTTTAGTTTATTCAGTTCCTGTTAAAGTACTTTTCGATTTCGGTGCTTCATACTGTTTTATGTCCATCACTTTCGGTACTATACATTCTATACTACACGAAACATTGACCTGGGGCTGGGAGATATACATTGGAATGGAGTAGTTGTGTCCATCCGAGAGTGAAAACTCTATCCTATAGTGATTTGCGGTTGGGAACTCTTTGCCGACTTCATACTAATCGAGACCGGAAACTACGACATTGTGTTAGGGATGGATTGGTTAGGCACTTTCTACGCACATATTGATTGTTGGGCTAAGACCATGATCTTTCGTAACCATCCAGAGTTCGTATTCATTAGGGGCAGTGAGTCTTTGAGACCTATAGTGTTTAGAGCAAAGCCGAGGAGCGGCATTCTAGCATCGATGGAGGTAGATGAGAGCCCAGCGCTGATTGTAGTCCGGGATTTCTTGGATGCCTTTCCAAAGGATCTACCCGGTCTACCCCTGTTTCGTGTTTTACGGTTTTTGATTGAATTAATCCCAGGCACGACACCAAATTCTAAAGCTCCGTACAGGATGGCGCTAGTAAAGTTAGCCGAGTTGAAGAAGTAGATAGAGGAACTTCAAAGCAAGGGTTTCATACGACCAAGTACCTCCCCTTGGGACGCTCCAGTTCTTTTGGTGAAGAAAAAAGGATAGTTCTTTACGCATGTGCATCGATCACAGAGAGCTGAACTGAGTTACGATCAAGAATAAGTATCTTATTCCCTATATTGATGATTTGTTCGATCAGATTTGTGGTGCCCGAGTATTCTCAAAGTTGGATCTTCGGTCAGGGTACTGCTAAGTTCGGGTTAAGGCGGAAGATTTATACAAAACAACTTTTAGAACCTAATACGGCCATTATGAGTTTCTAGTGATGTCATTTGGTATCACTAACGCTCCAGCCATGTTCATGGATTTGATGAACCGTGTTTTCTCATAGTACCTCGACCAATTTGTCGTAGTCTTTATCAACGACATTCTCATGTACTCGAAAAGTAAGGAGGAGCACGCCGACCATTTGAGGATCGTATTGAAGATTTTGAGGCGGGAGAAGTTGTATGCTAAACTTAGTAAGTGTGAGTTCTGGCTCGACCAAGTTCAGTTTTTGCGACACATTGTTTCCGGAGATGGTATATCTGTGGATCCGGCGAAGATCAAAGCTGTCAAGGAATGGCCAGCACTGAAGTCTATAGCAGGATCAGAAGTTTCTTAAGACTCATAGGTTACTATCGGAGATTTGTCAAGGATTTTGCACGAGCGGCTGAGCCATTGACAAGGCTTACTCGAAAGGGAGAACCGTTCGTTTAGTCTAAGGAATGCATCCGAGCGTTTGAATTATTGAAGTAGAAGCTTACCACGGCACCTGTGTTAACCGTACAAGATGGGATAAGAGGTTTGGTGGTTCATAGCGATACTTCCGGTAAAGGATTAGGTTGTGTTATGATGCAGCATAGTCAGGTTATAGCTTATGCCTTACATCAATTGAGAACACACGAGAAAAAATACACGACTCATGATCTGGAATTGGTCGCTATTAATTTTGCCTTGAAGATATGGGGCACTATTTATTGGGAGAATGGGTTGAGATCTATATGGATCATAAGTGCTTGAAGTACGTGTTCACATAAAATGAGCTAAACATGAGATAGCGTAGGTGGTTGGAATTTATGGACGATTACAACCTCGATTTGCAATATCATCCCGGTAAATTAAATTTCATACCCGACCTCTCAGTCGGAGACCATCGGCTATAATGTTGACGTGTCGGAAGGGGATTTTAGATGATTTTCGGAGACTTGATTTGGAAGTGGTGAAACTGGGAACCCACGGACAGTATTGGCAGCTACAGGTGCAGTCATTGCTAGTGGAGCATATTAAGGTGGCACAGGCTAGTGACCCACAGTTACAGAAGTTTTGAAACCAGGTAGAGGCCGGATTGAGAACAGATTTATTGGTACATGAAAATGGTTCTTTAAGATTCAACAGTCGGTTGTGTGTACCGAAAGGAGAGGTTTAAGAAGAATTTTTAAAAGAAGCGGACAGTTCAGCTTATTCGGTGCACCTAGAAAGCACCAAGATGTATAGAGACTTGAGGCAGCATTTTTAGTGCAATGGCATGAAGAGGGAGATCACCAGCTATATGTCGAAATGCTTGGTGTGTCAGCAGGTAAAGGCCGAACATTAGAGAGTGGCCGGTCTTTTGCAACCACTTCCTGTTCCTCAGCGGAAATAGGAACACATCACCATGGATTTGGTGATGGCTTTACCGCGGAGTCCTAAGGGGAATAATGAAATTAGGTCATTGTCGATCGTCTCACAAAGGCGGCTCACTTTCTACCATTTCGAGTGGGACAATCAACGGAGACTTTGGTAGAGAAATACATGCAGAAGATTGTGAAGCTGTATGGAGTGCTCGTCAGTATCGTATCAGACAGAGACACTAGATTTCTCTCACAGTTTTTTTAGAAGTTTTCAAGAATGTTTGGTCACACGCCTCAATTACAGTACGGCTTATCACCCACAGACAAACGAATAATCCAAGCACACCATACAAATACTAGAGCATATGTTGAGAGCTTGTATGCTGGATTTCAAGGGGTCGTGGAAGGATTATCTACACTTGGTGGAATTCTCCTAAATAACAGTTATCAGGAAAGTATATAGATGGCACCGTTCGAGGCGCTTTATGGATGGAAGTATCGCTCACCACTTTGCTGGGATGATGTGGGGGAGAGAAGATTGTTAGGACCGGATCTCATAGTTCATTTTGACTTATAAATTTCTTTGTGTTTTGATTATTTTACAAAACCGTATTTCAAATATACATTTTTTTACTGACAATGTCAGATGAGTCAAAGTGCTACACAATTGAAGTTATTCAAGCATAAGGATAATCAATATTGTAACTGACATCTCAATAGTAGTTTCGACAAATATCGGCAAGACTCGGAAGAACTCAATGTATATTCAAATAACGGAGAAATCGCATAACGGAGATATTTAAGACTTTTCTAATTTATTTGAGTCTAAAATTAAGTCGATCTCAATCGGTTACAATTATGTTTTCTATCTTCAATTCAATTCACAAAAATCAAAATATAGTTTTCAAAACAAAGGTCTATTTCTGAAATGTCAGAAAAATAGACGTCTATGATAGACGTCCCTAGGATGTCTATGATAGATGTCAATAACGGTTTTCAATTTTTCAAAATTTAAATTTTGGCTAGATTTCTTGAAATTCCAACGGTCAAAAACGGCCACTAATTGTCCTATCTTTTTGGGGCTATTGTAATAACTGTCACAACCGTCCATTTTTATATTTCTATAAATAAGACTCATTTTTCTCAAGTTTCTCACAGATTTTTTCTATAACGTTTTTATTCTCAAGTTTTTGGTGAAAAGTTTTCCTCTCTTTGCTCTCAAGTTTTTACTAATCATTTTTCAGAGAGGAGATCTTTCTAGCGCTATTAGATTTTTCTATTCATTTAGAAAAGAAAGATCTTTAAAAGGTTCGAAGAAGCGATTGTTTTTAAAATTTGTTTAATCTTAAAAAACTTCTTTGATTGGCTTTAATTTTTTTTGTTAATCTTCAAAATAAAATCCCCCATCTCTTTGAATCAAAACCTTGATTTATCTTTTGAGATCGTTACGATTGTTAGAGTTGGTTTGTAAAGATTTATTGAAATCTTAATTGTATGACCTAATAAAGAAAGATCTAAGAGCTTCATATTGTAAAAGGTTTCGGACTTGAGCCTTTGGTAAAAATTCTAGGTGTTCACCACCTGCAAGTATAAAAAGTTTCGGACTTGAGCCTGTTGGGTTTCAGTGCCCGCGCTGTAGAAACCGCGGCCGAGGCGGAAGCGAAAATAAAAATTTTAACGAACACGGAACATCCGTAAAACCCATGATATGGTCCACTAATCTAAACTAGCTAACTAAGAGTGCAACGGTTGAGAAATTACAACCTCTGTCGCGTGTCTACCCAATTGTGGAAGACCCCTCCGAGCTCGTAGCCGCCGGGATCATGGTTGAGAATCGACCACCCTTTCCGAAGACGATCCATCTGAGGGAAACCGGAGGAGGCTCTAACCGATGATCCATGCTTGCTAGGTGTAGATGGTCGGTGATGTAGGAATACTTCACTAAAAATTTCTCTTTAAAATCTATGCTCAAAATAAGAGCAAGAAGAAGAAGGAGAAGAGAATGGGGAAGCAATCATGAAGCATGCTCAAGTGAGCAATGAAGAAAAACATCAAGTGTTGAAAATGAGAATGGCTTGCCCTTTTTACAACCATGCATCAATATTGCACCCAAATGATATTATCATTTTTAAAAGCAAAGCCATACCTCTCTACATGTTTAGGACCATGCTTCATGCCATTTCCTTTTCCACCTCATTTTCCATTTGATTTTCTAAAAAGAAAAACAAATATGAGGTGTCATTTTTCTAGAAATATTCTCGTATAAATATGGAATACTGCACCCGGTATATGTATTGCTACATATACGCGTATCCGTATAAAAATACGGATAGCACAAAAGAGAGAAAATGAATAGTGAACAATAATACTAAAATATATGTATCAAAATACATACATAAATTATTAAATCAAAATCTGATTTAATAATCCGGCTTAATCCTAAGCCGGCTAGTATTATCAACCGTCTGATTAAAGTCCTTGTATTCCATACACGCATTTAATCGGACCCCTGCACGTACCAACGTACGGCTCCTACATTGTCGCTTGAACCGGGAAAACCCTCTGTGTGGGAATTTATAGACTTCACAATACGCTGGCAGTGGGTTTAACCACAAGTACGTCAGCGGCACTAGCTATACGTAACGGCTACCCAGGTACTTATCGAAAGGGGGGTCGACAATCAAGTACGTCCTTACCCTACTGAACCTGAATGTGACAATCTCCGTACAGTCCGGTCTCTTCATCAAAGAGTATTGCATATCGGGTCTAGGGGTGGATAACGTCAGACCCCTACTAGCCCGATAAGTCGTGTCTGAGTCAAACTCATCACCAATAGAGATATTACTCATCAACTATCAGTAAATCTCATCCACCGTGGTTATGGATTGCTGGTGATAGCCAACTGAACACAGCGCGATATCGACTCCATGTACCAGGAGAGATGAATCCCTGACAGTCGACCACTGCCTCAATGTGGCTCAGGACTGTACCCAACAAAAACTTGTTTGCACGACTCCTTTGAGCCGTGGTAGGGTAGTAATCAAAGTACAGTGGAAACTCACACAAGACAAATGATGACTTCAGGTCAAAGGATTAACCTGTACTCATGCCACCTGAGAACTTCCATCTGACGATAGATATAATATCATCTAGAAGTTTTCAGCGAGTCCATCCAGTGTACTCACCTCCAGTAAGTACCTGTATACTATCTTAGTTGACACAACACCAATGGCTTGTGAGACTGGCCACGCCCCTCGTCGGGGTCTAGAAGCGTATATACCAGTCTACTCCGGAATATTGATACCCAGTCTCGATACTCTCACAACTAGAGACATTTAAAGATGTGCTTATGGACAACCCATCTCCCACATATATGATCGCCATCATAATGCTGGTTGTCAAGCAACAATCCTACGGGCTTCATCAATGATGAAGACAAACCAGATAGCATACTATCATCTCGAGTAAGACTGTTATACCTATATAGGTCCTGCCTCAATTATCATAATCACCTACTTGAGATCATAATAATTGCCTTGAGGGCACTATATCCAACAATCTCGCACTTGCACTTAAGGCCAATTATTGTGGTATCGCGTACCTACAGCTCGTGTGCTATCGAATACCCAACTTCTCTACTTATCAATTTTGCAAACCATGTTTGTGATACTTAATTTGTTGGAGAAATAGCCTTAGTGAGTGGACCCACTGCAATGTTCCAACTTCATCTCTCTATATCTCAACACTGCAGAGATCAACAATCTCCCAAACTGAGCGATACCCCACCACAAGAATTTGTCTGGATACTTGATGGAACCAAGTTCATAAATGAACAACTCCATGCAACAAACTTCTTGGCCTGTATCCTTTGTTGAGTTATTGTAAGGGTACGGCAGCGCCCCGGCCGTCTTTCTGAGGCCAAATGCAGAACAAAAACTTTTCAAAATGGCGCTAACGTAACCCTAAAACCCGAATCGTTCCATTAACCCAATACTAGTAAACTGTAAAAGAGTTTGGAGAGATTATACCGATCGATCTGTGTCCTTCGGTCCTCAATCTCTTCCCTTGCTAGTTGCGGCTGCCCTAACGAAGTTCGCTCTCTGATCTCGCTCGTCGAAGTGGCTCCACGTCGAGGATTCTTTATACGGGCTCCCGCTTCAAACCGAAGAAACTCGGACATGAAGTTTGCTAGCCGACATGTCCTAGGTGAAGTAGAGATAGTGTGTGATTACTTTGTCTCAATCACCCTAGGATTCTCAACACATGAGAGGGATCGGGTGGAGGTGAAGAAGATGCCCATGGGTGGAACTTGTGAGCTCAAAAAAAAGCTAGTGAGCAAAAACCAAGCATAAGGAAGAATGAGATGGCTCTAAAAGCTAGTGAGCAACGTATTTTGTTTTGTTTTTTCAACTAAAGAATAGGAAAAAACTATCACAAAATATCTCACAAACAAATAATGTCAAGCATGGTTCAATAATGTCTCCACGAGTCACCACTTGAGCCATGCCTTCATTAAATGCTCCATGCTCACATTTTCCATCACATTAAAGATTTAATATAAATGTTTAATAAAGAAAAAGAAATGGCATCAACTAAAGTAATCTTCTAACGGATTACAAGAATACCCCTCATCTGTATATACATCCCGCATCCGTATTCCGACTGAATACGAATACTTCGAGATGAAAGTAATCCAACCAATCTAATACTAGGATCCGGCTTAAACCAAAGCCCACTAGTATGATCCGTCCGATCATGATCCGTGCACGAGTGCACGTATATGATCAAACCCTGCCATAAAACCATACGGCCTCTACAACGTTTCGCTCGAACTTGGGAAACTTTCTGTGGGGGACTCTAAAGACTCGCCAATACGCTAGCAGTGGGTTTAACTACAAGCACGTCAGTTGCACTAGCTGTACGTAATGGCTGCCAATGTATTGAACGAAAGGAAAGCTGACGAGCGAACTCATCCTGAAACCCTACTGAGCCTATCTGTGACAGTCTCCGTACAGTATAAGTCGTGTCGAAGTGTAGCCCAGAACACCTTGAGAAACTATTGGAATACCTACCAGTAAATCTCACTTACCTTGGCCAAGGACTTTGTGTAATGGCTCTCCAGACACAGCGCGATATCAACCCCCAATACCGGGAGAGACGAATCTTGTCTAACCGCCACTGCCTCCAAGTGCTTCGGGACTGCACCCAACTACTACCTGTTTGCACAACTCCTTTGAGCTGTGGTAGGGTACCAATCAAAGAACAGTTGGAACACACTTAAGACAAAATAGCAGTGTCAAGTCAATGGACTAAGCTGTACTCATGTCACCTGGGAACTGCTCCTGACGATAGGTATAGTACCAATCAGTAGTGTCCCTGCGAGTCCGTCCGGTGTACTCATAACCCAATGAGCACCTGTATACATCTTAGGTGAACAACCTGACACCAATGGCTTGTGAGACCGGCTACTGCCCTTGGTTGGGGTCTCGAACTGTATACACTAGTCTACTCTGGAGTATCGATGCCCTGTCTCGAAACTCCCTCGGCTAGGGACCATTTAAGGATGTGCTTATAGACCCCAGCTCCCACGTATATGATCGCCATCATACTGCTGGCAGTCAAGCAAGAATCCTATAGGCTATATCAATATGTAATAGTGATCTGTAATGTCACCTGAAGCATGTACACGATGATAAAGACAAACCAGATAGCATACTATCATCTCGAGTAAGACTATCCTACCAGTATAGGTCCTCTCTCAATCATTGCAATCACGTGCCTGCGATCTAATAATTGACTTTGAGGGCGCTATATCCAACAATCTCTCACTTGCACTTAAGGCTAATTATTATGATGCCGCATACTCACATCCCATGTGATACCGAACATCCAACTCCTCTACTAATCAGTTTCACAAAGCTCGTTTGTAAAACTATTGTGTTCAAGAAATAGTCTCAGTGAGTGGATTCGCCCTGATGTTTCTTTCTATATCTCTCTTAATCTCAAGTTCGCGCAGAAAGCCATCTCCCGAAATGAGCAATACCTATCTTAGAATATGTCTAGATATCTGATGGGACCCAGTTCACAAATGAACTTCAAATCCAGCAAACTTCTTAGACTGTATCGTCAACTGAATTTAATCAGTATCCTGCGCCACGCCTCCCTCAGTATCTGCTTGGACCACCTGTCCAAACTACCGCCCCTCGTCAGAGGGAAAACTATAACTCTGATAGTCACTCTGTCATCCAGGTCACCATGGAAGCCTGGAATGATAGTTGTCTTCTGAGGGAGGTTGCCGTTATCATATCCTTAGAACATCCACTTATGTTCTAAAACTGCTTCGAACGTTTCTCCAGGATTGGATTAATATAAATTTATTGCAGCTAGTGCAAAAACAGCATCTGGTGTGGTACTTGACATCTCATGATTGACTCTATTGCCTAAACTAGTGATATGCCAATCATGCACATCTCTCTCTTCTTTAGTCTGTAAGACACCTTTAGAGAGGGTGACTCCATCACCTGCAGGTACACCACCTTGTCAGGAGTCGTCTATTCTAAAACACCTTTAGAATACTGTCCAAGTATCCGAATTGGGAAACTACCCAAATCAAAAACTAAAACCATAGATCTAGTAACCAGAATGTCTGATATTATATCCATATCCTATGCGGAGAAACCACCGTATAACAACCACAGTATAACCGATCGTAGCATAGGAATTTCACTTCCTACAACGTGCATGTCATCCAAATACCAGGACATCACACCCTACTACCTTCTTAACAGATTCATCTCATATTCTGATGAAGTCAATGCCTATGACTGTCACATCAAAAATAGATGATCTAACTCATCTATATCCGCTTTAGTCTATAAATAGACATAAGCTACTTGTCCACTATGCTTCCGCTGCTCCCACTGACTACAACAACCCTCTGGCAGATTCATATACACGTGTACTTCTAAAGCTAGTTTAGAACGACGCTATACTCATCCTCCTGCCGGGTCTCATAGTTTTGTTAGTTGTATATATGCCCTAGAGGCCAGTATTGTACAGATGATGTATATTATATTGGATGCTTGGACATATATAGAGATGACTTTCTTGCTCGATATGATAGTATGCTATCTGGTTGCTCTTTATCTTAACATGTACACTTGTCTCTTTAAACTGTCTTATAGTTACATGTTGGTAAAGCCCTTAGGATGTGTACTTGACTATCTGGACTATGATGCAGATCATACTAGTAGGGACATGGTAGTCCATAAGTACATCCTTCAAGGTCCCTAGTCGTGGGTGTATCGAGACGGGGCATCGATATACCAGTGTAGACTAGCGTATACGCTTCTCGACCCATGAGATGGGCGATGGATGATCCCATATCCATTGGTGTTTGACATCAGAGATGGTATACGGGTGCTCAGTGGAGACTGGGTACACTGGACGGACTCGCCGAGAACTCCCAGCTGGTATTATACTTCACGTCAGATGGCAGTTCTCAGGTGACACTTGTACAGGTTAGTCTGTAGACCCGAGATCGTCATAGAGTCTTGTGTGATTCCCACTGTGCTTTGATCTCCACCTTACCACGTCAATGAGGGCGTGCAAAACGGTGGTCTTTGGGTACAGTCCCGAGTCACATGGAGGCAATGAGCGATAGGAGGGGTTTCATCTCTCCCGGTATTGGGGGTTGATGTTGCGCTGTGCTCGATTGGACGTAACAAGGAAGTCTCTGGCCAGGGCTGATCAGAGATTTGCTGATAAGTGTTACCAGTAGTTTCTCGACCCGTTATGAGCCTCACATCGGCACGACTTATCGGTTATTGGGGTCTGACGTTTACCACCTCTAGACTTGATATGAAACATATCAGACGAACAGACCGGACTGTACGGTAAGTGTTACTGATTGGATTCACAGGAGTGTGAGCGGGCTAGCTCGTCGATCTTCTGATCGCTCAATACCCGGATGGCCGTTACGTTTAGCAGACCGCTTGCGGCTTATGGGTGCTTGATATGATCATCATCTGCTACCGGCGTATTGACGAGTCTTTAGAGTCCTACACAGAGGTTTCCTGGCTCAAGCGAAACGAAATAGGAGCGCATATGAGATATATGCAGGACCGAGAATAATGCGTGTATGTGATACCGTATTTCATTCTCGCGATGAATGTATCGATTGGTTATATGCGATATTACCTAGATATCAAATCAAGGATTGATTCGATAAGCCGATACATAGGATACTAGTCGGTTATATGCGATATGACCGGATCGTTAAATCAAGTGTTGATTTAATGATTTAATGTATAATTATATATTTGATATATTGCTTTGCATTAACTAGTATTGGTTCACTTTAAATGGATTTTCTCACTTGATGTGCAAGTTGTATATGCGATATACTTTTATGCACATCTTTGTATCATGTTTGATGATGCTTGCTCATTTGGTTAAGTGTAAAGAATTAAACCTAAGTTAAGAAAGTGATTAGGGTTTTAATTATCCATTCTTTTATTTATTGATTTTGGAAAAAGAATGGGATAAGAATACAAAATGGTTGCTTTCATTCTTGAACCTTTGTGAAGCTTCATGAAGCTTTGACCAAAGTGACCAATTTGTCTTCATGCTTAACCCTAACCACTCTTCTAACCTTGGTCAATTCTCTAAACCTAACCATGGTTCCTATTATGATAAGTATTCATTTCTTTTTCATTTTTGATTGACTTATCATAATATTTCCTTCTTCTTGATCTTCTTCTTCAAGAAAGAAAGCTTGATGCCATCAATGGCAACTTGAGTTCTAAAGTGAGAAATCCAATTCTAAAGTGAACCCACCTCCTATTTCTTCATCCTCTACCTCTTGCCAAGTTGTTTTGGGTGTTTTCTTCACAAGTTTCACAACTTGGTGAAGTTGGAGCTTGAACTTGTGATGCCTCGACATAGATCATCTTCGGCACGAAGCCGACGAACTATTCCGCTCATTTCTTCGATGAAGCCGACACGAGAGTCCGAGATCCGACTAGGACAGCGAGAGGACGTCTACGTGGAGCTAAGGAAGTGGATAACCGGATCTACAAAGGTTGTAGCTTCTTATCTTTAGTTAAGTTGTTAACTAGATTCGTATTTCGCCTAAACATCTAGTCAACGATCCGTATTAGGGTTTCGCGGCACTCATAAATTTTTAAATTGGCATGGTTGATGCCTTGTGAGACCTCTATAGTGTGCCTAGGAACCATTCATTGGTATCAGAGACTAGCTAGAGCCTTAGGCGAAGTCTAGACGATGTTTGAAACCCGAACGAACCCGAAACCCTAGATTTTCCACGCTCTCTGGACTTTTTCTAAAAACTGGGTTTTTTCCAGATTAAAAATGCTTAAAAATTCAGCAGGGAATTATAAGAATTACGGTGCAAAATTTGACAAAAGTTGCTTCTATATGGCGGCGGAACCGCGGCATAAGCCTAGATATGTGGCGGTTCCGCGGCAAAAGTATGACGTCAGCCCTACCAATTTGCACAGTAATTCCTATTTAACAGTGCTGAGTTCTCTGGGTATTTTTAAATTTTATTCAAGAGTTGAATTTTCTGGGGTAGTTTTGGGGATTCGGTGTGTCGATCGGAGTATCAGATTTTGTCTATGTGGCTTTCCGGATAATTTTTAGAATATGTTAAAAAGTTCGACCGGATATAAATACCCAATTTTTCCCCTGTCGGGAAATTTCCAAGTGTTGGATTTTTCCGTAGTTTAACGACGTTCTAAGTAGTGCAAGTAACGCGATGGACCTTCTAGAAGACAACAAACCTTAACTCGATTGTGTGACCGTCTTGAACTGCCCTTTGAACCTTCGGGTTTGGGGCAGTACGGCGTGCCACATGTGAGGCGTTGGCTTGACCCTTCTACGGCTGGACCGTTGGTACTGAGGCACGAACTGAATGTTGTTAGACTTATTTCATGTGTTGAGCTGTATCGGGAAAACTTGAGTGTTCGACTGTTCGATCGGAAAGTTTAACATTTTCTGTTTATCTGAAATGTGATACAATAATTGGAATTCACAAACAGTTATGAGATAACTGAATTAATGTTATAAATCTAGCGGTTTAGTTTCACTTGATATTGAAAAGAGTTTTCGATAATGAGACTAAAATGCGGGGTTTATAATTGTTAGGCATGCGATGTCTAAGTATTTCATTTGATTAGGCATGCGATGTCTAAAGAGATTGCGGATTCCAATTGTTGTAGTTTTACATTTTTTTTCTGCGACCGTAAGTGTAATATGTGATATCGCCGGTTTCGTTGCTATAAGTCAACGACAATTGGGATGGACATATTTACTTACGTTGATGACATGTGATGTTATGTGTTGCTGGATATGTTATATTGGATCGTCGTGTTTGAATAGCCTGGGGTTTTTATGTGAGATGAGTGTTTTCCATTTTCATTCATGTAAAAACTTGTATGTAATATTCTTTTATTGGGACACTTCCAGGTAGCGGAAGTTGTCACCTTTTGTATATTATTTACTTTTCTGCATTAGGATAGACCCAAGGAGGGGAGCACAAGTAACCGGGTTCTAGGGTCCAGTGGGAGACCAACTCGAGGAGTCGAGTCCGGGTGTCCTAACCCTGGAATTGGTAGGGTTGTTTGCCGCTCTCGTAAGGGTCTAGGGGTGTGGGATTGGCTATTCATCACGACCGTGGAATCCGTGTTTTATACTGGCTCGTATTGAAAACACGGACGTCCTAGTATATCCAATGTTTCATATGTTTCTTCTGCTGTGATATCTGTGATGTGATCATGTGATGTTCTGTGATAGATACTTTATATAGTATATATGATATATTATATAGGCGTTACTTATGTTTTACACCCGCGCTAGCCCTGCCCTGCTCTGTCGTTAGTTACCTAACCTAACGGTGCACGAGGGGACATCGAGGCGAATGCGGATGGCATAAGTGTACGTCGTATTTATCTGTGATGTTTAGGTACTTAAATGATGGGACTTCATTAATGTGATTAAGGAAAAGAAAGAAACTTAAGATGATGTAGAATCAAATTTTAAACAAAACAGGTAGCTACAGTTCTTGCTTTGCATAGCGGTATATATGATATACCCTGCACCTTATTCGATGAGGAAAGGACCGAGATCCCTTCACCGGGAGTGACTCCTTTAGCAATAACTGGCAGATGCTACACACTCGGTTTGTTTTTGATAGCCTCTATAGTTTCTGCTTTGCAAAGTGATATATATGATATATCCTGCACCTCATTCGACAAGGAAAGGACCGACGTGTAAGTGCACGGCGGCGCCCCGGCCGTCAATCCGACGGCCAAATGCGGAAGCGGTGATAAACTTTAATTTTCCGAACTTAGCAAACCGGCACCACCGCGCACTAAACACCCGGATCAGACCATTAAACTAGTTCTAGCTAACTACAAGATGGGTAAGAGATATACCGAGTGATCCGAGTCCTCCGGTCTTCTCGTCATCGTCCCGATCTCCTGCGGAAAGTCCTGTCTCCATATCGTCGCCTCCTCGTCTGAAGGGCACCACATCGCCTGCGTCTTTTACGGGCTCCCACCTCAATACCGAGGCAACTCGGGCGCGAAGTTGGCTGGCCGACGCGTCCAAGATTTGCTGTAGAATGTGTAGTGCTTTGTCTCTTTGGGGTTATGTTGCCATTTGAAGATGATGGAGGAAACAAGATAAGGAAAAATGGTGCTTGCATTTTTCCTAGCATGAAATGAGATCATGAAAAATCCCACAAGCTCAAAATGAAACTCTCTCCTTCTCTTCTCTCAAGTGTGGCCAACCTCTCATCAAGTGAGAATGGTGGAGGAATAAAAACTAACACTAGAAGGAAGGTGAGTGTAGGAAAAAGGTGGAGGGTGACCACAACCAAAACATCATGATAACAATGTCATCTCCAAATCCAATCAACTTTAATCACCATTAAAACAAATCAAGTGATGTAAAGAGAATCAAATGATGGTTGAAAAGAAAAGATGCCATCATAATCAATACATTTGCAAGAAACCCCCTCCACAAATGTTATTTGCAAACTTGCAAATAGCCCCCTCCATCGGAAAAGTCCTGCCGGGAAAGAACAAAGGAAAACCGGCCGGAACGGAATGCAAACTGGCAACTCCAGAAAACTGGTCCCGTAATAAATTACAGGAAAACCCCGATACTGTGCATACACACCCGCATCTGTATTCCCACTGAACACAAATATAAAGAGACAAAACTACACTGTACTATACTAGGATCCGGCTTAAACCAAAGCCGGCTAGTAATATCTGTCCGATCCTGATCCGTGCAATACTGCACGTATCTGATCAAACCCTGCCATATATCTATACGGCCTCTAGTACTAACCGTCCGATCCTGATCCGTGCAATACCGCACGTATCTGATCGGACCCTGCCATATCTCCATACGGCCTCTACAGCGTTTCGCCCGAAAGCTTGAGTAACTGAAAGTGTGGTGGACTCTAAAAACTCGTCAATACTATGGTTGTGGATTTAACCACTAGCACGTCAGAGGTATTAGCCATACGTGACGGGCCACCGGCTATTGACCAAAAGGGACGTCGATGAGCGAACTCATCCTGACACCCTACTGAGCTTGTCAGTGACAATATCCGTACAGTCCGGTCCGTTCGTCTATGAGCATCGCATGGCGGGCCTAGGGGGTTGGTAAAAGTCAGACCCCTAAAAGCGGTACAAGTCGTGTCGGAGTGTAGCCCAGAACACCCTGAGATACTACTGGAATACCTACCAGTAAATCTCCTGCCTTGGCCAAGGACTTCGTGTAATGGCTCTCCTAGACACAACGCGAACTCACCCCCAATACCGGGAGAGACGAACCCCTGAAGATCCGCTCACTGCCTCCATGTGGCTCGGGACTGTACCCAACTAAAACTTGTTTGCACGACTCCTTTGAGCCGTGGTAGGGTAGTAATCAAAGCACAGTGGGAACTCACACGAGACAAATGACGATCCCCAGGTCGATGAACTAACCTGTACACATGTCACCTGGGAACTGCTATCTGACGTCAGGTATAAGACCAACTAGCATGTTCCCGGCGAGTCCTGTCCGGTGTACTCATAACTCAATGAGCACCTGTATACATCTTAGGTGAACCAACTGACGCCAGTGGCTTGTGAGACCGGCCACCGCCCCTCATCGGGGTCTCGACTGTATACACTAGTCTATTCTGGAGAATCGATGCCCTGTCTCGAAACTCCCACGACTAGGGACCTTTTAAGGATGTGCTTATAGACTCCGGCTCTCACTTATATGATCGCCCTCATACTGCTGGCAGTCAAGCAAGAATCCTAGGGGCTCTATCAACATGCAATAGCGACATGTCAGGTCATCTAAAGCAATACACGATGATAAAGGTAAACCAGATAGCATACTATCATCTCGAGTAAGACTGTCCTACCGGGATAGGTCCTCCCTCAATCATTGCAATCACGTGCCTGTGATCCAATAATTGACTCTGAGGGCACTATCTCCAACAATCTCCCACTTGCACTCAAGGCTAATTATTGCGATGTCGCATACTCACAGCCTGTGTGATACCGAACACCCAACTCCCCTACTAGTCTGTCTCACAAAATCCGTTTGCGAAACTATTGCGTTCGAGGAATAACCTTAGTGAGTGGATCCGCCTAGATGTTTCTTTCCTTGTCTCTCTATATCTCAAGTTCACGGAGAAAACCATCTCCCGAAATGAGCAATACCTGTCTTAGAATGTCTGGATGTCTGATGGGACCTAGCTCATAAATGAACTCCAAATCCAAATTTCTTAGACTGTATCGTCAACTGAACTTAATCAGTATCCTGCGCCATGCCACCCTCAGTATTGCCTTGGACCACCTGTCCAAAATACTGCCCCTCATCAGAAGGAAAACTATAACTCTGACAACATGCTTGTCGTCCATGTCACCTTGGAAGCCTGGAATGATAACTGTCTCCTTAATGAGGCTGTCGTTATCATTTCCCTAGAATATCTACTTATGTTCTAAAGTTGCTCCCGACTGTTTCTCCAGGATTGGATCAATATCAACTTATTGCATCTAGTGCAAGAACAACATCTGGCGTGGTACTTGACATCTCATGATTGACTCAATTGCCTAAGCAAGTGATCTTCCAATCTTGCACATCCCTCTCCACTTTAGTCTATAAGACACCTTTAGAGAGGGTGACTCCATCACCTGCAGGTACACTACCGTGCCAGGAGTCGTCCATTCTAAATACTCTTAGAATGCTGTCAAAGTACCCTGATTGGGAAACCACCCAAATCTAGATCTAAAACCATAGATCTAGTAACCAGTATGTCTGATATAATGTCCAAGTCCCATGTGGAGAAAACACTGTGTGACGACCAAAGTATAGCCGATCGTAGTATAGGAATGTCACTTCCTACTTTGTGTATGTCATCCAAAACCCGGATATCACATCCTACTACCTTCTCAATAGATCCATCCCCTGTTCTGATGACGTCAAACCTATGACTGTCACATCAGAAATAGATGATCTATCTCCGCTATATCTGCTTTAGTCTATAAATAGACATAAGCCTGATGTCCACCAATGCTTCCGCTGCTCCCACTGACTACGACAACCCTCTGGCAGAGTCATATAGACGTGCACTTCTAAAGCTAGTTTAGAACGACGCTATACTCATCCTCCTGCCGGGTCTCGCAGCCTGGAACAACAGCAATGGCAAGTGTGGGTAAACAAGAACTTCCCTGTCACCGTCCTTGAGGCTACCGGAGTACCTCTCGGGTGCCTGAAGTTACCCACCGTATCTGCGGAGTGGCCAATGGAATGTCAATCCAGATTGAATCTTTAGGTTCCTTATCAAAACTTCAGTAATCGTTTGCGGTTCTGGAATCACTTCCAGTTCTACCATACTCCCACTACTGTTTTTGAAAAATCCATTTTTATTAAAACTGTGGCGAGTCTAGAACAATATTTCTATTGATCTGCCAGATGGTAGAAAGTCAACCCTCGTCATAGCCTGGGTCAACCCACAAACAGCCATTACAGAAACGTGCCTTGAGTTGTCCAGTGTCTGGTTTTAATCATAAGCCGGAAAACTCCCCGTACCTTAACAATGTTAAGATATGAACTGTACTATATCCAATATAGAACCAGAGACACTGATTTAATTGAACCAGATTGAAATCATGCAGCTATCTCCAGTGCATGTCAACTAAATGGAAGGAGGCCGATCAGCGTTACTCAACTTAGGAATACTTCCAATTATGAGTAACCTGTAAGAGAAGCATGTTCTCTTAATCATTACTATCAACTGAATACCATACACAAGTATCTACATCTTCGATCACTTTGAAGAATCCCGATGCTTGCTATATCTGATTCTCTACTTTATCCTTATACCTATAACTCCTCAAAACTTAGACCCTGTGTTTCTACGAAACACATGTCTAAGAACTAGAGAAGTTAAAAGTAAACAGAATATAGTATGAGGACCAACCCCTCTGTTCTAATGGACACTGGACAACATAAAATACTCTGTATAAGTCCGCTGAGTCTAACAACTCTTTCACTGTGTGTCGTAGGTTGAAAACTGTACTTATGGTTAAGAAGAATTACACCGCTGTTTAATGCTCCTTACCTAACCATCCACTGATATAGGTAAATGTCATCGACTTAATATCAAAAGGTATATCTCACTCTATGAAAATAGACGTACAGATATATCAATTTGAAATTGGTGCACAACAGCGGATATTCAAAACCAAATATTTGCCGACCGGCAAACAGCCCAGGTGATCTCCTCAAATATCACCGATTACAACGAATCCCGATATAATGAGGATGATCACCCTATTCCCAATAACTTACTCCCACTCATCATCTGTAAAACCATACAGATGTGAGAATCGAACCTGGTAAATACATACCCTGGAGCAAGTGTCTAATCGGGAAATCAGTTTTCTTTTAACAGTACACAGTTGAACTGAAATATTGAAATGTTCCGATGGGGTATCCTGGTATTCCTAGTAATGCCTCTACCATTATCCAGATTCACAACTATAACCGTATAATTCTTTGCCACCTCTCCATATCCCTTTATATGTCTTTAGTCATTACCTTCTGCACACCCCTTAGGCCAAATGGTTTTCTTCCTTCCCTACCGTTCGGCACCAGCCTATGGTTTGGAAGAAGACTATCCAATAAGCATAATGGGTGTACTGTCCTAGTCCTAGGAACACTCGCAATGCGAGAGATGGTGAAGATAAAAGACAACCGAATAAACCTTATTCCTATTTCTCCTGAACCAGGATCCATCCCCGAACTGGAACAAGTTCCTTTCGAGTTCGTATATAACCATATGATGGATTATCCAATGAACTGGGATCTTCGTAATGATACGGAGTGTCCTGGAGAAATACAAAGGTGATTTAGGATTGGCGAAGAAATACTTGGTTTGGTCGTGAATATCAGTCGCAATTTACTTTGCCCTCTTACTAATCCCTTGCTTTGTCTTAATCTTAATACCTTCTGCACACCATCGTTATGCTAATTGGTTTTCTTCATTCCCCACTGTTCGGCACCAGCCTAAGGTTTGGAAGAAGACTATCCAATTTGCGTAATAGGTGTACTATCTCCTAAACTAAGGAGTACTCGTAACTTGAGAGAAGGCAAAAAGGAAAAGACAACTGAATAAACCTTATCCGTTTTCTCCAGAACCGGAAACCATCCTCGAATTCCTTCGAGTTCGTATCTTACCATACGATGGTTTTGTCCAATGGAAGTGGACGTTCGCAGTAATACGGGGTGTCCTGGAGAAAAGGGTAAAAGTAGGAGTGGCAATGAGATTTGCAACTCTGACAATCCAAAAGCCAGTGTTAAGAAGGTTCGGTCAACTTGGTCACTGAGTCATAGTCTAGGGTCGGGTCAATGGTCGCTGCCAAGAGAGAGAGAAAAGAAACACTCAGCGTGCACTCTAACCTAGATCAGAATGGTCACCAATTTATCTAATCTGGAAACCTCCCACTGTACCTCAAATTCTCCTCCAAACCTGAAAGAAGAATTAGTCGGGGTCACCCGAGGAGTAAACCAACTCATCAGTTGGAATCGGGATCCAACTATCATCGCATGATAACGTGACGGAATCCGCTCACGCTATCACACTCCAGAAGGTATGCGCATATCTAGCAAGTTTCAGTTCTTTTGAAACTCCCGATGTGATTTCTGCCCCATGCTCTTATGACCTTGACGAAGGTCAACAAATCATAAGTCACATGTCAAGTTCCACCCGTCATTGTCCAGGTTAATTTGAACCCACCCGTACAAGCCCTTGACGAAGGTCAACAAGGCTATACGACTGTCCCAAACCAACACATCTATCTATGCAGCAGAAAGACTACAAGCAGCTACCATGCACTATGCCTTGACGAAGGCCAACAAACATAGCATGAATACTACGTGCTACCTGTCTGAAACGACGGAGGGCTACGAATGGTTTCTGGCGAAAACCTTTAACGTAATGAACTTGATATCGTTGAAGGAACGGATAGCTTTTTAGAAAATATAGTGACGAAAACCTTTACTAAAGAGGTCACTCCCGGTGAAGGGATCTCGGCTCTTTCCCCATAGAATGGGGTGCAGGATATTCCGAATGAATACCACGATGCAAAGCAAAAGTAATCGGCTATAGTGAAGTTAATGCCCTGACGCAAACTTCTGTTCAAGGGGTCACTCCCGGTGAAGGGATCTCGGCCCTTGCCTCGTCGACTGAGGAGCAGGATATTCCAAACGAATACCACGATGCAAAACAAAAGTGAACGTCCTTGCAATAACAGCTTTTTGAAAAGTGTTCCAACAACATCAGAATAGGTTTGTTTTAACTTGCATTGATCCGAATCAACGCAGTCCCATCAATTGATCACACCACAAAGAACGAAAATATACTGATGTACGTATATGCCATCCGCATTCGCCACTGGGTCCCGTCATTACCCGTTAGGTTAGCTAACTAACGACAGAGCGGGGACTGGACTAGCGCGGATGTAAAACATATACAACATCTACTAATATATATACCAATATATTATATTCGCTCAAAGTGTGATAAAAATGCAACATCACAGAAATGTACAGCATCACAGAACAATACAGATATCTGGGATCCCCGGGTTTCACAGAGCCACTACTGAAACCGGACGTTCCCCTGGTCGTGTGGATAGCCTGTGCAATGAAATCCTAGACCCCTACGGGCACGGCAAGTTACCCGCCAAAACCTGAAGCGAGGCAGCCCCCTTCAGCACCGTGAATGGACCACCCAGCACTTCACGGAATCCGGTAACTTGGGCACCCCTCCTGGGTCAACCTGTACCCCCTACGAGTGCGGAGAATAGCCCGCCAATTCTGGAGTGAAGCCCCCTCCGTCCCAATGCCATGAGATGCGGGCTTGTTGCCCTCCAGAACCCAGCTATCCGTGCACCCCACCGCGGGGCAATCCTAGTACAGAAAGTAAAATATACATACAACGGGTACATCGACCGCAACCAGGTCGTGCCCCAAAAGAATAATACAAACAGGCAGTGACGGCAGTCCACATGTCGGACGCTCACCCCGCAATATCAAATGTACATAATACAACAAAACTGTACTAACATTGCATCCAGGCTATCCTCCACGACCGATCCGCAACATCACAGCAAAAACACAAAACATCAACGTGAAAGTCACGTTCGCAAATCCATCTAACCGGGCTATAGCAGTCAGACTGGATTTACCGATCAAGTGACATTCACGGTCGCAGATATAATGTAAATACTGTGAAAATAATGTGTTTAAAATATCCGATCGATCAAAAATTAACAAGTGGGCCCCCAAGCAATACTGTAGCACTCACAGAAATTCTGGGCCCATGTTTAATATTCCAAGACCCATATTTTCAGCCCATAAGCCCACTGGAGAAATTAGACACACTGATAAATCAATACTGCGGCGGAACCGCGGCGACAAGGGGGGTTTTGCCGCGGTTCCGTGGTCCCCTTGAGAGATCAGTGTCTCGAATTTCTCCATAACTCTTAGAACTTCTTGTACATCAGTTTTCTACAACCTGAAAAATTTTTAGAGCCAGGAAAAATTCGACAGAAAACTGATGTGAGGAAAATGTGGTTTTTTGGAATTTTGGTCGATCGGAAATGCAAACACATTAAACAAAGCTAGACTAAGTTAATGGCGAGGCTCTGATACCACTGTAAGTGTACGGCGACGCCCCGGCCGTCAATCCGACGGCCAAATGCGGAAGCGGTGATAAACTTTAATTTTGCGAACTTAGCAAACCGGAACCACCGCGCACTAAACACCCGGATCGGACCATTAAACTAGTTCTAGCTAACTACAAGATGGGGAAGAGATATACCGAGTGATCCGAGTCCTCCGGTCTTCTCGTCATCGTCCCGATCTCCTGCGGAAAGTCCTGTCTCCATATCGTCGCCTCCTCGCCGGAAGGGCACCACATCGCCTGCGTCTTTTACGGGCTCCCACCTCAATACCGAGGCAACTCGGGCGCGAAGTTGACTGGCCGACGCGTCCAAGATTTGCTGTAGAATGTGTAGTGCTGTGTCTCTTTGGGGGTTATGTTGCCATTTGAAGATGATGGAGGAAACAAGATAAGGAAAAATGGTGCTTGCATTTTTCCTAGCATGAAATGAGATCAAGAAAAATCCCACAAGCTCAAAATGAAACTCTCTCCTTCTCTTCACTCAAGTGTGGCCAACCTCTCATCAAGTGAGAATGGTGGAGGAATAAAAACTAACACTAGAAGGAAGGTGAGTGTAGGAAAAGGTGGAGGGTGACCACAACCAAAACATCATGATAACAATGTCATCTCCAAATCTAATCAACTCTAATCACCATTAAAACAAATCAAGTGATGTAAAGAGAATCAAATGATGGTTGAAAAGAAAAGATGCCATCATAATCAATACATTTGCAAGAAACCCCCTCCATAAATGTTATTTTCAAACTTGCAAATAACCCCCTCCATCGGAAAAGTCCTGCCGGGAAAGAACAAAGGAAAACCGGCCGGAACAGAATGCAAACTGGCAACTCCAGAAAACTGGTCCCGTAATAAATTACAGGAAAACCTCGATACTGTGCATACACACCCGCATCTGTATTCCCACTGAACACAAATGCAAAGAGACAAAACTACACTGTACTATACTAGGATCCGGCTTAAACCAAAGCCGGCTAGTAATATCCGTCCGATCCTGATCCGTGCAATACCGCACGTATCTGATCAAACCCTGCCATATATCTATACGGCCTCTAGTACTAACCGTCCGATCCTGATCCGTGCAATACCGCACGTATCTGATCGGACCCTGCCATATCTCCATACGGCCTCTACAGTGTTTCGCCCGAAAGCTTGAGTAACTGAAAGTGTGGTGGACTCTAAAAACTCGTCAATACTATGGTTGTGGATTTAACCACTAACACGTCAGAGGTATTAGCCATACGTGACGGGCCACCAGCTATTGACCAAAAGGGACGTCGATGAGCGAACTCATACTGACACCCTACTGAGCCTGTCAGTGACAATATCCGTACAGTCCGGTCCGTTCGTCTATGAGCATCGCATGGTGGGCCTAGGGGGTTGGTAAAATTCAGACCCCCAAAAGCGGTACAAGTCGTGTCGGAGTGTAGCCCAGAACACCCTGAGATACTACTGGAATACCTACCAGTAAATCTCCTGCCTTGGCCAAGGACTTCGTGTAATGGCTCTCCTAGACACAGCGCGAACTCACCCCCAATACCGGGAGAGACGAACCCCTGAAGATCCGCTCACTGCCTCCATGTGGCTCGGGACTGTACCCAACTAAAACCTGTTTGCACGACTCCTTTGAGCCGTGGTAGGGTAGTAATCAAAGCACAGTGTGAACTCACACGAGACAAATGACGATCCCCAGGTCGATGAACTAACCTGTACACATGTCACCTGGGAACTGCTATCTGACGTCAGCTATAAGACCAACTAGCATGTTCCCGGCGAGTCCTGTCCGGTGTACTCATAACCCAATGAGCACCTGTATACATCTTAGGTGAACCAACTGACACCAGTGGCTTGTGAGACCGGCCACCGCCCCTCGTCGGGGTCTCGACTGTATACACTAGTCTATTCTGGAGAATCGATGCCCTGTCTCGAAACTCCCAAGACTAGGGACCTTTTAAGGATGTGCTTATAGACTCCAGCTCTCACTTATATGATCGCCCTCATACTGCTGGCAGTCAAGCAAGAATCCTAGGGGCTCTATCAACGTGCAATAGCGACATGTCAGGTCACCTAAAGCAGTCCACGATGATAAAGGTAAACCAGATAGCATACTATCATCTCGAGTAAGACTGTCCTACCGGGATAGGTCCTCCCTCAATCATTGCAATCACGTGCCAGTGATCCAATAATTGACTCTGAGGGCACTATCTCCAACACGACGATCCCTTCACCGGGAGTGACCCCTTTAGCAAAACTAGAAAAGTCTCAAAATCACTCCATTTCAAAACTTTATTTGATTCTACAATGATATCAAGTTCATTACGCAATAGGTTTTCAGAAAAACCTGTCGTAGCCCTCCGTCATTTCAGATAAGTTGCATATAGTATTCGTGCTACATTTGTTGGATTTCGTCAAGGTGTAGTGTGCGGTAGCTATGTGCTGCTTATCTGCTGCATATGATGCGACTGGATTAGGGTAGTCGTACGGCTTTGTTGGCTTTCGTCAAGGGTCGTGCGGGTGGGTTTAATTCAGTCAAGAAATGTACGGGTTGAACTTGACTAGCGGGCTGTGGTTTGTTGGCTTTCGTTAAGGTCATAGCATGCTAGGGGCAAAAAAATTATCGGGAGTTTCAAGAGTTGAAATTTGCAAAGAGATTGCATACCTTCTATGAGATAGTTGGATCCCGATACCCACTGCGAGTAAGAGTTACTCCTGGGAGAGTTTTACACATTGCAATTAGCTGATCAAGTAGGTGTCTAGAAAGGTGTCAACGGGGTTACGCCTCTGGGAAAATGAGGTTTACATTAATTAGGTTCGTGCGAAAGCACGGGGGACCTCCCTCAAAGTACCGACACTGGCCTGGCTGAAAGATTGGCGAACTTGTAGTGTGTAATTAATCCCGGCTAGTCTTTCCTTTTAGGGTTTGAAGGAAGATTTGATAAAAACCAGTGGGAGCCATCCTGATTAGATAAGATAATAACCAATCTGATCTTGCACGAGCATACGCTAAAGTGTTTTCTTCTCTCTCTCCAGGTAGCGACCATTTCATGCCCTAATGAAGATAATAATATGGATGTATTGACCGAACCCGCATGTTATACTGTGCTGGGGAACGTTGGTTCCGTTCTTTCTTATAAGAGTTATAGGAATGAACAGGATATAGGGGAATACCAGGATTCCCATGCCACCCGAATGAAGAAAGTATATGTTGATGCATTTTCTTCGGGTGTGTTCGTTACAGAGAACTGTTTCTCCATTTGCTCCACGTCCTGGGTATTAGATACCGGGTCAGGATCCCATATATGTAATCAGTTACATGGGCTCAGGAAAGGTAGAGAACTTGGAGAAGGTGATAAAGACATTAGAGTTGGAAATGGTGCAATTGTTGCAGCTAAGACTGTCGGGGAATATCACCTTGTATTACCAACTGGTAATACATTGGTTCTGAACGAATGCTATTACATGCCGAACCTGATATGCAACATTATATCGGTTTCTTTATTAAGTAAAGAGGGATATAATTTTGTATTACAGGATAATGTTATGAACATTTTCCGTAACCAAAAGTTGGTTGGATCAGGCACGTTGTGCAATGGCATTTATGTTCTAAATCAATCAACAGTTCTGAGCATAACAAACACACACAAGAGGAAGAGTTCAGAGCTGAACGAATCCTTCTTATGGCATTGTAGACTGGGTCACATCAATGCGACACGACTAGCTAAGTTGCATAAGGATGGATATTTGAAACCTTTCGAATTTTCATCTTATGACACTTTCCAGTCATGTCTCAAAGGCAAGATGACCAAAGCTCCGTTTACGGGACACGGAGAAAGAGTTACCGAACTCTTGGGACTAATACATAATGATGTATGTGGTCCCATGTCTACACATGCCAGGGATGGTTCTTCGTACTTCATTACATTCACTGACGATCTCTCAAGATACGGACATGTGTACTTAATAAGACACAAGTCTGAAGCTTTTGAGAAATTTAGAGAATATAAACAAGAAGTCGAAAACCAAACCGGAAAAAGTATTAAAATCCTTCGATCTGATCGAGGAGGTGAATACTTGAACAATGAATTCCTGGACTTTTTAAAAGAGAATGGGATTCTCTCACAGCTGACTCCTCCATATACACCACAGCACAACGGTGTATCAGAATGGAGGAACCGCACCCTATTAGATATGGTGCGCTCTATGATGAGCACAGCTGAGTTACCTATTTCCTTCTGGGGGTATGCGCTTGAGACAGCCATACATCTATTGAATATGGTCCCCACCAAATCTGTGCCTACCACTCCATATGAGATATGGAAAGGGAAGAGACCATGTCTTAACTATGTTAAGATATGGGGTTGTCCAGCCTATGTCAAACAACAAAATCCGGACAAACTCGAAGCACGGTCTGTTCTATGCAAATTTATAGGATATCCCAAGAATTCACAAGGGTATATCTTCTACCACCCTGAGGAACAAAGAGTGTTTATTTCTCGGCATGCCACCTTTTTAGAAAAGGAATTTCTTAAAAAAGAGATTTGTGGTCATGAGGTAGAACTGGAAGAAGTTCCAGCTACAAATGCTACAACAGAAGATCTGGTGGAACCAGAGGATTCCGTAGTTCCCGATGAACCCCAGCCTCTCCGCCGATCTAGTAGGGTTTCTCGCCAACCTGAGAGATACTACGGTTTTCTCATGGATGGTGGGAGCGAGGACTGCATCATGGATGATGATGACCCAACTAGCTTCGAGCAAGCCATCACGAGTAGGGACTCAGTGAAATGGCTGGATGCTATGCGGTCCGAGATGGAATCCATGTACACCAACAAAGTATGGACTTTGGAAGTTGCTCCTGAAGGGGTAAAACCCATTGGGAGCAAGTGGATCTTCAAGAAGAAACATGGTGTAGATGGGAAAGTGGAGACTTTCAAGGCTAGACTTGTAGCAAAAGGTTTTCGTCAAAGACCAGGTGTGGACTATGACGAAACCTTTTCTCTAGTGGCTATGCTTAAATCCATCCGGATCATGCTTGCCATCGCTGCATATCATGATTACGAAATCTGGCAAATGTATGTTAAGACAGCCTTTCTAAATGGTGATTTAGAAGAGTGCGTGTACATGGCTCAGCCAGAGGGCTTCGTAGACAGTGGGAGCAGCGGGAAGGTGTGCAAGCTGCTTAAATCCATTTATGGATTAAAGCAAGCATCGCGGAGTTGGAACATCTGCTTTGACGTCGTTATCAAAGAGTTTGATTTCGTCAAAAACCCAGATGAACCTTGTATTTACAAGAAGGTGGCAGAGAGTAAGGTTGTCTTCCTCGTATTGTACGTGGACGACATACTCTTGATAGGAAATGATATTCCTATGCTGCAATCGGTCAAGCTCTTCTTATCACAAAGATTCTCAATGAAAGATCTTGGTGATGCCTCCTGCATATTGGGAATTAGGATCTATAGAGATAGATCCAAACGGATATTGGGATTGTCCCAATCCAGGTACATTGACACCATACTAAAGAGGTTTAGTATGGAAGAATCCAAGCGTGGGAACTTGCCCACGATCTCTGGAGTCACTCTCTCCAAAGAGATGTCTCCCAAGACTGATTTGGAGAGAGCTCGCATGCAAGGGATACCCTATGCTTCGGCTGTAGGCTCTATCATGTACGCGATGCTATGTACCAGACCCGATGTAGCATACTCACTAAGTGTAGTGAGCAGGTATCAAGCTGATCCTGGAGAGAGTCACTGGACGGCTGTGAAGAGCATTCTTAAGTACTTACGAAGGACTAAAGAGATGCTCTTGGTGTATGGTAACGGAGAACTCCAAGTGGAGTCCTTTACCGATTTGAGCTTCCAGAGTGATAAGGACGACACTAAGTCGCAGTCGGGATTTGTCTTTACCCTTTACGGAGGGGCGGTTAGCTGGAAGAGTTCCAAGCAGGAAACCATGGCAGACTCGACGATGAAGGCTGAATACATCGCTGCCAACGATGCTGCCAAAGAGGCTGTCTGGATCAAGAAGTTCATTACTGAACTTGGAGTGGTTCCATCCATTGAGCATCCAATAACTTTGT
Source organism: Agapanthus africanus (assembly GCA_030015575.1). NCBI lineage: Eukaryota > Viridiplantae > Streptophyta > Magnoliopsida > Asparagales > Amaryllidaceae > Agapanthus > Agapanthus africanus. The sequence goes on along the minus strand of CM057339.1, from coordinate 336,255,587 downwards.
ATTGCGATAACAATGGAGCAGTGGCTTTGGCCAAGGAACCCAGGTCCCATCAGCGATCCAGGCACATTCTGAGGCGGTATCACCTGATCCGGGAGATAGTTGATCGCCGGGAGATCGAGGTCAGGAGGGTTGACATGAAGAACAACACGGCGGATCCACTCACGAAGGCCATTCCCCAGATACAGTTTGAGAGACTCTTCGGGATGCTCGGTATGCGATACTACACCAGCTGGCCCTAGTGTAAGTGGGAGATTGTTAGTTGTATGTATGCCCTAGAGGCCAGTATTGTACAGATGATGTATATTATATTGGATGCTTGGACATATATAGAGATGACTTTCTTGCTCAATATGATAGTATTCTATCTGGTTGCTCTTTATCTTAACATGTACACTTGTCTCTTTAAACTGTCTTATAGTTACATGTTGGTAAAGTCCTTAGGATGTGTACTTGACTACCTGGACTATGATGCAGATCATACTAGTGGGGACATGGTAGTCCATAAGTACATCCTTCAAGGTCCCTAGTCGTGGGTGTATCGAGACGGGGCATCGATATACCAGTGTAGACTAGCGTATAAGCTTCTCGACCCATGAGATGGGCGATGGATGATCCCATATCCATTGGTGTTTGACATCAGAGATGGTATACGGGTGCTCAGTGGAGACTGGGTACACTGGACGGACTCACCGAGAACTCCCAGCTGGTATTATACCTCACATCAGATGGCAGTTCTCAGGTGACACTTGTACAGGTTAGTCTATAGACCCGAGATCGTCATAGAGTCTTGTGTGATTCCCACTGTGCTTTGATCTCCACCTTACCACGTCCATGAGGGCGTGCAAAACGGTGGTCTTTGGGTACAGTCCCGAGTCACATGGAGGCAATGAGCGATAGGAGGGGTTTCGTCTCTCCCGGTATTGGGGGTTGATGTTGCGCTGTGCTCGATTGGCCGTAACAGGGAAGTCCCTGGCCAGGGCTGATTAGAGATTTGCTGATAAGTGTTGCCAGTAGTTTCTCGACCCGTTATGAGCCTCACATCGGCATGACTTATCGGTTATTGGGGTCTGACGTTTACCACCCCTAGACTTGATATGCGACATAACAGACGAACAGACCGGACTGTACGGTAAGTGTTACTGGTTGGATTCACAGGAGTGTGAGCGGGCTAGCTCGTCGATCTTCTGATCGCTCAATACCCGGATGGCCGTTACGTTTAGCAGACCGCTTGCGGCTTGTGGGTGCTTGATATGATCATCATCTGCTACCGGCGTATTGACGAGTCTTTAGAGTCCTACACAGAGGTTTCCTGGCTCAAGCGAAACGAAATAGGAGCGCATATGAGATATGTGCAGGACCGAGAATAATGCGTGTATGTGATACCGTATTTCATTCTCGCGATGAATGTATCGATTGGTTATATGCGATATAACCTAGATATCGAATCAAGGATTGATTCGATAAGCCGATACATAGGATACTAGTCGGTTATATGCGATATGACCGGATCGTTAAATCAAGTGTTGATTTAATGATTTAATGTATAATTATATATTTGATATATTGCTTTGCATTAACTAGTATTGGTTCACTTTAAATGGATTTTCTCACTTGATGTGCAAGTTGTATATGTGATATACTTTTATGCACATCTTTGTATCATGTTTGATGATGCTTGCTCATTTGGTTAAGTGTAAAGAATTAAACCTAGGTTAAGAAAGTGATTAGGGTTTTAATTATCCATTCTTTTATTTATTGATTTTGGAAAAAGAATGGGATAAGAATACAAAATGGTTGCTTTCATTCTTGAACCTTTGTGAAGCTTCATGAAGCTTTGACCAAAGTGACCAATTTGTCTTCATGCTTAACCCTAACCACTCTTCTAACCTTGGTCAATTCTCTAAACCTAACCATGGTTCCTATTATGATAAGTATTCATTTCTTTTTCATTTTTGATTGACTTATCATAATATTTCCTTCTTCTTGATCTTCTTCTTCAAGAAAGAAAGCTTGATGCCATCAATGGCAACTTGAGTTCTAAAGTGAGAAATCCAATTCTAAAGTGAACCCACCTCCTATTTCTTCATCCTCTACCTCTTGCCAAGTTGTTTTGGGTGTTTTCTTCACAAGTTTCACAACTTGGTGAAGTTGGAGCTTGAACTTGTGATGCCTCGACGTAGATCATCTTCGGCACAAAGCCGACGAACTATTCCGCTCATTTCTTCGATGAAGCCGACACGAGAGTCCGAGATCCGACTAGGACAGCGAGAGGACGTCTACGTGGAGCTAAGGAAGTGGATAACCGGATCTACAAAGGTTGTAGCTTCTTATCTTTAGTTAAGTTGTTAACTAGATTCGTATTTCGCCTAAACATCTAGTCAACGATCCGTATTAGGGTTTCGCGGCACTCATAAATTTTTAAATTGGCATGGTTGATGCCTTGTGAGACCTCTATAGTGTGCCTAGGAACCTTTCAAGTTTAGGACAGCAGTAGTGTCAATTTTGGGAAAACAAGAAGCTCCCTGCCACCGTCTTTGAGGATACCGAAGTACCTCTCGGGCGCCTGAGGTTACCCACCATATCCGCGGAGTGGCTAATGGAATATCAAAACTGATTGAATCTTTAGGTTCTTATCAAATTTTCAGTAATTGTTTGTGGTTCTGGAATCACTTCAAGTTCTACCATACTCCCACTACTGTTTTATGAAAAAGTCTATTTTACTAAAATTGTGATGAGTCAAGAACAATATCACTATTGATCTTCCAGATGGTAGAAAGTTAACCTTCGTCATAGGTTGGGATAACCCACAAACTGCCATTATAGAAACGTGCCTTGAGTTATCCAGAGTCTGGTTTTAAGCATAAGCCGGACAACTCTATATACCTTAACATCATTAAGATATGATCCATTCTATATACAATATAAAAATAGAGGCACCGATTTAATTGGAACCAGATTCAAATCATGCAGCTGTCTCCAGTGCATGTCAACTAAATGGAGAGAGGCCGATCAGCATTACTCAACTTAGGAGTGCATCCAAATATGAGTAACCTGAAAGAGAAGCAAGTTCTCAAAACCATTACTATCAACTGAAAAACAAACACAAGTATCTATATTTTCGATCACCTTGAAGAATCTCGATACTTGCATAACGTGGTTCTCTACTTTATTCTTGTACCTATAACTTCTCAAAACTTAGACATTGCATTTCTACGAAACACTTGTCTAAAAACTAGAGAAGTCACAAGTAAATAGAATATAGTACGATGACCAACCCCTCTGTCCTAATGGACACTGGGCAATATACAATACTTTGTATAAGTCCCCTGAGTTGAATAACTCAAACCCCGTGCTTCGTAGGTTGAAAACTGTACTTATGGTTAAAAAGAATTACACCGCTAGTTAATACTCCTTACCTAACCATCAACTGATATAGGTAAATTTCATGGATATAATTTCAAAAAGTTATATCTCACTTTATAAAATAAACGGACAGATATATCAATTTAAAATTGGTGCATAACAACGGATATTCAAAACCAAATATTTGTCGTCCGGCAAAAAGCTAGGCGATTTTCTCAAATATCACCAATTACAACAAATTCCGATATAATGAGGATGATCACCTAATTCCCAATAACTTATTTCCACTCATCATCTGTAAACCATACAGATATGAGAATCAAACCTGGTAAATACATACCCTGGAGTAAGGATCTAATTAGGAAATCAGTTTTCAATTAACAACGCATAGTGAAACTGAAATACGAAAATGTTTCGAAGAGGTATCCGGGTATTCCTAGTAATGCCTCTTCCATTATCAGATTCATGACTGTAACCGTATATTTCTTTGCCATCTCTCCAAATCCATTTATTTGTCTTTAGTCATTACCTTCTGTACACCATCGTTAGGCTAACTGGTTTTCTTCCTTCCCTACCGTTCGACACCAGCCTACGGTTTGGAAGAAGTCTATCCAATAAGCATAATAGGTGTACTCTCCTAATCCTAGGAGTATTCGCAACCTGAGAGAAGGTGATGATAAAAGACAACTGAATAAACCTTATTCCTATTTCTTCTGAACCAGATTCCATCCTCAAACTGGAACAAGTTCCTTCGAGTTCGTATATAACCATACGATAGACTATCCAATAAATGCGGATTTCCATAGTGATACGGGGTGTTCTGGAGAAATTCAAAGGTGAAGCAAGAGTGGCGATGAAATACGCGGTTTGGTCATGAATGATAGCAGTCGCAATTTAGTTTGCCCTCTTTCTAATCCCTTTATTTTGTATTTACTTATTACCTTCTATACACCCAACTTAGGCTAATTGGTTTTCTCATTTCCCTACCTTTCGGTACCTGCCTATGGTTTGAAAGAAGACTATCCAATAAGCGTAATAGGTGTACCCTCTCCTAATCCTAGGAGCCCTCACAACCTGAGAGAAGGTAAAAAGAAAAGACAACTGAATAGTCCTATTCATTTTCTCCAGAACCAGAATCCATTCTCCAAAAGGTTTCTTCGAGTTCGTATGTAATTATACGATGGATTTATCCAATGGAAGTGGATCTCCGTAGTGATACGGAATGTTCCAGAGAAAAGAAAAGGGTAAAAGAAGGAGCGGCAATGTTGTATGCAACTTAGACAATCCAAAAGTCAGTATTTTAAGAAAGTTCAGTTAACTTGGTCACTGAGTCATAGTCAAGGGTCGGCCATGGTCTCTACCAAAGAGAAAGAGAAAAGAAACACTCTACGTGCACTCTAACCTAGATCAGAATGGTTAATCACTTTATCTAATCAGGATGTCTCCCACTGTATCCTCAAATTCTCCTCCAAACCTGAAAGAAGAAATAGTCGGGATCACTCGAAGAGTAAACCAACTCATCAGTGGGATCAGGATCCAACTATCATCGCATGATAACCTGATGGAATCCACTCAAGTTATCACACTCCAGAAGGTATGCGAATGCCTGGTAAGTTTCCTGTATGTTTGAAACTCCCGATGTGATTTTTACCCCATGCTTTTATGACCTTGACGAAGGCCAACATATCATAAGTCACATGTCAAGTTCTACCCACCCGTACATACCCTTGACGATGGCCAAAATAGTAGTACGACTGTCCCAAACCAACGCATCTATCTATGCAACAGAAAAGTAACAAATAGCTACCATACACTATGCCTTGACGAAGGTCAACATATATAGCATGAATACTAAGTGCTATCTATCTGAAATGACGGAAGGCTACGAATGGTTTTTGGAGAAAAACCTTTAACGTAATGAACTTGATATCGTTGAAGCAACCGGATAGCTTTTTACAAATATATAGCGGCAAAAACCTTTGCTAAAGAGGTCACTCCCGGTGAAGGGATCTCGGCTCTTTTCCCGTAGAATGAGTTGCAGGATATTCCAACTGAATACCATGATGCAAAGAAAAAAGTAATCGACTATAGTGAAGTTATTACCCTGACGCAAACTTCTGCCCAAGGGGTCACTCCCGACGAAGGGATTATGGCCCTTGCCTCGTCGAATGAGGTGCTGGATATTCATAACCGAATATCTCTGTGCAAAACAAAAGAAAACGTCCTTGTAATAACAGCTTTTTGAAAAATGTTCCAACAACATCGAATAGGTCTGTTTTCCTTATATTGATCTGAATCAACGCAGTCCCATCAAATAATCACACCACAAAGAACGGAAATATAATGTACGTATATGCCATCCGCATTCGCCAATGGGTCCCGTCATCACCCGTTAGGTTACTTAACTAACGACAGAGCAGGGACCGGACTAGCGCGGGTGTAAAACATATACAACATCTACTAGTATATATATAGCAATATACTATAATCGCTCCAGGTATGATAAATGCAATATCATAGAAAAGTAATAAGCATCACAGAACAATACAGATAATCTGGGAGCCCCGGGTTTCCTTTGAGCCTTAAGTGAAATCCGACGTTCCCCTGGTCGTGTGGATAGCCTGTGCAATGAAAACCTAGACCCCTACGAGTGCGGCAAGTTACCTGCCAAAACCAGAAGCGAGGCAGCCCCCTTTAGCAAAGTGAATGGGCCACCCAACACTTCACGAAATCCGGTAACTTGTGCACCCCTCCTTAGGTCAACCTGTACCCCCTACGAGTGCGGCGAATAACCTACTAATTCTAGAGTGAAGCCCCTTCCGTCTCAAAGCCATGAGATGCGGGCCCGTTGCCCTCCAGAACCCGGCTATCCATGCACTCTACCGTGGGGTAATCCTAGTACAGAAAAGAAAATATGTACAACGGTGACATCGACCTCAACCTGGTCGTGCCCCAAAAGAATAATATACATACAGGCAGTGACGGCAATCCACATGTCGGATGCTTTCCCCACGATATCAAATGTACAAATAATACTAAACTGTACTAACATTGCATCCAAGCTATCCACCACGATAATCCCCAACATCACAACACAACACAGAGCATCAACGTGAATGTCACGTTCGCAAACCCGTCTAAAAGGACTATAGCGATTAGACAAGTTGCACCGATCAAATGATATTCACGGTCGCAGATAGAAATGTATGTACTGAAAACTTTAAACAATGTTAGAAAATATCGACTTCGAAATAACCCCCAAATAGCCTCAAACAAGTAGGTAAAACCATATGCAAACTGGGCTAAACAAACAATACCACTGCACCAATATTCCAGAGACAAACCACACCTAAAAAATGAAACCCAGAACCCTTCATTAGGCCGGCCTCCTCGGATTTTTGGTGCATGTGCTCGGCCAAAATCCGATGGATTGGTCTCGTATTTGGGGTATGGTCAAGTGGTCATGTCAGTAGTCTTCTGCAGTTGTGTAAATAATTTTTGAAGACACTTTTGAAATCAACAGAAACTGGAATGTGTAGGGGCAGTGTATCGGGTTTGTTTTGATTTCGATAATTTAACATTGTCTAAACAAAGTAGCTTAGGGTTAATGGTCTGGTTCTGATACCATGTAAGGGTACGGCAGCGCCCCGACCTTCTTTCCGAGGCCAAATGCGGAACAAAAACTTTTCAAAACGGCGCTAACGTAACCCTAAAACCAGGATCGTTCCATTAACCCTATACTAGTAAACTGTAAAAGAGTTTGGAGAGATTATACCGATCGATCCGTGTCCTTCGGTCTACAATCTCTTCCCTTGCTAGTTGCGGCTACACCAACGAAGTTCGCTCTCCGATCTCGCTCGTCAAAGTAGCTCCACGTCGAGAATTCTTTATACGGTCTCCCGCTTCAAACCGAAGCAACTCGGACATGAAGTTTACTAGCCGACATGTCCAAGGTGAAGTAGAGATAGTGTGTGATTAGTTTGTCTCAATCACCCTAGGATTCTCAACACATGAGAGGGATAGGGTGGACGTGAAGAAGATGCCCATGGATGGAACTTGTGAGCTTAAAGAATAAGCTAGTGAGCAAAAACCAAGCACAAGGAAAAATGAGATGGCTCTAAAATTGTCATGGTTGCCCCCTCTTTGTTGTGTGGTATTTTGTGTTGTTTTTTCAACTAAAGAATGGGAAAAATCCTTCACAAAATATCTCACAAACAAATAATTTCAAGCTGTTAGTTATATGTATGCCCTAGAGGCCATTACTGTACATACGATGTATATTGTAGTGGATGCTAGGACATATATAGGGAGGACTTTCTTGCTCGACATGATAGTATGCTATCTGGTTGTACTTTATCTTAACATGTACTCTGATTGTCTCTATATTACATGTTGATAAAGCCCTTTGGATATGTACTCGACTACTGGGACTATGATGAGATCATACTAGTGGGGCCACGGTAGTCGACGAGTACATCCTATAATTGTTCCTAGTCGTGGGTGTATCGAGACAGGGCATCGATGCACCAGAGTAGACTAGCGTATACGCATCTTGACCCATATGATGGGCGATGGATGATCCCATATCCATCGGTGTTTGACATCAAGGATGGTGTACGGGTGCTCAGTGGAGACTGGGTACACTGGACGGACTCGCCGAGAACTCCCAGATGGTATTATACCATACGTCAGATGGCAGTTCTCCGGTGACACTGGTACAGAGTAGTCTGTCGACCCGAGATCGTCATAGAGTCTTGTGTGATTCCTACTGTGCTTTGATTTCCATCATACCACGTCCAAGAAGGCGTGCAAAAAGGTGGCTTTTGGATACAGTCCCGAATCACATGGAGGCAATGAGCGATAGGAGGGGATTCGTCTCTCCCGGTATAGGGAGTTGATGTTGTGCTGTGTTCGATTGGCTATAACCGGAAATCCCTGGCCAGGGTTGCTGAGATTTACTGGTAAGTGTTATCAGTAGTTTCTCGAACTGTTATAGACCTCAAATCGACACGACTTATCAAGCTACTGGGGTCTGACGTTTACCACCTCTAGGCGAGATATGCGACATATCAGACGACGAGACCGGACTATACGGGAGTGTTACTGTTTGGATTCACAGGAGAATGTACAGGCTTGCTTGTTGATCTTCTGAGCGCTCAATACCTGGGTAGCTGTTGTAAGTGCACGGCGGCACCCCGAACTCCATCCCGAGACCAAAATGCGGAAGCGGTGATATACTTAAATTTTTCATGAACTGGCACCACCGCGCACTAATACCCGGATCGAACCATTAACTAGTCCTAGCTAACTACAAGACGGGTTAGAGAGATATACCGACTGATCCGAGTCCTCCAGTCTTCTCGTCGTCGTCCCGATCTCTTGCGGAATGTCCTGTCTCCACCTCGTCGCCGGAAGTGCACCACATCGCCTACATCTTTTACGGGCTCCCACCTCAATACCGAGGCAACTCGGGCACGAAGCTGGCTAGTCGACGTGCCCAAGATTTGCTGTAGAATGTGTAGTAGAACTTGTGTCTCATTTGGGGTTCATGGAGGTGCCATTTTGGTGGAGGGATTGTTCCCCTCTGAACGAAGGCCGCGACGCAAGGACGTATTGGCCTGAGGTTCGGGGCAGATGCTATATGGTTTTATCCGTCTATCTCTCCGAAGCCGCCAAGTTGATTTATGGCGCCGTATATCGGAGGTTTAGACGGATGCGGCCGATGTAGCAGACTTTGTCAGATTCCCCCTCAGGGTGAGGGGTTTTTGATTGTGGGGACGCTCTTCCCTGCAGGCGCAAGCCCCTGCAGTTAATTACACTACCGCATCGCGGTAACAACTTTCTCCTTCTCCAGAATTTCACTTCGTGTCGTGTGTGTTTGTTTTGTTTGTGGTTGCCCGTGGATTGTATACGGAGACTGAGTAATGCCGTCGCCCGTAGGACGTGGATTAGTCCAAATCCGTATTTACTTAGATTTGGGTTTGGTGTTTTTAGTTTAAGGGTGCATTAGTCGCGTTGCGGCTAAGATCAACTTAAACGTTCGTCAAGGATACGTTAGCCCTCAACTTGACGTAGCGATCTATTTAATATCTGGCCGTCGGGACTCGTCGTTAACCGTATTTGGGGCTAAGATCAACTTAGACGGGACCGTTTAGATCCGCCAAAAGAGCGTTTGGGCCCTATTGTGCCAGTTTAAGGACGTGGTGGTCCTTCGCCAGTTTAGGGACGTGGGTGTCCGATATTAGTTTAGGGACGTTTCGGTCCGATATTAGTTTAAGGACGTTTCTGTCCAATATTAGTTTAAGGACGTCTCGGTCCGATATTAGTTTAAGGACGTTTCGGTCCGATATTAGTTTAAGGACGTCTCGGTCCGATATTAGTTTAGGGACGTTTCGGTCCGATATTAGTTTAAGGACGTTTCGGTCCATATTCATGTGTGGTTGTTGGGACCCGTCACCTCTCTGACGACGCTGAATGATTACAACGACGTGTGTCAGAGGAGTTCGGAGATGTACCCTCGAACCGGATATAAATCGATTTAAGAGAGAGCTATGCTCAGTCAATTTAGTTTGGGGGCTTATGCCAGAATTGGGCTAAGTCCCATTAAGAATATTCAAGATTTTTCTTGATCTTTGGCCTATTAGGCCTATGCTAGGGCTTTGCCCATATTTAATAATGCACTGCATTTTATTCTGGCCTGCTAGGCCTTTTTGATTTGGGTTCTGTCCCTTTATTTATGATGCAGAGCCTCTGTTTTGGTTTAGGCTCTGCCCCCTTTTTTTCTAAAATAATGCATTGCATTTTATTAGGCCTGTTAGGCCTTCTTTAATTGGGCTTGACCCTTTTATATACAATACAATGCATCTGTCTGGCGCTTTGCGCTAAGTAATGAGCGCAAGCTCATATGGTGATGACACGTGTCATGCTCTGGTGAGCGCAAGCACAACAGCGTAGTGCGCTGCGCTGTTGCGCTGCTGACACGTGGCGCGCTCTGTTGAGTTGCTCCAATTCCAGAGAGCAAAGCTCTATCTCAAGAGCGCGTAGCGCAAGTTATTCTGTAGCTGACACGTGGCGCTCTCTCAAGAGCGCAACAGCGCAGTTTGGAAGTGCAGAGCACTAAGAATCTTTTAGATTCAAGGATCAGAAGTGCAAAGCACTATTTAATTTCTTGATCTTCATCTAGATCAAAGAAAAAATAAATTTTTCTTTGTTTGTTTCAAGAACCAGAGGTTCATAAAAAAGTGCAAAGCACTGTTATTTCTTATTATTTTATATATATATATATATATATATATATATTTATTTAAGATTATTGATCTTGTTCTTAGATCAATAATCTACCCATAAGAGAACTTTCTCTTCTCCCTCAAGGTTTTTACCTTCTGTCGTTCTTGAGGGATTTTTCCAGAGCTTTCTTCTTTCTCTCTTTTTTTTAGAAGGATCTTGATGCCTTTGAATTGAGGTCTAGGGTCCTTTTTATAGTGCCCATAAATTAGTTAGATTTGTTAAATAAATCTTTTTCTGAGTGATTTGGGGAATTTTCCCCACCGTTGGATCTTTGATCCAAAGGCTTCTGCTTTGCAGAAGAAAATCTTCTTGTTTTAACAAGAACAGAAAAGATTTCTTAAAATCTTAATTCAGTTTGGCGCAGATGCCCCAGCGCGTGACACGTGTCGCGCAGCGCACAGCGCAGCGCAACTGCGCTAGCGCACTAGCGCATCTGCGCTGACACGCATCGCGCAGCGCACAGCGCAGCGCAACTGTGCGAGCGCATCTGCGCTGACACGCATCGCGCAGCGCAGTGCATGCGCAACCGAAGCGTTGCTTCCTTTAAACAGAGCTTTGCTCTGATTGGGCGCGCCCTCTTGGGCGCAGCGTTGATGCGGCTGCGCTTGACACGTGGCGCGTTGCGCACAGCGCAGAGAATCTGAAGCGTTGCTTCATTTATTAAAGTTTAACTCTTCCAAGCAGAGCTTTGCTCTGATTGGGGTAAGCTGAAGCGTCGCTTCATCTCCCGCCTCGGAATTTGAACAGAGCTTTGCTCTGATTGGGGTAAACAAATGCCCCCACACTGTTGCGCTCGCGTGGCCCTAAACGTGAGCGCAACGGTGGCGGAATTCCAACCGCCGTGACAACTTTTGGAAGTCGAAGAGGCACTTGAGGCCTATAAATAGGACCTTTGGTCCCTTACAAATGCTTGTCATCTTTCAGATTTTTATTTTCAAAACTTCAGAGCTTTGCTCTTGCCTTCAAGAACTCTAGAATTTTGCTCTTCTTTCCAAAGTTTTTCAGAAAAAACTTTAGGTAAAATTGATTCTTGGATTAAATTAATTTTAATTAATTTTAACCAACAGAGCTTTGCTCTTATAGATCTTTTAATCTAAAGGGATCCCCATTGGGGTTTCGCTAGCAGAGCTTTGCTCATTTTCAAAGTTAGAAACTTTAGGTATAAATCAAATTAATTTAAATTAATCTCAGTCAAAGAGCTTTGCTCTCACAGATCTTTTGATCTAAAGAGATCCTCATTGGGGTTTCATTGAGTTTTTGTTCATGGGTTTTAACCCCTGAACTTAACTTTGCTCTCTAGGAATTTAGTCCTCTACGTACAATATTTTTCTTCTATCGCTAATCTTCCTGTGGTATTTCCTCCAGGCATAATGGCGGCGGTGCATCTATACAGCTTGCACGAGTTCATTACTTACGACGATATCCGCGCTCAGGGTCGTCGACAAAACCAGGAGTTTACGGACGCTGAATGTGCAGAAGTCATGGGTCGTCTGAACGCAAGGGGTGGTTGGCTGTTGCCTCGTCGTTCGGCCCTTTTGAAAGTCGTGTTGGGAGCCATATGGAGAGCACTTCCGGATCTTCATGAGGCCTTACCGCTCAACGCACTGGATGATGCCGAAGACAAGGTGCATTCAGTGTTCCTGACAGGGCTGATCTCAAAAAAACGGCGGAGCAGCCTCGTTGACATCCTACACCAAGTCTTCCAGCAGACGACAATAGTTGCTGCTTATCAAAGGCCAGGGGGGCTTGCCGATGATATTGACACAGAGGAGCACGAAAGACTGTGCATAAGAATAATTAGAAAGGCCAGAAGAACTCTGGATGGCCTTACTTTCGATTTCCTCAATCCGTGCCCCGGGTCCGAGGTTATACCGTTGTAATAATTTGAATAGTGTTTCTTATTTATTGTTCTTATGATTGTAAGAAGGAGTTTTTTTTTAGCAGTATGAATGGAACTCTCCCCTCTTTTTATTTCAGCTTGTCTTAGTCCTTGTCTTGAGTCTTCTGCTTGTGCATAAATGAATGCGATACGAACTCCCGATCAAATGTAGATCAGATATTCTTTCTGTCATCTTCTTTTTATTGTCAGCAGGCTGTCTTAATAACCATGATTGATGGATATCTAAAACAAGTATTCTGACTTCCTTAAGAAATAGCGATGGCTTAGGCTGCAGGTTCAGGTCTACTGCCTAAGACTTTTCGACTCTATGAGCCGTGAGGGTCCCATAGAGGCTTTTCTCCCTACGGGTCGAGAGGATCCCATAGGTGGATTTTCTCCTTAGGAATCGTGAGGATTCCTAAGTGTGATTTTCTCTCATAGGTCGTAAGGATCTTATAAGAGCATTTTTCCCTCTTACGAGTCGAGAGGACCCGTAAGTGGTTGTTTCCCTCCTCGTCGAAACTCGACTTTGGAGAGTGAGGCTCGTGAATAGTATGCAAGAGACCATTTTGGATTGACTTGCAGGGCCCCATTGCTCAGGAAGCAAGTTTATTTTTTAATCCTTGCTGCCCGGGACTTTATCTTGCAAGGTGGAACGAACCTGGAATTCTCTCACGGAGACAGTGGTGGCTCTGTGAGTTGACGCGGGTTGGGAGGCTTTCGTCACGGAGTATTTGTATCCGCGAGTCGAGGAGTTTGCTAAGGATTATTTGTTTCCCAAGCGCCAAGGATTATTTGTTTCCTTGGGGTTTGAAACGAGTCGAGGGTTCCTACGGAGGCACTGGTGGCTCTGCGGGTCGACGCGGATCAGAAGGCTCTCGTCAAGGAGTGTTTGTATCCGTGAGTCGAGGAATTTTGCTAGAGATTATTTGTTTCCCAAGCGCCAAGGATTATTTGTTTCCTTGGGGTTTGAAACGAGTCGAGGATTCCTACGGAGGCACCGGTGGCTCTGCGGGTCGACGCGGATCAGAAGGCTCTCGTCAAGGAGTGTTTGTATCCGTGAGTCGAGGAATTTTGCTAGGGATTATTTGTTTCCCAAGCGCCAAGGATTATTTGTTTCCTTGGGGTTTGAAACGAGTCGAGGATTCCTACGGAGGCACTGGTGGCTCTGCGGGTCGACGCGGATCAAAAGGCTCTCGTCAAGGAGTGTTTGTATCCGTGAGTCGAGGAATTTTGCTAGGGATTATTTGTTTCCCAAGCGCCAAGGATTATTTGTTTCCTTGGGTTTTGAAACGAGTCGAGGATTCCTACGGAGGCACTGGTGGCTTTGCGGGTCGACGCGGATCAGAAGGCTCTCGTCAAGGAGTGTTTGTATCCGTGAGTCGAGGAATTTTGCTAGGGATTATTTTTTTCCCAAGGGCCAAGGATTATTTGTTTCCTTGGGGTTTGAAACGAGTCGAGGATTCCTACGGAGGCACTGGTGGCTCTGCGGGTCGACGCGGATCAGAAGGCTCTCGTCAAGGAGTGTTTGTATCCGTGAGTCGAGGAATTTTGCTGAAGTCACTGGCTTCTTCGGTTGAAATGAACCGTTGAGGTTTGGGGTTCGTCGTCTGACGGAATCCGCTGGGAAAGTATGGTTCATTCTTTGTTTACGCACTTGGATTGTATACAGGGATCGATGTGATCTTAACTGTAGGGCTAAAGTTTTATCATTTCTTCTTTTTATTTTATTTTATTTCCGCGATGCTCTATCATTTCAGCTTTTATATCGCGAAGGTCGCGACTGCCCAATCATTTCGGCTATTTTTCGCGGTGCCCAATCATTTCGGCTATTTGTTTTATTTTTACCCGTTGCTTTTTATTACGGGTTGCCCAATCATTTCGGCTATTTTGCATGCATACATTTTACCTGCTGTTTTTTATTGCAAGTTGCCCCATCATTTCGGCTATTTTGCATGCATGTGCGGCCTACTGGCTTTTCGCCGTAAACCTGAAATTAGACACCGATTTCGGCATCAGCACCGCTACAACTGGGATATTGCCAGGAGCGAATCATCATTTGCCTCTGTCGTTGTCGAACAAAGGAGGCTTAGCGACCAGGGTTAGGGTCCTGTCGGCTAAGGCTTTTGACTTCATGAGCCGTAAGGGTCTCATGAAGGTATTTCTCCCTACAAGTCGTGAGGATCTTGTAGGTGTATTTTCTCCTTAGGAGTCGTGAGGATCCCTAAGTGTTTGTTTCTCTGTAAGTCGTAAGGATCCTACAGGAGGGCTTTCTCCTTGTAAGTCGAGAGGATTTACAAGGGTTGTTTACCATGCAAACATATCCCTAGTTTCAGATGAGACTTAGTTAGGGAAATGTTTATTCGCGCCCGTGGATTGTATACAAGGGTCAATACTGAGCCACTTGTAGGGCAATATTGGAAGTTTGTGGGGGTTTGCTTAAGCACAGGTTTAGGTCTCTGTAACTTAAGACTTTCAAATCTTACGGGCCGTGGGGGTCCCATAAGAGAGTTCTCCTTACGAGTCGTGAGGATCTCGCAAGTGTATTTTCTCCTTAGGAATCGTGGGGATCCCTAAGTGTGTTGCTCCTTTGTGAGTCGTAAGGATCTCACGCAGGTGGTTTCTCCTTACAAGGTCGAGAGGACCCTATAAGTGTCCTTAACGAGGTTGCGCCCTTTCAGGTTTTCACAAACACTCGTCGGTAGCCCTGCTGTTTTTACTCATGGAGCCCTTTCGGGTTTTCATCCGTGCCCATTTTGCTTATGGACTTACCGTTTTTTTTATTCTTTTTATATTATTTTTTTTATTTTCTTTCTCTTTTTTTTTTAACGAGGTCGCGCCCTTTCAGGTTTTCACGAACACTCGCCGGCAGCCCTGCTGTTTTTACTCACGGAGCCCTTACGGGTTTTCATCCGTGCCCTTTTTGCTTATGGACATACCGTTTTTTTTATTATATATTTTTTTTATTATATATTTTTTTTATTTTTACTCATCCCGTCAGCCTAAGGATGCTGTGATAGTAGTTTAAAGACGTTTCTGTCTGCTATTAGTTTTAGGACATTTCGGTCCGTTGTTGAGAAGGTTGGCTATTTTTATGAAGCTTGAGCTTTGGAAGATAGCGAGCGGACATAGTCGTCGTCATCTATCATTGACCTAGGCTGTGGCTCATTAAGCATAATATTTCTTTAGGAAGCTACCGTTTATTGGCCTAAAAGGCCTTTCACCGTGCATGTCCATGAGTAGATAGGCTCCACCCTGGTAGACTTTGTCTATGATGTACGGACCTTCATAGTTTGGCTCGAATTTTCCTCGCTTGGCGCGATTGGGGATCATAGGCCTTTTGACCAATAGCACGAGTTCGCCTTGACGGAATGTCCTCGGTCGGGTCAATCTTTCGTATGAGCGCGTCATCTTTGCTTTATAAGCTTCCAGATTTTGCTGTGCTAGGAGCCGGATTTCATCAAGGGCGTCAAGCTCTTCAAACCGAAGGTGAGCATTTTCTTCGTCTGTCAGCTCGTAGTGGACTGCCACTCGTAGAGAGGGTAATTCTATCTCGAGAGGGAGTACTGCTTCCGTCCCAAATACCAATGCGTACGGCGTTGTGTTTGTGGCCGTTTTAAATGTAGTTCGATACGTCCAAAGAGCCTCTTGCAATCTTTCGTGCCAGTCTCTCTTATTTCGTGACATCGTTTTCTTCATGATCTTCGTCAAGGTCTTGTTGAAGGCCTCAGCTAGACCATTAGCTCGCGGATTATAAACTGAGGAATATCTCCAGTCTATATTATGCTGTTGCGCAAAGCGACTAATCTTGTGGCTTCTGTAGGCTGGCCCGTTATCGGAGATGATCCGTCGCGGAGTTCCAAACCGATATATGACGTGCGTTTTGAAGAAGTGGAGGATATTTTCTGTCTTCACTTCTCTTAACGGTATCGCTTCTGCCCACTTAGAGAAGTAGTCAGTCGTCGCTAGGATGAAACGATGCCCTTTAGACGATGCTGGTTCGATAGGGCCAACTATATCAGTCCCCCACATTTCGAATGGCCAGCTAGCCACTGTTGGGTGTAGCGGATTCGGATGTTGATGGATGAAGTCCCCATGAATTTGGCATGAGTGGCATTGCTTCGCATATTCGATGCAGTCCTGAATCATCGTGGGCCAGTAGTAGCCCATCCGTTTTATTTTCAACTTCATCTTAGGGCCTGCTTGATGAGAACCGCAGAGTCCGTCATTGTAACACTTTGAAATTTTCGTTTGATTGTTTTGGTGATAATTAGTAGTCGTGCATGTTTTTATATTTGTGTGTTCATAGGATTTATAGTTATTATTGGCGGTGTTAGCATATTAGAGATTTTCCCTTGTTGAGCACACTTGCACACTTAGACTTTTTCTTGTGACTTGTTAACCATTCCTTGTGCATGGTTGCTAACTTATCTTTTCCCCACCATTTTGATCTTTTCTAAACCTTTTTCATAATTCAAAATACCATTAAACAATGAGGCATGGGGGGGGGGGGGTAGGTAAAAGGTTGACTTGAGACCCTTTTCTTCCCTTCTCTCTCTCTCCCCTTTTCCCACTTCAGAAATTCTGGAGCTCCAGCAGAGAAAACCCTTTCATTCTCTTCACTTCTTCTTCTTCCTTTCACTCCCATCAATTCCCAAACAAATCCTACACAAAAACCACACCTTTTCATCACATAACCTTAGGAAAAGTGAGCTTTTTAGGGTGTTTAAGGAAAATCTGCATACACAAGGGGAAAAGCTGGAACTTTGGTGTGTTGCAAGGTCTCTAGAAGGTATAAACTCTGGTCTTAACCTCTTTTTCCTTAACTTGTAGTTTTGTTTAGCAAAAATCCCTTTTTTGTGCATTTTTAGTGAAATTATAGGATATTTATGATTCACATGTAAGATTTGTGTTCTCATAGTTTAGTTAGCTCCTTTAGGTGGTATTAGATCTATTTTAACTAGGGTTTGTTTCAGATTTCAGGAAAATACCATAAAGTTTCAATTTAGTGCAAAAGTGGGGGTTTTAGCTAGAAATAGGCACTGTAGGAATCTGCTACTACCCGAGACTTTTCAGTAGAAATCTAGATAGTACTGTAGCATGTATGGGGAGAATTGAGTGCACCAACCAAACCTGGGAACCCAATTCCCAAGTCTGGCCGCCAAAATGGGCATTCTGGCCGCAAATTGCGGCCAGATGGGGGAGATTTGGGTTGGGGTTTGGGGTGTAGGTCTCTGCTTGTGTGTGGGTTATTTTGGCATATATAGTTTTGAAATATCTTTCCTGTATCAAAATCTGGGGTAGAATACCTATTTTCCCGTATTTTCAACCTTTCGCGACACGCGTGATACGTGTGTGTGGGTTTTGGGTTTCTGCGTATCGCGACGCGTCAGGATGCGTTTAGGTGCGTAACCACGCGTTTTAGCGTATCGCGCACACGCGAGTTTGGTTCACGACACGAGTTATTGGTTCGGCTTAAATGTCGCGTTTTCGTGATTTCAAGCTTACGTGTGATATATTGTGTAATTCTAGGTTCGCAGGCGAGTACAACGGACGCCGCGCAGGAGGGGATTCAGGTTGTTAACTATACCTAGTGGAAGGCTACGGTGAGTAGATTTCACATCTACGGGGATATCGCCCGCATGGCGTTCTATGTCAGGGCTGATAGGACCTTATAGTGTTCTATATATATATTGCATGTTCATAGTTACTAGCTAGTGCATTGCATACCTACTACATATATCACATTGGATCATTGCATTGTAGCTTATCTATATGTGACATGACTTGATATTCATACTTGATACCTATATCACAGTGGATCATTGCATTGTAGCTTATCTATATGTGACATGACTTGATATTCATACTTGATACCTATATCACAGTGGATCATTGCATTGTAGCTTATCTATATGTGACATGACTTGATATTCATACTTGATACCTATATCACATTGGATCATTGCATTGTAGTTTATCTATATGTGACATGACTTGATATTCATACTTGATACCTATATCACAGTAGATCATTGCATTGTAGCTTATCTATATGTGACATGACTTGATATTCATACCTGATACACATATCACATCACAATTACTTGTATTATTAGTTGAGATTCAGGTGATTCCTGGATTTGGGAACCGTGGCCCTTTTCAAATAAATAATCATTTAAAAGCCCGGTTCCCTTGATATGATATTTGGGGCGCGGCCCCGTGTTTTCTCGGTGCTAGAGACATGTACTGAGAGAGGGATGACCCGGAATGACGGATTCCCGATATGTACTTTGAGAGAGGGCTGACCCGGACTGACGGATGCCCGATGGATTGATATAGGGCTGACCCGGACTGACGGATGCCCGATGTATTGAGAGAGGGATGACCCGGAATGACGGATTCCCGATATGTACTTTGAGAGAGGGCTGACCCGGACTGACGGATGCCCGATGGATTGATATAGGGCTGACCCGGACTGACGGATGCCCGATGTATTGAGAGAGGGATGACCCGGAATGACGGATTCCCGATATATACTTTGAGAGAGGGCTGACCCGGAATGACGGATGCCCGATGGATTGATATAGGGCTGACCCGGACTGACGGATTCCCGATGTATTGATAGAGGGATGACCCGGACTGACGGATTCCCGATATATACTTTGTGAGAGGGCTGACCCGGACTGACGGATGCCCGATACAGATGTTTTGTGTGTCGATGCTAGACACGAGTATTTATGATATTTGGGTGCCGATGTTGGGCACTCGGGATTCTCAGAGATGTACAGGATTTGAGGGCCGAGGAGAGTGCCGGCGCATGAGCTATTTTGGGAGGTCTGGGTGCATTGAGAAGCCGATTGTATATGTTCCACGTTGACATTCCGTGTAGATATTACATTGCCCCTGCTCAGCATTACTTTGTACCTCATCCTGTAGATGCATTACTTGTTAGAGCATTTATACCTCATCTGGTAGTACAGTACCCAATAGAGCACTTGCATGATTATTGCACATACTGCTCATCCCATATTGATATCATCTGTTGGCATATGATAGAGTAGTGTTGTACGTACATGCTCGCGATTACCTTTATATGTTATCTCTATTCACGAGTTGGCAACTCACCCCCGTTGTGCCACTGTGTTTGCAGGTTGCCCTTCGGAGTAGTCACGGCAGGCTGCTTTGCATCTTTTGACACAGATACCCCCACAGTTGGTGTACTAGCTCTTTTGCTGATAGGTGGGTTTTGCGCGGTATCTGTTTATCTTTCAGTATGTACATTGTTGTATCTAGTATTCTCTATCTACCATGTATGTATTTGACTTAGAAACAGTGTGAGGACGATCTTGTATTATATTTGTGTTCTGGTGTCGAGCTCGTTGTGAGCCGGCTGTATTTGCACTTCATTCTATCTGTGTTGTTCCCACTTGTGGATCTTGATCTTCGCTACGGCGTCGTATATTGTTTTCTTAGAGATTGTTACTTAGTTTTCTTATCATGTGTTGGTTAGTGCTTCCTTTAAAACTTCTATCACTCTATACTTTCACTGGTTTGATTTCTGGGTTTTCGGTTCACTTAGTCGCGTTATGCCTGTAGACGTTACGTGGTTAAGTGCCGGTCACGGGCCAAACTTTTGGTCGTGACAAAGTTGGTATCAGAGCGTAGGTTTTACCTTTCGGAGTGTAGGATGACCCTGGTATGATGGAGTAGGTAGCTGCGGCAGGGTAGCGTAGCGTGTGTATGTTCCGCGGCATACTCACGACACGGTACTTCGCCTACGCGACCTTAGGACTTGTTGATTTAAATTCCTCCTTGAGTATATACATTCTTGTGATTCGATTTTCCGTATCCTTATCGAACCCTGTTGTTTCTGATAGCCAATATGCCGCCAAGGACTACGAGGGCGCAGAGAGCGGCCGTGAGGGCCGAGGTTCGAGTTGATTCATCTGAGACAAGGACTAATTCGAGTAGTACTCCTGTTGCACCAGGACAGATTGTTTTCCCTACGGCAGCTCAGGTCGCTAGACTAGTGGTAGAGATGCAGGGCCTATGCCAGGCGATGAGCTCATTGGTAGAGGTCGTTCGAGCGCAGCGACGGATGGTTGCCACCCCTGTTACCCAGTTGTTCCTGGCGATCATCATGCAGTATTCCGTTCCCTACATAGCACCGGTGGAGGCAGCTCCCGTGTACGAGACACGTCTTCCAGAGACCGTGAGAATTCCGGAACGGTTGTGGAATTATACTAGTGTACCAGCCCAGAGCAGAGGCTTAGGACGAGGACAGCCGTTTGGCTTCCATCCCCAGGCAGGACGGCATTCAGTGCGTTGGTGTTTACGATGCGGAAGCTTTCAACACCTCATCAGGCAGTGTTTCTTCACAGCACGTCAGGGTCGTGTTCTGAGATATCGTGGACGTGGAGGGTTTGCACAGAGGGGTCAGGCTAGTAGAGGAGGAGTTCGGTCAGTCGCAAATGAAGGACAGGCACAAGTTTTTGCTTCGACTCATCGGGACTTGCGGGTGTCCGATGCTGTGGTTTCAGGTACTCTTTTAGTTTGTCCTTTGTTGCACACGTATTGTTTGATCCGGATCCTTGTGCTCTTATGTTTCCACGTACCGTATGTATCCACACACCTTGTGCTGAGTTTGAGTAGAGAGTCTGGTTTGCTTGGTCAACCGCTAGTTGTGACTACTCCTGCGGGAGAGTCAGTTGTTGTTAGGCACGTGTTCCGATCCTGTACCGTCCGTATCGGCAAGAGAGAGTTGCCGGTCGATTTGATCCTTCATGAGATGTTGGACTTCGACGTTCTTTTGGGCATGGATTGGTTAGCCACGTGCTATGCTTCTGTTGACGGCCGCAAGAAGACAGTTCGATTTTGTTTTTCCGGCAAGTCGGTTGTTGTTGTTGTGTTGGGGGACCGTAGTGCCACCCCTCACGGTGTGATTTCTTCTGTTCGCGCTGGACAGCTTTTGCGGAAAGGATGTCAGGGATTCTCGCATATGTTTGCGATACTAGGGCTATAGAGTTTCTTTCGGATCAGGTTCCGGTTGGTAGCGAGTTCCCTGATGTGTTCCCTGACGAGCTTCCTGGACGGCCGCCCGAGCGTGATAATTCTTTCTGCATTGATTTGGTTCCTGGCACGGGACCTATTTCGGTACCGCTTTATTGGATGGCCCCGGCGGAACTTAGAGAGTTGAAGGGTCAGTTGCAGGACTTGCTGGATAAAGGATTTATTCGACCTAGTGTTTCTTCTTGGGGCGCTCCAGTCCTGTTCGTCAAGAAGAAAGGCGGCTGTTGCGTTTGTGTATTGACTACCGCCAGCTGAATAAGGTGACAGTGCGGAATCAATATCCTTTGCCACGCATCGACGATTTGTTCGACCAGCCTCGGGGGGGGCAGGATACTTTTCGAGGATCAATTTGCGATCGGGCTACCATCAGCTGCGGGTTAGACAGGAGAACATTCCTAGGACAGATTTCAGTACTCGTTACGGCCATTGTGAGTTTTTGGTGATGTCGTTCGGACTCACCAATGCGCCAGCAGCCTTCATGGACTTGATGAACCGTATTTTCCGGCCTTATTGGATCTGTTCATTATAGTCTTCATTGACAATATCTTGGTGTATTCCCGGAGTAGTGAGGAGCACGAGCAGTATCTGCGGATTTCATTGCAGACATTGAGGGAGCACCAGCTTTATGCGAAATTCTCCAAGTGTGCTTGTTGGCTGGACAACGTAGATTTCTTGGGACACGTGATTTCACGAGACGGTATATGTGTAGACCCGAGGAAGGTTGAGGCCGTTCAGCGTTGGCCCAGACCTACATCGGTGACGGAGATTCGCAGCTTTTTGGGGTCGGCCGGTTACTACAGGCGTTTTGTGCAGGACTTCTCACGTATTGCTACACCGTTGACCGGGTTGACCCGGAAGGGAGTTCCCTTCGATTGGACGGAGGAGAGCGAACACAGTTTCCAGCAGCTACGGGCTCTACTGGCTACGACACCAGTGTTATCATTGCCTATGGGATCAGTCGGATTTGTGGCCTACGGCGATGCTTCACGAGTAGGGTTGAGGTGCGTTTTGATGCAGCATGACAGGGTGATTGCGTATGCTTCACGGCAATTAAAGAAACATGAACAGAATTACCCTACTCATGATCTGGAGATGGCTGCAGTGGTCTTTGCACTCAAGATCTTGCAACATGATCTGCATGGAGAGTCGTGCCTGATATTCACCGACCACAAGAGCTTAAAGTACATATTTCAGCAGCGAGACCTGAACCTTAGACAGCGTTGATGGATGGAGTTAGTGAAGGACTGCGATTGTGAGATCTTGTATCACCCGGGCAGGGCGAATGTAGTGGCAGATGCTTTGAGCAGGAGGCCCGGGGGTAGTCTATCCTGTTGAGCACAGTACAGAGGCAGTCGTCGGCGGATTGGAAAATCTTATGCGACAGCCGGGTACAGTTCGAGTTTACGCCGACCGGAGGACAGATTGCGCTTGTTCGTGCACGCCACAGTTGCTTGACCGTATATAAGGGGCACAGCACAGTGTCGATCGCTGTTCAGAGATCAGGACACAGATGGGACATGGCAGATTTTCCGAGTTCGTGATCGATGATCAGGAAATACTACGATTTGGAGCTAGACCGTGCGTACCAGATGCTAAGGGATTGCGGCGCGAGGTTTTCGAGGAGGCACATCGATCGGTATATAGTGCTCATTCCGGTTCCACCAAGAGGTACCATGACTTGAGAAATGTTTACTGGTGGGACGGTATGAAGAGGGACATGGAAGATTTTGTATCGAGATGCCTGACTTGTCAACAAGTCGAGGCTGAGCATCAGGGGCCAGCGGGAGAGCTACAGCCGTTACCCATTCTGGAGTGGAAATGGGAACAGATATCTATGGATTTCATTGTGAGTCTACCCAAGACTAGTCGAGGGTATAACTCCATCTGGGTGATCGTGGATCGATTGACGGAAGCGGCTCACTTCTTACCGGCGAAGACGCCTTCCGGATTTTCTCAGTATGCCCAGATTTACATTGATGAGATTGTACGACTGCACGGAGTTCCGACATGCATCGTGTCCGATAGAGGCACCCAGTTACCAACCGGTTATGGCAGAGGCTTCAGGAGGCTTTGGGCACCCGTTTGAGTTTCAGCACAGCGTTCCATCTGCAGACCGACGGACAGTCAGAGCGGACTATTCAGACTCTCGAGGACATGCTCAGAGCATGCGTTTTAGACTTCGGAGGTAGCTGGGATCATCATTTGCCCTTAATAGAGTTCTCCTACAACAACAGCTACCGGAGACCATTCAGATGGCACCGTTTTGAGGCCCTTTATGGGAGGAGATGCAGGTCGCCTACCTGTTGGACGGAACTCAGTGAGAGCAATATCTTAAGGCCACAGATAGTAGAGAAGACGACAGCAAAGATCCAGTTGATTCGCGATAGGATGAGAGCAGCCTAAAGTAGGCAGAGATCTTATGCGGACCGTCGTCGGCGCAGGCTTGAGTTTTCTGTTGGTGATCCTTCGCATGCGATTCAGCACCCGACGATCCCGCTTGAGCGTGACCTTTCCTATGCGGAGCAGCCGGTGGTGATCTTAGACCGACAAGTGAAGGAATTGAGGTCGAAAGAGATACCGTCCGTCAAAGTACTTTGACGTGACCAGAGCGTCGAGGAAGTCACTTGGGAGACTGAGTGCGGGATGAGGAAGAGGTATCCCCACCTTTTTGAAGATGCGTATAGTTAGATTTTTAAATTCGGGGACCGAATTTCTTTAAGGGGGGTAGATTGTAACACTTTGAAATTTTCGTTTGATTGTTTTGGTGATAATTAGTAGTCGTGCATGTTTTTATATTTGTGTGTTCATAGGATTTATAGTTATTATTGGTGGTGTTAGCATATTAGAGATTTTCCCTTGTTGAGCACACTTGCACACTTAGACTTTTTCTTGTGACTTGTTAACCATTCCTTGTGCATGGTTGCTAACTTATCTTTTCCCCACCATTTTGATCTTTTCTAAACCTTTTTCATAATTCAAAATACCATTAAACAATGAGGCATGGGGGGGTAGGTAAAAGGTTGACTTGAGACCCTTTTCTTCCCTTCTCTCTCTCTCCCCTTTTCCCACTTCAGAAATTCTGGAGCTCCAGCAGAGAAAACCCTTTCATTCTCTTCACTTCTTCTTCTTCCTTTCACTCCCTTCAATTCCCAAACAAATCCTACACAAAAACCACACCTTTTCATCACATAACCTTAGGAAAAGTGAGCATTTTAGGGTGTTTAAGGAAAATCTGCATACACAAGGGGAAAAGCTGGAACTTTGGTGTGTTGCAAGGTCTCTAGAAGGTATAAACTCTAGTCTTAACCTCTTTTTCCTTAACTTGTAGTTTTGTTTAGCAAAAATCCCTTTTTTGTGCATTTTTAGTGAAATTATAGGATATTTGTGATTCACATGTAAGATTTGTGTTCTCATAGTTTAGTTAGCTCCTTTAGGTGGTATTAGAGCTATTTTAACTAGGGTTTGTTTCAGATTTCAGGAAAATACCATAAAGTTTCAATTTAGTGCAAAAGTGGGGTTTTTAGCTAGAAATAGGCACTGTAGGAATCTGCTACTACCCGAGACTTTTCAGTAGAAATCTAGATAATACTGTAGCATGTATGGGGAGAATTGAGTGCACCAACCAAACCTGGGAACCCAATTCCCAAGTCTGGCCGCCAAAATGGGCATTTTGGCCGCAAATTGCGGCCAGATGGGGGAGATTTGGGTTGGGGTTTGGGGTGTAGGTCTCTGCTTGTGTGTGGGTTATTTTGGCATATATAGCTTTGAAATATCTTTCCTGTATCAAAATCTGGGGTAGAATACCTATTTTCCCGTATTTTCAACCTTTCGCGACACGCGTGATACGTGTGTGTGGGTTTTGGGTTTCTGCGTATCACGACGCGTCAGGATGCATTTAGGTGCGTAACCACGCGTTTTAGCGTATAGCTCACACGCGAGTTTGGTTCACGACACGAGTTATTGGTTCGGCTTAAATGTCGTGTTTTCGTGATTTCAAGCTTACGTGTGATATATTGTGTAATTCTAGGTTCGCAGGCGAGTACAACGGACGCCGCGCAGGAGGGGATTCAGGTTGTTGACTATACCTAGTGGAAGGCTACGGTGAGTAGATTTCACATCTACGGGGATATCGCCCGCATGGCGTTCTACGTCAGGGCTGATAGGACCTTATAGTGTTCTATATATATATTGCATGTTCATAGTTACTAGCTAGTGCATTGCATACCTACTACATATATCACATTGGATCATTGCATTGTAGCTTATCTATATGTGACATGACTTGATATTCATACTTGATACCTATATCACAGTGGATCATTGCATTGTAGCTTATCTATATGTGACATGACTTGATATTCATACTTGATACCTATATCACAGTGGATCATTGCATTGTAGCTTATCTATATGTGACATGACTTGATATTCATACTTGATACCTATATCACATTGGATCATTGCATTGTAGCTTATCTATATGTGACATGACTTGATATTCATACTTGATACCTATATCACAGTGGATCATTGCATTGTAGCTTATCTATATGTGACATGACTTGATATTCATACCTGATACACATACCACATCACAATTACTTGCATTATTAGTTGAGATTCAGGTGATTCCTGGATTTGGGAACCGTGGCCCTTTTCAAATAAATAATCATTTAAAAGCCCGGTTCCCTTGATATGATATTTGGGGCGCCGCCCCGTGTTTTCTCGGTGCTAGAGACATGTACTGAGAGAGGGATGACCCGGAATGACGGATTCCCGATATGTACTTTGAGAGAGGGCTGACCCGGACTGACGGATGCCCGATGGATTGATATAGGGCTGACCCGGACTGACGGATGCCCGATGTATTGAGAGAGGGATGACCCGGAATGACGGATTCCCGATATGTACTTTGAGAGAGGGCTGACCCGGACTGACGGATGCCCGATGGATTGATATAGGGCTGACCCGGACTGACGGATGCCCGATGTATTGAGAGAGGGATGACCCGGAATGACGGATTCCCGATATATACTTTGAGAGAGGGCTGACCCGGAATGACGGATGCCCGATGGATTGATATAGGGCTGACCCAGACTGACGGATGCCCGATGTATTGAGAGAGGGATGACCCGGACTGACGGATTCCCGATATATACTTTGTGAGAGGGCTGACCCAGACTGACGGATGCCCGATACAGATGTTTTGCGTGTCGATGCTAGACACGAGTATTTATGATATTTGGGTGCCGATGTTGGGCACTCAGGATTCTCAGAGATGTACAGGATTTGAGGGCCGAGGAGAGTGCCGGCGCATGAGCTATTTTGGGAGGTCTGGGTGCATTGAGAAGCCGATTGTATATGTTCCACGTTGACATTCCGTGTAGATATTACATTGCCCCTGCTCAGTATTACTTTGTACCTCATTCTGTAGATGCATTACTTGTTAGAGCATTTATACCTCATCTG
Source organism: Agapanthus africanus (assembly GCA_030015575.1). Classification (NCBI taxonomy): domain Eukaryota; kingdom Viridiplantae; phylum Streptophyta; class Magnoliopsida; order Asparagales; family Amaryllidaceae; genus Agapanthus; species Agapanthus africanus. The sequence goes on along the minus strand of CM057339.1, from coordinate 336,228,517 downwards.
GTAGTACAGTACCCTATAGAGCACTTGCATGATTATTGCACATACTGCTCATCCCATATTGATATCATCTGTTGGCATATGATAGAGTAGTGTTGTACGTACATGCTCGCGATTACCTTTATATGTTATCTCTATTCACGAGTTGGCAACTCACCCCCGTTGTGCCACATTGTTTGCAGGTTGCCCTTCGGAGTAGTCGCGGCAGGCTGCTTTGCATCTTTTGACACAGATACCCCCACAGTTGGTGTACTAGCTCTTTTGCTGATAGGTGGGTTTTGCGCGGTATCTGTTTATCTTTCAGTATGTACATTGTTGTATCTAGTATTCTCCATCTACCATGTATGTATTTGACTTAGAAACAGTGTGAGGACGATCTTGTATTATATTTGTGTTCTGGTGTCGAGCTCGTTGTGAGCCGGCTGTATTTTCACTTCATTCTATCTGTGTTGTTCCCACTTGTGGATCTTGATCTTCGCTACGGCGTCGTATATTGTTTTCTTAGAGATTGTTACTTAGTTTTCTTATCATGTGTTGGTTAGTGCTTCCTTTAAAACTTCTATCACTCTATACTTTCACTGGTTTGATTTCTGGGTTTTCGGTTCACTTAGTCGCGTTATGCCTGTAGACGTTACGTGGTTAAGTGCCGGTCACGGGCCAAACTTTGGGTCGTGACAGTCGTGAACTTCCTGGACGACTCTTTTCGCTTCGTCAGGTCCTAAACATCTCAGCCATAAAGAATCAAATGACCTCTTGTACAGGGTATCGTTGACAAAGGCGAAAGACAGGGCTCGTTTCGCGAGCTGATGTCTTGTGGACGCTTCTTCAGGCACTTGGTGGGTCTTAAAGTAGTCTATGAAGACTTCCCTCCAGTCCTCGGCCTTCTCATGGTCTTTTATTTGTAGGGTCGTCTGCTCAGTCGCTCCCTTTTCTTTATATGATTCTGGAGGTATTTCTGCCGGGGCGAGCACTCGACGGCTTTGTACCACGATTCTAACGTCATCGAGGTTCTCGTCAGCCAATTCTTTAGCAAGTTTGGCCAGTGCGTCCGCTTTGCTGTTTTCCGCGCGCGGTATGCTTTCCAAAATATAGGAGGGAATTTGGGTTAGCAGTTGTTGCACCTTTTCACCTTATTTTATCAATTCCGGTTTGCATGTTTGGTAATCGCCGTTCACTTGACTGACGACTAGCTGGGAGTCCCCATATATGAGGAGGTTTTCAATTCCCATGTCAATGGCGATCTCCAGGCCTGCTATCAAAGCTTCGTATTCATCTTCATTATTCGTTCTCGGCTCTGTCAAGGAGAAGGCGAAGCGCATTATTCCTCCTTGTGGGGTTACGAAGATAAGGCCTACTCCCGATTTGATCATTGACGTATTTTGCTTGTGCTTTTTCATGGAAGATGCTCCATCGAAATAAAGCTCCCAACGGGTATCACCACCGTCGATTGCGTCAAACGCATGTTTGTCTGGCAAATCGCAATTCAGGGGAGAATCAGCAGGTATCGGGTGCTCAGCAAGGAAGTCGGCTATGGCCTGACCCTTCACTGCCTTGAAGGGTCGATACGTTATCGAGAACTCCATTAAGAGCAGAGCCCATTTAGCGAGTCGTCCCGTCAATATGGCCTTTGACATTAGATATTTGAGAGGGTTCACCTTTGAAATGAGATGGACTTCATGCGCTAATGCGTAATGTCTAAGCTTTGTTATTGCGAAGATCAACGCCAGGCAGTGTTTTTCAATGGGGGAGTAATTGCTTTCTGCCCCCAGCAGAACCCGACTTAAGTAGTAGAGTGCTCTTTCTTTCCCCTGGTCATTCTCTTGTGCCCATAATGCGCCTAAAGAACCTTCAAGGGCGGTCGTGTAAAGAATGAGAAGTTTTCCCTTAACTGGAGCAGCCAACACCGGAGGGTTTTGCAGATACTGCTTGATCTCATCCAATGCGCCTTGGAACTTGTGATCCCAAACGAATGGGGTTCCCTTCTTCATCAGGTGACTGTAAGGACGGCACTTTCCTGAAAGATTAGCGATAAACCGTCGAATGTATGCAAGCTTTCCTTGGAGAGATCGCAACTGTTTAAGAGTTCTTGGCGGAGGCATTTCCATGATCGCTTTAATCTTAGACGGATCTATTTCAATACCTTGGTGTCGAACGATAAATCCTAGGAATTTGCCCGAGGAAACCCCGAACGCACATTTTAAAGGATTCAACTTCAAATTGTATCGCCGAAGGCGTTGAAATACGGTCTTCAAATGCTCGAGATGCTCTTCGTATGACTTGCTTTTAACCACAAGATCGTCGATATAGCATTCGACGATTTCGTGTATAAGGTCGTCGAAGATCTTTGTCATGGCCCTCTGATAAGTAGCACCGGCGTTCTTCAAACCGAAGGGCATTACTTTATAACAAAATATACCAAGAGGAGTCCTGAAGGCTGTGTGCTTCTGGTCTTCTGGATGCATTTTTATCTGGTTATACCCCGATGAGCCGTCCATGAAGGAGAAAACCTCATGAGTGGATGTATTGTCTATCATCAGTTCAGTGACTCGCACTGGGAAATCATCCTTCGGGCAAGCTTTATTAAGATCCCGGAAGTCTACGCATACGCGCACTGTCCCCTTTTTCTTCATCACTGGGACGATGTTAGCGATCCATTCAGGGTATTGAACTTCCTGGATGAAGCCAGAGTCGATAAGCTTCTTGACCTCGGCGTTGATGCTCATTTAGAGCTCGAGGCGCATTCTTCTCGGCGCTTGTTTAACTGGCTTGACACCCGGGGATATCGCTAGTCTATGTACAGCGACTCCTGGATCTAGTCCTGGCATCTCGGAATAGTTCCATGCGAAGCAATCTTTATGCTGCATAAGGACGTCTTTTAACGCAGCCACCCTCTCTTCAGACAGCAGCTCGCTGACGAATGTCGATCGCGGATCATTTACCGTCCCCAACTCGATTTTCCTGAGGTTATCTGCGGTGGTATGTATTCCATCCTCCAGTTCTTTCGGGGCTGGGGGAAATTCTGAGATTACCTCATCACTGCTGTTTTCGAGGCACCAAGGGAGGCTGTCCAGGTTCTCGGACTCTTCTTTCAATATCGTTATCATACGACAGGTGCGAATTTTCTGCCAATCCCAATGTGGAACTGGTTTTTCTTTCGCGGCCTCGGACTCGTGCTTCTGTGGTGGAGCTACCCTCCAGTTGTCAGAAAACGCGAATTTGCCAAGCTGATACTGATCTTCAACCCAATTCTTGAAGGTGAAGCAATCTTCAAGAGGGTGTCCCATTGCTCGATGGTAAAAGCAATAATTTGGGTTGAACACCTCGCCTGCGTGCTCGGGGTGCTTGGACTCGGCAACGTAAGCATTTGATGTTTTAGAGCGAGATCGAATATCTTCCTTGTTTTGTTCCGAGCAAATGAGTATGCTCGACCCATTTTCTTCATGAGGGCTAAGTCAATAACGCTCGACTCTCGGATACGTGGTTTCTTAGCTCTGCTTTGTGGTTGTTGAGCGCCTTTTCTGCCCTTCGACTTGTTTTTGCTTTCGCGTCGAACCTTTTTTGTAGCAGGCTGACAAGGAGCGGCATTTTCATCCTTCACGGCCTGTCGGAGAAGGCGTTGCGTCTTGGCTTTCTCATAGATGGCTGTCTCGCGGTTGTGGTCATCTCGGACTTTTTGACCAGCTTCCCTTATAAGCCTATCCATTTGTTCTTCAAATGATGGACCGGGCAATTTTTCATCAGGAACTTTTACTGGCTTAGGATTAGCGTCCTCCCATTGAGTGTCCGCCTCTTCATCGAAGTCATACATGACATAACAGCTGTCTACTAGCTCCCGTTTCTTTGACCGGATGTACCCAAGTCCTTTTGTTTCTATTCTCCCGTTAGGCAGTTTGCATTGAGTCCCGGGAACGTTCCAGACCTTGTCATAGAATTTGGCCTTTCTAACGGTCTGTGTGAAGGATATCCCCTGGCGTTTCAGTAGTTTCTTCAAACCTTCGGTATAATATCTGGGAAGACGGATAGGCTGAAGCCTGTCGAGCGTGGGATCCGCACCATGCCAAATTTCTTTTTCCACCTTGTTTTCTTCAGAACGGTAGAATAGGATTGCCTTCTCGCCTTTTCGTCCGGGAGGGATATAGAATGTCTGCAATTCTTCTACGCTGTTGGTGTCGAGTGCATCCAGTTCTTTGTAATATTCAAGCGGCACCATGGTTATCTGCAGACTTCGCTCTTCATCAGCAGAAGCTCGTATTGAAAGCCGAGCAGGGAATACTGCATGGACTTCGTCCTCTGAATCACTGCCGAAGATCAATGAAGGAACGGATGGTTCTGGCCTGGTGGATTGGGATGGACCTGAATAAATTATATCCTCCTCCTCCTCGGTGTCACTGCCGAAGACAGGGATGGTGGCGTTAGTTTTGTTCTCCGGTTTGTGACACCTTTCCGTGTCTTCGAAACTCGGTAAGAAGTATTTGGCATCTTCATACTTGCGAACTTCGTTCACGGAAAACGGATTCAACTCTCCCGCCACAGTGTACTCGAGGCCATCCTTAGAATACTTCATGCACTGATACTGTGTAGAAGGGATGATATTGTACTCGTGTAGCCATGGTCGGCCGAGCAGAGCATTGTAGCACGTCTTGGCGTCTATAACATGGAATTTGATGTCTGTGACGAGCAACCCGAAGCGTAGCGTCAATATCACAGATCCAAGAGTTTTTGATGATTGGGAGTCGAATCCGGAGATGGTGATTTTGTCTCGGGCGAGGTGTTGGACACTCATGCAAATTTCCTTTAACACTCGCACATTGAGTAAATTGACAGACGATCCGTTATCGACCAAGATTTTACCTATCTTTATGTCATGGCAGTATCCTGAGACATAAAGGGGACGATTGTGTTCACACGTCCCGAGGAGAAGGTCTTCATCACCAAAAGCAACGTCGGCTGTGTGCACTTCTTCTAATTCGTCCTTCATCTTTTCTTCGGCTAGGAAGGCTTGGAACTGGTCCGGATCTTGTAGCGCCTTAATCAAAGAGTCTCTTGCCTCCTTAGATAGTAACAAGGCATCAAGGACGCTGAGTTGAGAGGGCAGTTTCCTCAGATGTGCCAGAACGTTGTAATCCACCTTATTTCTCTTCGGCGGGTTTTCGGCGTTTAGCTCTTCCGGAACTTGGTCATCTAAGACGATGTCTTCAGAGACCTTTTCTTTCCCTTTATCTTTTCTATTCGAGGGCCCGAGGTTCTTTTCAGGCAGCGTCCGATTCCGCAGCCGGATATTTTCGCAAACCACCGGCTCTTCTTCTTTTCCCGAAGTTGACTCTTTAAAGAGAGGGGCAAGTTCTAGCTCCTCGTCAGAGTCGCTCCCAAATGTAGGCACTTATGACCCGGCAGTGTTAACCATGTGACAATTGCCGGCAGTTCTTTCAAGCTCTTCGGTCGTGTTTCTTTGCTCCCGACGAATTTTACGCTTTTCCCGTTTAAAGCGTTGTTGATTAGCGACGTATCCCTGCCACCATCTATCGAAAGCCTTGCACTCTTGAGTGGGATGCGAGACCTTCTGATGATATAAGCAATAGGAGGGGTGCATTTCCATTACACCAGTAATTTTCCCTTCAGAGGATGGTAGCTTCATGCCCATTGATATGGCCTTAGCAAACCTCTTCTTTATCTTGAATTGGCTTTTGTCGGCGGTGGAGGCATTTTGCTCCAGCGGGATCATCTCAGCTTTTTCCTCAAGTCGCTGGTGCTTGGCCTTTTCGAATATAACCGTCTCGCGTTCTCGATCAGCTTTACTTTTCAATCGAGCCTCACTAAGAAACGCGCCAATCATTTCGATTGATTACTCCGGAATTTTTGATTCGGTATCGGCCCCCAGCGTTTTAGTGCCAGAAGTCGCTTCATCGTTCGTGATCGAATGGGAGATCATATGACAGCACGTCACATATTCTTCGGATTCATCCGATGAACTTTCTCCCTCATCTTCTTTTTGAAAGACGTGATCAAGGAAATCTTGGAGCGTAATGGGAGTCCGCGCCTTTTGGTTGTATTCATCCAGCGCGTCGATTTGCTTTTGTAAGTCCGTGCGCTTGTCGCCAGGCTTCACGGGCTTCTTAGATTTCTTCTTCTTCTTTTTCGAAGATTTTGACAGCTGACTATGAACGTTTGAACTACCACCATCGGTCCTCGGAGTCGGACGTGGATTCAACATCCTCTCAATAACCTGCGGTTCCAAGGGGTTCTTCCACTTGACCGCTGGACAGGTCTGAAGATCGTTTAGCATCCTCTTTGTCTTGGCTGATAATACAACCTCCCAAGGAGCTTCCTCAATGACGGAGCATGTTGCCCCCGGCGTATTCGTCCCTTTAGAGGTGTGGGGCTGCGGGGGATTCACCTTCCATTTGTCGGATAGCGCAAATTTGCCCTTGCGGTACTGGTTCTCAAGCCAATTCTTGAAAACATAGCAATCCTCGATGGGATGGCCTAGCACTCGATGGTAAGGGCAGTAATTGGGCTCGTTGACGTCGTTCGGTTGCAACGGACGTTTTGGGTCTGGCAGATTTATAAGTCTGTTGCGCAATGCCAGCTCGAATAGCCTCCTCGTTTTATCGCGGGGGAAGGAGTAAGGACGTCCCATCCTATCCTCAAGGGGTACGTATGGGCGCGAATTGTTTGGGCGAGCAACCGGCTTCGAGTCGCCCGGTTGTTTTTAAGCATTAGCGATAATGATCGCTTTTCCCTTTCCTTTGTCGTTTCGGGAGTCCGGCTTCGGGAGAGGGGGTTTATGGCCCATCTGGTCCATCTGCGCTAGTTTGTCGATCAAAGCCTGGAAGGTAGTCGGCTTGAAGAACATCATGAACTGCGAGATGGTTGCCTGTGGATCAAGGGTTCCAACAAACATTCCCACCGCTGGAGCTTCTTCTATGCATTGTTTGCACTTCGACCATAGATTACGCCACCGTATAGCGTACTGAACCCATGTCTCGCCGGGTTTTACCCTGGCATTAATCAGTGCCGTCATCGGGGTACGCTCACTGGCACTTGCAAAACGTTGGGTGAAGAGCAGCTCCATCTCCGCAAAGGTTTTAATAGAGTAGTTGGGAAGCTCAGAATACCATTCGAATGCCGTATCTGATAAGCTTCCAACAAACTGGCGAAGCAACAACTTGTCGTCGCCGCCGGTGTTACCGCAAAGTGCCCTGAACTGGGCAACATGTTGATGGGGATTGCCGGTCCCTTTGTAGACATGAAACTTGGGAATTGTGTAACCCGGCGGGTACTTGATTTGGTCATACCAGCCTGGATATGGCCGCCCCGTTTTTACGACGTGGCCGGCTGCTTCGGCCGCGTGATGAACCTTTATTTGCTGGGCTATGTATTCGTCCAGATCAGTCTTAGAGATTGTATCCTCTTTAGCTGTTAATAGAGCGGGCTGCGGATTTAATGTCTCTCCCTTATCATCTCCAAGGACGATTAGGGGTTCTTCGGCGGGAGGATTTTGTTGTATCATCATCCCTATCATATCCTGGAAGAGGAGGCCCATCCGCTGTATGTTGGCCGCTTGTTCAGCAGCCTCTTTGTCCCTCTTTTCCAGTACTCAGCGGAGGAACTCGGCGTCGGTCTCTTCCTCTTGGCGATCATCTAAGGACGTCTCAGGGTTCTCTTTTGGCTCCGTGAGTGCAGCCATTGTAGTCATCATCTCCTGGAGCTTTTGTTGCTGCTCCTGAGCCTTGGTCACTGATCGGGTAAGCGGTCGGTGACCCGCAGAAGTACGGCTTTCTTCCTTTCCAGAAGCCATATAAACCGTATGAACAATTATGCCCCCTGACTTGGGGCGTTTAGGTTCACTGCTTTTAAACTTCGCCGCTGATGCGGGAGCTTTCTCTGGCTTCTTTCTTTTGTGGGCCATCGAGGTTAAAGGAGCCGTTGGAGTGGGCATCCTAGCAACTATTGCCCCCTGCTGTTTAATGGGGAGCTTTTTGTTATTTTCCACCTTTGCCTCTTTTTGGTGACGCAAATAGTCTGGATCAATCACAGAGTCTTGAACCCTCCGCCAGACATTATAAATTTTTGACGACAGCCGTTGAGGGGGCTGTTCTTGCTTTGCCTCCGGAGCTTTCTCCATAGGCGGAGATCTTTTCAATGTAGCTATTGGAGAGTTCTTTCTTACCTTCCTCAGTAATTCAAAGCTGTTCCCGGTTGGAACAGCAGCATTGACCTCCACCATGGGAGCGGGTGGAGTTAGCCCTGAGGGGGAGTTGCCCCCTGCCTTCCTCACTCGTTGCCAATGGCGACGTCGCGCACGACGAGCCGTTGGGACTGGCTCGGAAATCGAGATGGTTTCTTGTTGCCCCCTGTTTGAGCGTGGGGTAACTGCCGGTGTTAACCTCTTAAAGACTGAGGTTGTCTTCTGAGGGGTGATATTTAACCTGTCGAAGACAGATCCTCGGGCAGGGGCAGGAGCAGGAATCGTCAGTCTTGAAAATACTGACTCTTTTTCAGGGGAAGCCGCCTTGACGTCTTCTGGAGCAGCAGTTATTGTCTTCCTTGGGACAGCCAATTTAGAGTTCTGATCCAGCCTGGCGAAAACCGAGGTTGTTGGTTTGGCAGTGGGCGACCCGTCGACAGGGGCCGTCGTAGCAGTGAGCCGGTCGAAGACCGACTTTTTGTTCACTTCCGGTGCAGGTACTAGCGTAGGGAAGCTTGTAGGTGGGATCATGGTCCCGAAGAACAGGCCAGTTGTGGCTTGGGTCACCTGATCAACTGGCAGAGTGAGGAAGGAAGCCGCTTGGGGCCCATATGCTACACCTCCCGGTAAGGTGGAGCGTCCGTTGCAGTGGCATTTCGAGCAGTTGGTGCAGTTAAAGGCCATTGAATCTTGAGTTCTGCGCCAGGCAAAAGACCAAATCTTAGTAACTTGAAATCCGAAGGCAACCATTTAACAAACCACGATTGGTTCGCGAGGATGACACACGAAGTGTGGAGTGGAAAGAGGAAGAGGTCCCACCGGGCGTGCCAGAATCTGTTCCCCTCCGAACGACGGCCGCGACGCGAGGACGTATTGGCCTGAGGTTCGGGGCAGATGCTATATGGTTTTATCCGTCTATCTCTCCGAAGCTTCCAACTTGATTTATGGCGCCGTATATCGGAGGTTTAGACGGATGCGGCCGATGCAGCAGACTTCGTCAGATTCCTCCTCAGGGTGAGGGGTTTTTGATTGTGGGGACGCTCTTCCCTGCAGGCGCAAGCCCCTGCAGTTAATTACGCTACCGCATCGCGGTAACAACTTTCTCCTTCTCCAGAATTTCACTTCATGTCGTGTGTGTTTGTTTTGTTTGTGGTTGCCCGTGGATTGTATACGGAGACTGAGTAATGCCGTCGCCCGTAGGACGTGGATTAGTCCAAATCCGTATTTACTTAGATTTGGGTTTGGTGTTTTTAGTTTAAGGGTGCATTAGTCGCGTTGCGGCTAAGATCAACTTAAACGTTCGTCAAGGATACGTTAGCCCTATTTTGGACTAAGATCAACTTGACGTAGTGATCTATTTAATATCTGGCCGTCGGGACTCGGAGTTAACCGTATTTGGGGCTAAGATCAACTTAGACGGGACCGTTTAGATCCGCCAAAAAAGCGTTTGGGCCCTATTGTGCCAGTTTAAGGACGTGGTGGTCCTTCGCCAGTTTAGGGACGTGGGGGTCCGATATTAGTTTAGGGACGTTTCGGTCCGATATTAGTTTAAGGACGTTTCGGTCCAATATTAGTTTAAGGACGTCTCGGTCCGATATTAGTTTAAGGACGTCTCGGTCCGATATTAGTTTAGGGACGTTTCGGTCCGATATTAGTTTAGGGACGTTTCGGTCCGATATTAGTTTAAGGACGTTTCGGTCCATATTCATGTGTGGTTGTTGGGACCCGTCACCTCTCTGACGACGCTGAATGATTACAACGACGTGTGTCAGAGGAGTTCGGACATGTACCCTCGAACCGGATATAAATCGATTTAAGAGAGAGCTATGCTCAGTCAATTTAGTTTGGGGGCTTACGCCAGAATTGGGCTAAGTCCCATTAAGAATATTCAAGATTTTTCTTGATCTTTGGCCTATTAGGCCTATGCTAGGGCTTTGCCCATATTTAATAATGCACTGCATTTTATTCTGGCCTGCTAGGCCTTTTTGATTTGGGTTCTGTCCTTTTATTTATGATGCAGAGCCTCTGTTTTGGTTTGGGCTCTGCCCCCTTTTTTTTAAAATAATGCATTGCATTTTATTAGGCCTGTTAGGCCTTCTTTAATTGGGCTTGACCCTTTTGTATACAATACAATGCATCTGTCTGGCGCTTTGCGCTAAGTAATGAGCGCAAGCTCATATGGTGATGACACGTGTCATGCTCTGGTGAGCACAAGCGCAATAGCGCAGTGCGCTGCGCTAGTGCGCTGCGCTGTTGCGCTGCTGACACGTGGCGCGCTCTGTTGAGTTGCGCCAATTCCAGAGAGCAAAGCTCTATCTCAAGAGCGCGTAGCGCAAGTTATTCTGTAGCTGACACGTGGCGCTCTCTCAAGAGCGCAACAGCGCAGTTTGGAAGTGCAGAGCACTAAGAATCTTTTAGATTCAAGGATCAAAAGTGCAAAGCACTATTTAATTTCTTGATCTTCATCTAGATCAAAGAAAAAATAAATTTTTCTTTGTTTGTTTCAAGAACTAGAGGTTCATAAAAAAGTGCAAAGCACTGTTATTTCTTATTTATATATATATATATATATATATATATATATATATTTATTTAAGATTATTGATCTTGTTCTTAGATCAATAATCTACCCATAAGAGAACTTTCTCTTCTCCCTCAAGGTTTTTACCTTCTGTCGTTCTTGAGGGATTTTTCCAGAGCTTTCTTCTTTATCTCTTTTTTTTAGAAGGATCTTGATGCCTTTGAATTGAGGTCTAGGGTCCTTTTTATAGTGCCCATAAATTAGTTAGATTTGTTAAATAAATCTTTTTCTGAGTGATTTGGGGAATTTTTCCCACCGTTGGATCTTTGATCCAAAGGCTTCTGCCTTGCAGAAGAAAATCTTCTTGTTTTAACAAGAACAGAAAAGATTTCTTAAAATCTTAATTCAGTTTGGCGCAGATGCCCCAGCGCGTGACACGTGTCGCGCAGCGCACAGTGCAGCGCAACTGCGCTAGCGCACTAGCGCATCTGCGCTGACACGTGTCGCGCAGCGCACAGCGCAGCGCACAGCGCAGCGCAACTGCGCGAGCGCATCTGCGCGGACACGCGTCGCGCAGCGCAGTGCATGCGCAACCGAAGCGTTGCTTCCTTTAAACAGAGCTTTGCTCTGATTGGGCGCGCCCTCTTGGGCGCAGCGTTGATGCGGCTGCGCTTGACACGTGGCGCGTTGCGCACAGCGCAGAGAATCTGAAGCGTTGCTTCATTTATTAAAGTTTAACTCTTCCAAGCAGAGCTTTGCTCCGCCTCGGAATTTGAACAGAGTTTTGCTCTGATTGGGGTAAACAGGGATGATACAAGAATTATGTGGAGGAACTTGGGGATTTTTCTAGCATCAAGAGAGCAAAAATCCCCACTACAAAAAATGGGCAACCCCTCCTCCATGCTTGGCCGGCCATAACTAAAGGAGGAGGAGAGAGAGAGGGGTGTGTGAGAGTGGAGTGTATGTATCAAAAGATAACCCACCTCATAATCAAAAAGGGAGAGAGAAAAAGACCATCATGCATAAGCATGATAACAAGCTAAAACTAACACTCCACCACAACCATCATCAAGCATGATGACTTCAAAAAGTCAAGCCATCATGAAGAAGTCAAGAAGTCAAGGTCAAGGAATGGTGCAACCATCATGACACAAGAATATGCAAAGAACCCCTCCACAAATACTTATTTGCAACAATGCAAATAAGCCCTCCTCCACCAATCTTCGGCCAATGAACGATACAAAGGAAATCGGCCGAAACGGAAAGCAAACTGGCAACTCCAGAAAACTGGTCCCGTAATAAATTACAGGAAAACCACGATACTGTGCATACACACCCGCATTTGTATTCCGACCGAAATACAAATACAATGAGACAAAATCTCCACTGTACTATACTAGGATCCGGCTTATACCAAAGCCGGCTAGTAATATCCGTTCGATCCTGATCCGTGCAATACCGCGCTTATCTGATCGAATCCTGCCATATATCCATACGGCCTGTAGTACAAACTGTCCGATCCTGATCCGTGCAATACCGCACGTATCTGATCGGACCTTGCCATATCTCCATACGGCCTCTACAACTTTTCGCCCGAAAGCTGAGTAACTGAATGTGGGGGACTCTAAAGACTCGTCAACACCTTGGTTGTGGATTTAACCACTAGCACGTCAGAGATATAAGCCAATACGTAACGGGCTACCAGGTATTGACTAAAAGGGACGTCTGTGAGCGAACTCAGCCTGACACCCCTACTGTGCCTGTCAGTGACAATATCCGTACAGTCCGGTCCGTTCGTCTATGAGCATCGCATGGCGGGCCTAGGGGGTTGGTAAAAGTCAGACCCCCAAAAGCGGTACAAGTCGTGTCGGAGTGTAGCCCAGAACACCCTGAGATACTACTAGAATACCTACCAGTAAATCTCCTTGCCTCGGCCGAGGGCTTCGTGTAATGGCTCTCCTAGACACAGCGTGACCTCACCCCCAATACCAGGAGAGACGAACCCCTGAAGATACGCTCACTGCCTCCATGTGGCTCGGGACTGTACCCAACTAAAACCTGTTTGCACGACTCCTTTGAGCCGTGGTAGGGTAGTAATCAAAGTACAGTGGGAACTCACACAAGACACATGACGATCCCCAGGTCGATGAACTAACCTGTACACATGTCACCAGGGAACTGCCATCTGACGTCTGGTATATGACCAACTAGCATGTTCCCGGCAAGTCCTGTCCGGTGTACTCATATCCCAATGAGCACCTGTATACATCTTAGGTGATCCAACTGACACCAGTGGCTTGTGAGACCGGCCACCGCCCCTCGTCGGGGTCTCGACTATATACACTAGTCTACTCTGGAGAATCGATGCCCTGTCTCGAAACTCACACGACTAGGGACCATTTAAGGATATGCTTATAGACCCCCAGCTCCCATTTATATGATCGCCCTCATACTGCTGGTGGTCAAGCAAGAATCCTAGGGGCTCTATCAACGTGTAATAGCGACTTGTAAGGTCACCTAAAATAGTACACGATGATAAAGGTAAACCAGATAGAATACTATCATCTCGAGTAAGACTGTCCTACCGGGATAGGTCCTCCATCAATCATTGCAATCACGTACCTGTGACCTAATAATTGACTCTGAGGGCACTATCTCCAACAATCTCCCACTTGCACTCAAGGCTAATTATTGCGATGTCGCATACTCACAGCCCGTGTGATACCGAACACCCAACTCCTCTACTAATCAGTCCCACAAAGCTCGTTTGTGAAACTATTGCGTTCGAGGAATAACCTTAGTGAGTGGATCCGCTTTGTTGTTCCTTTCTATATCTCTCTATATCTCAAGTTCGCAGAGAAAGCCATCTCCCGAAATGAGTAATACCTGTCTTAGAATGTGTCTGGATGTCTGATGGGACCTAGCTCATAAATGAACCCCAAATCCAAACTTCTTAGACTGTATCGTCAACTGAACTTAATCAGTATCCTGCGCCATGCCACCCTCAGTATTGCCTTGGACCACCTGTCCAAAATACTGCCCCTCGTCAGAAGGAAAAACTATAACTCTGACAACCTCCTTGTCGTCCAGGTCACCTTGGAAGCCTGGAATGATAACTGTCTCCTGCATGAGGCTATCGTTATCATATCCCTAGAACATCCACTTATGTTCTAAAACTGCTTCCGACTGTTTCTCCAGGATTGGATCAAATGTCAACTTATTGCATCTAGTGCAAGAACAACATCTGGTGTGGTACTTGACATCTCATGATTGACTCAATTGCCTAAGCAAGTGATCTGCCAATCATGCACATCCCTCTCCCCTTTAGTCTGTAAGACACCTTTAGAGAGGGTGACTCCATTACCTGCAGGTATACTACCATGCCAGGAGTCGTTCATCCTAAATACTCATAGAATGCTGTCTAAGTACCCTGATTGGGAAACCACCCAAATCTAGATCTAAAACCATAGATCTAGTAACCAGTATGTTTGATACAAAATCCATTTCCTTTGTGGAGAGACCACTGTGTGACGACGAAAGTATAACCGATTGTAGTATAGGAGTTTCTTTTCCTACTCTGTGTATGTCATCCAAATACCAGGATATCACACCCTACTACCTTCTCAACAGATCCATCCCCTATTCTGATGAAGTCAAACCTATGACTGTAACATCAGAAATTGATGATCTATCTCCGCTACATGTGCTTTAGTCTATAAATAGACATAAGCCACCTGTCCACCAATGCTTCCGCTGCTCCCACTGACTACGACAACCCTCTGGCAGAGTCATATAGACGTACACTTCTAAAACTAGTTTAGAACGACGCTATACTCATCCTCCCGCCGGTTATCGTAACCTGGAACAACAACAATAGCAATTGTGGGTAAACAAGAACCTCCCCGTCACCGTCCTTGAGGCTACCGTAGTACCTCTCGGGTGCCTGAAGTTACCCACCTTATCTGCGGAGTGGCCAATGGAATGTTAATCCAGATTGAATCTTTAGGTTCCTTATCAAATTTTCAGTAATCGTTTGTGGTTCTAGAATCACTTCCAGTTCTACCATACTCCCACTACTGTTTTTCTGAAAAAATCCATTTTTAATAAAACTGTGGCGAGTCTAGAACAATATTGCTATTGTTCATCCAGATGGTAGAAAATCAACCCTCTGCATAGCCTGGGTCAACCCACAAACAGCCATTACAGAAACGTGCCTTGAGTCGTCCAGTGTCTGGTTTTAATCATAAGCCGGACAACTCCCCGTACCTTAACACCGTTAAGATATGAACTGTTCTATATCCAATATAGAAACAGTGGCACTGATTTAATTGAACCAGATCCAAATCATGCAACTGTCTCTAGTGCATGTCAACTAAAAGGAAGGAGGCCGATCAGCGTTACTCAACTTAGGAATGCTTCCAATTATGAATAACCTGAAAGAGAAGTAAGATCTCTTTATCATTACTATCAACTGAATACCATACACAAGTATCTACATCTTCGATCACTTTGAAGAATCCCGATACTTGCTACACCTGGTTCTCTACTCTATTCAAATACCTATAACTCCTCAAAACTTAGACCCTGTGTTTCTACGAAACACATGTCTAAGAACTAGAGAAGTTAAAAGTAAACCGAATATAGTACGAGGACCAACCTCTCTGTCCTGATGGACGCTGGACAACATACAATACTCTGTATAAGTCCCTTGAGTCTGATAACTCTCTCACTGTGTGTCGTAGGTTGAAAACTGTACTTATGGTTACGAAGAATTACACCGCTGTTTAATGCTCCTTACCTAACCATCCACTGATATAGGTAAATGTCATAGACATAATTTCAAAAAGGTATATCTCACTCTATGAAAATAGACATACAGATATATCAATTTGAAATTGGTGCATAACAGCGGATATTCAAAACCAAATATTTGCCGACCGGCAAACAGCCCAGGTGATTTCCTCAAATATCACCGATTACAACGAATCCCGATATAATGAGGATGATCACCCAATTCCCAATAACTTACTCCCACTCATCATCTGTAAAACCATACAGATGTGAGAATCAAACCTGGTAAATACATACCCTGGAGTAAGTATCTAATCGGGAAATCAGTTTTCTTTTAACAGTACACAGTGAAACTGAAACACTGAAATGTTTCGATGGGGTATCCTGGTATTCATAGTAATGCCTCTTCCATATTCACGACTGTAACCGTATAATTCTTTGCCACCTCTCCAAATCCCTTTATATGTCTTTAGTCATTACCTTCTGCACACCCCTTTAGGCCAATTGGTTTTCTTCCTTCCCTACCGTTCGGCACTAGCCTATGGTTTGGAAGAAGACTATCCAATAAGCATAATGGGTGTACTGTCCTAATCCTAGGAGCACTCGCAATGCGAGAGAAGGTGAGGATAAAAGACAACTGAATAAATTTTATTCCTATTTCTCCTGAACCAGAATCCATCCCCGAACTGGAACAAGTTCGTTTCGAGTTCGTATATAACCATACGATGGAGTATCCAAATAAACTGTGGATCTTCGTAGTGATACGGAGTGTCCTGGAGAAATACAAAGGTGATTTAGGATTGGCGAAGGAATACTTGGTTTGGTCGTGAATATCAGTCGCAATTTATTTTGCCCTCTTACTAATCCCTTGCTTTGTCTTAACTTAATACCTTCTGTACACCATCGTTAGGCTAATTGGTTTTCTTCATTCCCTACCGGTCGGCACCAGCCTAAGGTTTGGAAGAAGACTATCCAATTTGCGTAATAAGTGTACTATCTCCTAAACCAAGGAGTACTCACAACCTGAGAGAAGGTAAAAGGAAAAGACAACTGAATAGTCCTATCCGTTTTCTCCAAAACCGGAAACCATCCTCGAATTCCTTCGAGTTCGTATATAACCATACGATGGTTTTGTCCAATGGAAGTGGACGTTCGTAGTAATACCGGGTGTCATGGAGAAAAGGGTAAAAGTAGGAGTGGCAATGAGGTTCGCAACTCTGACAATCCAAAAGCCAGTGTTAAGAAGGTTCGGTTAATCTTGGTCACTGAGTCATAGTCTTAGGGTCGGGTCAATGGTCGCTGCCAAAGAGAGAGAGAAAAGAAACACTCAGCGTGCACTCTAACCTAAATCAGAATGGTTACCAATTTATCTAATCTGGAAACCTCCCACTGTTCCTCAAATTCTCCTCCAAACCTGAAAGAAGAATTAGTCGGGGTCACCCGAGGAGTAAACTAACTCATCAGTGGGAATCGGGATCCAACTATCATCGCATGATAACGTGACGGAATCCGCTCACGGTATCACACTCCAGAAGGTATGCGCATGTCTGGCAAGTTTCAGTTCTTTTGAAACTCCCGATGAGATTTCTGCCCCATGCTCTTATGACCTTGGCGAAGGTCAACAAATCATAAGTCACATGTCAAGTTCTACCCGTCATTATCCAGGTTGATTTGAACCCACCCGTACAAGCCCTTGACGAAGGTCAACAAGGCTGTACGACTGTCCCAAAACAACGCATCTATCTATGCAGCAGAAAGGTAACAAGCAGCTACCATACACTATGCCTTGACGAAGGTCAACAAACATAGCATGAATACTACGTGATACCCGTCTGAAACGACGGAGGGCTACGAATGGTTTCTAGCGAAAACCTTTAACGTAAAGAACTTGATATCGTCGAAGGAACGGATAGCTTTTAAAATATAGTGACGAAAACCGTTGCTAAAGAGGTCACTCCCGGTGAAGGGATCTCGGCTCTTTCCCCGTAGAATGGGGTGCAGGATATTCCAACTGAATACCACGATGCAAAGCAAAAGTAATCGGCTATAGTGAAGTTAATGCCCTGACGCAAACTTCTGTCCAAGGGGTCACTCCCGGTGAAGGGATCTCGGCCCTTGCCTCGTCGACTGAGGAGCAGGATATTCCAAATGAATACCACGATGCAAAACAAAAGTGAACGTCCTTGCAATAACAGCTTTTTGAAAAGTGTTCCAACAACATCAGATTAGATTTGTTTTTAACTTGCATTGATCCGAATCAACGCAGTCCCATCAATTGATCACACCACAAAGAACGAAAATAATATGACGTACGTATATGCCATCCGCATTCGCTACTGGGTCCTGTCATTACACGTTAGGTTAGCTAACTAACGACAGAGTGGGGACTGGACTAGCGCGGATGCAAAACATATACAACATCTACTAATATATATACCAATATATTATATTCGCTCAAGGCGTGATAAAAATGCAACATCACAGAAATGTACAGCATCACAGAAACAATACAGATATCTGGGATCCCCGGGTTTCACAGAGCCACTACTGAAACCCGACATTCCCCTGGTCGTGTGGATAGCCTGCGCAATGAAATCCTAGACCCCTACGGGCGCGGCAAGTTACCCGCCAAAACCTGAAGCGAGGCAGCCCCCTTCAGCAACGTGAATGGACCACCCAGCACTTCACGGAATCCGGTAACTTAGGCACCCCTCCTGGGTCAACCTGTACCCCCTACGAGTGCGGCGAATAGCCCGCCAATCCTAGAGTAAAGCCCCCTCCGTCTCAATGCCATGAGATGCGGGCTTGTTGCCCTCTAGAACCCGGCTATCCGCGCACCCCTCCGCGGGGTAATCCTAGTACAGAAAGTAAAATATACATACAACGGGTACATCGACCGCAACCTGGCCGTGCCCCAAAATAATAATACAATCAGGCAGTGACGGCAGTCCACATGTCGGACGCTCGCCCCGCAATATCAAATGTACATAATACAATAAAAACTGTACTAGCATTGTACCCAGGCTATCCCCCACGACCGATCCGCAACATCACAGCAAAAACAGAACATCAACGTGAAAGTCACGTTCGCAAATCCGTCTAACCGGGCTATAGCAGTTAGACTGGATTTACCGATCAAGTGACATTCACGGTCGCAGATATAATGTAAATACTGTGAAATAATGTGTTTAAAATATCCGATCAATCAAATTTTAACAAGTGGGCCCCCAGGCATTACTGTAGCAGATCAAGAAATTCTGGGCCCAATGTTATTATTCCAAAACCCCTATTTTCAACCCAGAAAGCTACTGTAGAAATTTGGTGCAGGGAACCCAAAATAGTGCGGCGGAACCGCGGCCCAAAGGGGTGTTTGGCCGCGGTTCCACGCTCCTACAGTGGAGTTGCTGCATCGAATTTTCACAGAATTCTTATTTTTTCTAGTAGATCACTTTTCTGTAACCTGAAAAAATTTTCGACACCAAAAATTTTCAACAGAAAACTGATGCTATTGAAAATGCGGATTTTGGAATTTTTGCCGATCGGAAATGTAAAACACATTAAACAAAGCTAGACTAAGTTAATGGTGAGGCTCTGATACCACTGTAAGTGCACGGCGGCGTCCCGACCTCCATCCCGAGGCCAAAATACGGAAGCGGTGATATACTTAAATTTTTCATGAACTGGCACCACCGCGCACTAATACCCGGATCGAACCATTAACTAGTCCTAGCTAACTACAAGACGGGTTAGAGAGATATACCGACTGATCCGAGTCCTCCGGTCTTCTCGTCGTCGTCCCGATCTCCTGCGGAATGTCCTGTCTCCACCTCGTCGCTGGAAGTGCACCACATCGCCTACATCTTTTACGGGCTCCCACCTCAATACCGAGGTAACTCGGGCACGAAACTGGCTAGTCGACGTGCCCAAGATTTGCTGTAGAATGTGTAGTAGAACTTGTGTCTCATTTGGGGTTCATGGAGGTGCCATTTTGGTGGAGGGATGATACAAGAATTATGTGGAGGAACTTGGGGATTTTTCTAGCATCAAGAGAGCAAAAATCCCCACTACAAAAAATGGGCAACCCCTCCTCCATGCTTGGCCGGCCATAACTAAAGGAGGAGAAGAGAGAGGGGTGTGTGAGAGTGGAGTGTATGTATCAAAAGATAACCCACCTCATAATCAAAAAGGGAGAGAGAAAAAGACCATCATGCATAAGCATGATAACAAGCTAAAACTAACACTCCACCACAACCATCATCAAGCATGATGACTTCAAAAAGTCAAGCCGTCATGAAGAAGTCAAGAAGTCAAGGTCAAGGAATGGTGCAACCATCATGACACAAGAATATGCAAAGAACCCCTCCACAAATTCTTATTTGCAACAATGCAAATAAGCCCTCCTCCACCAATCTTCGGCCAATGAACGATACAAAGGAAATCGGCCGAAACGGAAAGCAAACTGGCAACTCCAGAAACTGGTCCCGTAATAAATTACAGGAAAACCCCGATACTGTGCATACACACCCGCATTTGTATTCCGACCGAAATACAAATGCAATGAGACAAAATCTCCACTGTACTATACTAGGATCCGGCTTCTACCAAAGCCGGCTAGTAATATCCGTTCGATCCTGATCCGTGCAATACCGCGCGTATCTGATCGAACCCTGCCATATATCCATACGGCCTGTAGTACAAACTGTCCGATCCTGATCCGTGCAATACCGCACGTATCTGATCGGACCTTGCCATATCTCCATACGGCCTCTACAACTTTTCGCCCGAAAGCTGAGTAACTGAATGTGGGGGAATCTAAAGACTCGTCAACACCTTGGTTGTGGATTTAACCACTAGCACGTCAGAGGTATAAGCCAATACGTAACGGGCTACCAGGTATTGACTAAAAGGGACGTCTGTGAGCGAACTCAGCCTGACAACCCTACTGTGCCTGTCAGTGACAATATCCGTACAGTCCGGTCCGTTCGTCTATGAGCGTCGCATGGCGGGCCTAGGGGGTTGGTAAAAGTCAGACCCCCAAAAGCGGTACAAGTCGTGTCGGAGTGTAGCCCAGAACACCCTGAGATACTACTGGAATACCTACCAGTAAATCCCCTTGCCTCGGCCGAGGGCTTCGTGTAATGGCTCTCCTAGACACAGCGCGACCTCACCCCCAATACCGGGAGAGACGAACCCCTGAAGATACGCTCACTGCCTCCATGTGGCTCGAGACTGTACCCAACTAAAACCTGTTTGCACGACTCCTTTGAGCCGCGGTAGGGTAGTAATCAAAGTACAGTGGGAACTCACACAAAACACATGACGATCCCCAGGTCGATGAACTAACCTGTACACATGTCACCAGGGAACTGCTATCTGACGTCTGGTATATGACCAACTAGCATGTTCCCGGCGAGTCCTGTCCGGTGTACTCATAACCCAATGAGCACCTGTATACATCTTAGGTGATCCAACTAACACCAGTGGCTTGTGAGACCTGCCACCGCCTCTCGTCGGGGTCTCGACTATATACACTAGTCTACTCTGGAGAATCGATGCCCTGTCTCGAAACTCACACGACTAGGGACCATTTAAGGATATGCTTATAGACCCCCAGCTCCCACTTATATGATCGCCCTCATACTGCTGGTGGTCAAGCAAGAATCCTAGGGGCTCTATCAACGTGTAATAGCGACTTGTAAGGTCACCTAAAACAGTACACGATGATAAAGGTAAACCAGATAGCATACTATCATCTCGAGTAAGACTGTCCTACCGGGATAGGTCCTCCATCAATCATTGCAATCACGTACCTGTGACCTAATAATTGACTCTGAGGGCACTATCTCCAACAGCTGTTACGTTTAGCTGACCGCTTGCAGCTTGTGGGTGTTTGATATGATCATCACCTACTGCCGGCGTATTGACGATTCTTTAGAGTCCTACACAGAGGTTTCTAGGCTCAGGCAAAACGGAGTAGGAGCACATATGTGATATGTGCGGGACCGAGGATAATACAATATGAGATACCGTATTCTATTCTCGCGATATTTGATATCAGCCGGGTCATCGGATCAAGTGTTGATTCGATGAATCGGTACGGATAAATATTAGTCAGTTATATGCGATATAGCCGGATTGTCGGATCAAGTGTTGATTCGATAATTTAATGTATAATAATATATTTGATATATTAAATTGCATTAACTAATATTTGCTCACTAAAAGATTCTTTTTCTCACTCGGGTAATACATTGATATATATGCGATATATGTTAAATGTATTATTTTATTTTGTTACAATAAATATTGTATATGTGATATATAATATTGTAACATATTATAATTATTAATGCAACATGTTTAGAGGAGTTTAAACATGATTAGGGTTTGGATTAGGGTTAAACCTTCTAGTTGATTCTAGAAGCTTTACTTTGTCTTTGTTAAGATATTATGATGGATATTTCTTTGTGACTCACCCTTTAACCTAACCCAAACCCTAACCCTAGTAAACTCTCTACAATGGTTACTACAACCATGGTTGCATAAATGATTATGATAACATTTTATTATTCATCACAAATAATATTGTTCATCTTCTTCCTTCTTCTTCTTTGCTTGAAATGCTTTCTTGCTTTGATTTTTGTGATGGATAAATATGAGAAAAAGATAAATAAAGAGAGCAAAAATCCTACTTCATCATCCTCATCTTCCCTTGCCATTTAGATGAGGGTGTTCACATCATTTCATGAGTGTTAGCTTGTGTTAAAGAAACTTCAAGGTAGATCATCTTAGTATCGAAGATCGGAAGCAAAGGTTGCGTCTTTCTCTTCGTGGAACCTATCGAGAGTCCGGATCCCGATGATCGCAGCGAAGGGACCACAACACGGAGCATATGAAGTGAAGGACCGGATCTACAAAGGTTGTAATCCCTCTCACTTAGTGTTAAAGTGTTTAGCATGCTTGTTTTCGCCTAATCTCTAGTTTAAAGTTCCGTATTCGGGTTGTTCGGCACGGCTAAATTTTTAATCGGGCATGGTTGATGCCTCGTAGACCCTTGTGCGCGTGCCTAGCAACCCTACAGTGGTATCAGAGCCAAGCTAGAGCTTTAGGCGAAGTCTAGACGAAGTTTAAAGTCCGATCGAACCCGAAACCCCGGCTCCAAAATGCTCTCTGGAAATTTTCTGAAATCTGGTCTTTTTCAAAATTAAAAATATGCAGAAAATTCCGCTGGACTTTCTAAGAATTACTGTGAAACACGATCACCCAATTCCTCCAAAATGCGGCGGAACCGCGGCAGAAGCATGGCTTCTGCGGCGGTTCCGCGGCAGTATGATGATGTCACCCACTAAAAATTGCACAGTAACTTCTTTTATTCAGTGCTGAGTTCTCTGGGAATTTTTAATATTTATTCTACAGTTGAGTTTTCTGGGGTTGTTTTGGGGATTCGATGTTTCGATCGGAGTATTAGATTTTGTCTATGTGGCTTTCCGGATAAATTTTAGAAACTGTTAAAAAGTTCGAACGGATATCAATAACTCACTTTTTCCCCTGTCGGAAAATTTTTCAAAAGTTGGATTTTTTCTCGTGTTTAAGATTGTTCTAAGTCATGCAAGTAACTCGGTGGACCCTCTAGAAGGCAACAAACCTTAACTCGATTATGTGACCGTCTTGAACTGCCCTTTGAACCTTAGGGTTTGGGGTAGTACGGCGGCCACATGTGAGGCGTTGGCTTGACCCTTCTACGACTGGACCATTAGTACTGTGGCATGTGATGGATGTTTTTAAACTGATTTCAAGTGTTGAGATATATTGGGGAAATCTTGAGTGTTTGATGATTCGATCGGAAAGTTTAACTTTTTCTATTTATCTGGAATGTGATACAATATTTAGAATCCACAGGTAGTTATGAGATAACTAATTTGAATATTATAAACATAGTAGTTTAGTCTCAGATGATCGGTTGCCACGGAATTTTGATGTGATCAAAAGTCCGTCGCAATCACGTAGCGTACGCGGATACTCGCCGGGTAAACTTAATAGACAGCTACGCCCCATAGCCCCGACCAAGTGACTGTAGGAGAACCCCGTCGCCGAAAGCATCCGTTCGGGTGCTCGCGGTAGCGGTGTTCCGCCTTGGTGCACTTCGTCGACGGTATCGAGGGTGCGGCCGTCTACTAAAGTTTGCGACGAGCATTCGATCAGTTTTTCGGGAATCTTGTTGAATTCCCCGACTTGATATTGAAAAGAGTTTTCGATAATGAGACTAAAATGCGGGGTTTATAATTGTTAGGCATGAGATGTCTAAGGAATTCATTTGGTTAGGCATGCGATGTCTAAGGAAGTTGCAGATTCCAACTGTTGTAGTTTTACACTTTCTTTTCTGTGACCGTAAGCGTAGTATGTGGTGTATCGCTGGCTTCGTTGCTATACATCAACGACAATCGGGATACGCATACTTGCTTACGTTGATGATATGAGATATTATGTGTTGCTGTGATATGTTATATTGGATCGTTGCGTTTTGAATAGCCGGGGGTTTTATGTGAGATGAGATTTTTTTCTTTTTCATTCATGTAAAATTCATTTGTATGTAATATTCTTTTATTGGGGCACTTCCAGGTAGCGGAAGCTGTCACCGTTGTGTATTATTTACTTTTCCGCATTAGGTAGACCCAAGGCGGGGAGCACAAGTAACCGGGTCCTAGGGTCCAGTGGGAGACCATCTCGAGGAGTCGAGACCGGGTCTCCTAACCCTAGAATTGGCAGTGTTACTTGCCGCTCTCGTAAGGGTCTAGGGATGTGGGTTTGGCTATTCATCGCGACCGTGGAATCCGTGTTTTATACAGGCTCGTATTGAAAACACGGACGTCCTAGTATATCCAATATTTCATATATGTTCTTCTGCTGCAATGTTCTGTGATGAGATCATATTACTGCCTGAGACGAATGTTTATATTATATATATGAGATATATGTTATGTTGCAGATTTCGTTTCAAAAGAGATGCTTGCGAAGCATAATTAAAATGGGACTTCATTGATGAGATTAATGAAATAAAAGAAACCTAAGATGTTGTAGAAACTTGTTTATAAAAACTGGTAGCTCTAGTTCTTGCTTTGCATAGCGGTGTTCCTTGTAGAACATCCAGCACCTTATTCGATAAGGAAAGGACCGAGATCCCTTCACCGGGAGTGACTCCTTTAGCAATGACTGGCAGATGCTACAAACTCGGTTTGTCTTTTGATTGCTTCTATAGTTCTTGCTTTGCATAGTGGTATTTGTGAAATATTCTGCACCATATTCGATGAGGAAAGGGCCGACAATCCCTTCACCGGGAGTGACCCCTTTAGAAAAACTAGAAAAGCCTAAAAAACACTCTATTTAAAAATCACTCGATTCTACGACGATATCAGGTTCATTACGCAAAGGGTTTTCATAAAAACCTGTCGTAGCCCTCCGTCATTTCAGATAAGTAGTAGTTAGTATTCGTGCTACGTTTGTTGGCCTGCGTCAAGGCGTAGTGTGCGGTAGCTAACTAGTATTTATCTGCTTATGAATATGATGAAGATTGAGTTAGGGTAGTCGTGGGACTTTGTTGGCCTGCGTCAAGGGTCGTGCGGGTGGGTTTAATTCAATCAAGAAATGACGGGTTGAACTTGACTAGCGCACTGTGGTTTGTTGGCCTGCGTCAAGGTCATGGGACGCTAGGGGTAAAATATTATTGGGAATTTCAAGTGTTGAAATTTGCAATGAGATTGCATACCTTCTATGAGATAGTTGGATCCCGATACCCGCTGCGAGTAAGAGTTACTCCTGGGAGAGTTTTACACATTACAATTAGCCGATCAAGTAGGTGTCTAGAAAGGTGTTAACGGGGTTACGCCTCTGGGAAAACGAGGTTTACTTTAATTAGGTTCGTGCGAAAGCACGGGGGACCTCCCTCAAAGTACCGACACTGGCCTGGCTGAAAGATTGGCGAACTTGTAGCGTGTAATTAATCCCGGCTAGTCTTTCCTTTTAGGGTTTGAAGGAAGATTTGATTAAAACAGTGGGAGACATCCTGATTAGATATATTAGATAACCAATCTAATCTTGCAAGAGCATACGCTGAGTGTTTTCTTCTCTCTCTCTCTAGGTAACGACCATATCACGCCTTAATCAAGATAATAATACGGATATATTGACTGAACCCGCTTGTTATACTGAGCTGGGGAACGTTGGTCCTGCTCCAACTTATAATTGTTATAGGACAGAGCAGGAAATTAGGGAATACCAGATTTCCCGTGCCGCCCAAACGAAGAAAGTGCATGTTGATGCATCATCTTCGGGTGTGTTCATTACAGAGAACTGTTTCTCAGTATCCTTTATGTCCTGGGTATGTGATACCGGATCAGGATCCCGTATATGTAATCTGTTACATGGGCTACAGATATGTAGAGAACTGAGAACGGGTGATAAGTTTCATGAGATAGAAAACGGTGCAAGTGTTGCAGCCAAGTCTGTTGGTCACTGTCACCCTGTATTACCAGAATACATTGATTCTGAACAAATGTTATTAGATACCGAACCTGATATACAAAATCATATCAGTCTCTTTATTAGTAAAGCATTGATAAAATTTTGTATAGTTGGATAATGTTTTGAACATTTCCTATATCAAAAGTTGATCGGTTCAGGCACGTTATCTAAAAGCATTGACGTTCTAAATCAAACTATAGTTCTTAGTATAAGGCACATACACAAGAGGAAGAGTTCAGAAATGAATGAATCCTTCTTGAGGTATTGTAGACTAGGTCATATCAATGCGACCCGACTGGCTGAAGTTACATATAGATGCATATTTAAATTAGTTTGAATTTACATCTTACGAAACTTGCCGGTCATGTCACAAAGATAAGATGACCACAGCTCTGTTTATTGAAAACAGAGAAAGAGTTAGTGAACTCTTGGGAATGATACATGATGATGTATGAAACTCCCCTGTCTACAAATGCCAAGATCGGTTCTTTGTACTTCATTACATTCTCTGATGATCTCTTAAGATTCAGACATATGTTTCTGTTGAAACACAGGTCCGAACCTTTTGAGATATTCACAGAATATAAATTAGAAGTAGAGAACCATAATACGGGTATAAGTATTATGTCCTTTGATGAGATCAAGGAGGAGAATACTTGAGCACGAAATTCCTGGACTATTCTAAAGGAGAATGAGATTCTCTCTCAGCATTACTCCTCCGTATACACCATAGCACGATGGTATATCGGGGCGGAGCAATAGCACCCTATGTGATATGGTGTGCTCTATGATGAGTACTACTGAATTTCCTATTTCCTTTTGGGAGTTATTCACTTGAGAAGCTACATACCTATTGAATAGGGTACAAATCAAATCAGTTGCCTACCACTTCATATGTGATATGGAAAGGGAAGAGCCCATATCTTAAGTTTGTTAAGATTTGGGGTTGTCCGGCCTATGTCTAAAAGCAAAATCCGGACAAGCTCGAGGCAAGGTCTGTTATGTAGAACTGGAAATATTCCAGCTATACAAAATGCAGCAGATGATTTGGTAGAACCAAAGGATTCAATAGTTTCCAACGAACCTCAGCCTCTCCGCCGATCTAGTAGGGTTCCTCACCCACCTGAGAGATACTTCGGTTTCTCTATGACAGTGGGAGCGAGAATTGCATCATGAGATGATGACCCAACTAGTTTCGAGCTGGCCATCAGGAGTGGGACTCTGTAAGAATGGCTGGGTGCTTATCGATCTGAGATGGAATCCTTATACACCAACAAAGTATGGACTTTGGTTGCTTTATCTGAAGGGTTAAATCCCCATCAGGAGCAAGTATATCTCGAGAAGATTACTTGGTGTACATGGAAAAGTTGAGACTTTCAAAGCTAGACTTGTTAAAGGTTTGCATCATAGACCAGGTATGGATTATGTTGAAACCTTTTCTAAGGATCTATGCTTAAGTCCATCCAGATCCTACTTGCCACGGCTACATACCATGACTAAGATATCTGGTGGTTGGGTGTCATGACTGCTTTTCTAAGTGATGTTTTAGAAGAGAACGTCTATAAGTACACAGCCAGAGGGCTTCGTAGATAGTGGGAGCAGCGGAAACGTGTGCAAGATGTTTTATATGATAAAACAGGCATCGCGGAGTTGGAACATCTGTTTTGATGTGGTAGTCAAAGAGTTTGACTTCATCAAAATGGTAGATGAACCTTGTATATACGAAAAGGTAGTAGAGAGTATGGTGGTGATCCTCGTAGAATACGTGGATGACATACTCTTGATAGGGAAGGAGTTTCCTATGCTACGCTCGGTCAATCTCCGCTTATCACAAGGATTCTCCATATAGGATCAAAGTGATACCTCCTAAATCCTGGGTTTTGGATCTATGAGATAGATCTAATTGGATGTTAGGACACTCACAAGTTGTAGTGAGATGGTATCAATCGATCCTGGGGAGAATCACTGGAAAGGTTCCAGGGTGATAAGGACGACTGAATGTCAGTCGCAGGCATTGTCTTTACCCTCAATGGAGGGACGGTATGTTGGAAGAGTTCCAAGCTAGATACCGTGACTTACTAGACGATTAAAGGCAAGATACATCGTTACCAAGGATGCTACCAAAGAGGCAGTATGGATATATATAAGTTCATGAGATGAACTTCGTTCCTACTATTGTGTGACAATGGAGTTGTGGCTTATGCCAAGGAACGCCCGTCCCATCAGAAATCCAGATATAATTCTTAGACAGTATCACCTGATCATGGAGATGGTTGATCTCCAGGGAGATCGAGGTTAGGAGAGTAGACACAGAGGACAACAGCGCGGATCCACTCACAAAGGCCTTTTTCCCAGTAGAGACTTTTATGGGATGGTTGAGTATGAGATACTTCAACCACAGCTAATTGTTGGGTATGCGATACCATAACAGATGGCCCTAGTGCAAGTGGGAGATTGTTAGTTATATGTATGCCCTAGAGGCCATTACTGTACATACGATGTATATTATAGTGGATGCTAGGACATATATAGGGAGGACTTTCTTGCTCGACATGATAGTATGCTATCTGGTTGTACTTTATCTTAACATGTACTCTGATTGTCTCTATATTACATGTTGATAAAGCCCTTAGGATATGTACTCGACTACTGGGACTATGATGAGATCATACTAGTGGGGCCACGGTAGTCGACGAGTACATCCTATAATTGTTCCTAGTCGTGGGTGTATCGAGACAGGGCATCGATGCATCAGAGTAGACTAGCGTATACGCATCTTGACCCATATGATGGGCGATGGATGATCCCATATCCATCGGTGTTTGACATCAAGGATGGTGTACGGGTGCTCAGTGGAGACTGGGTACACTGGACGGACTCGCTGAGAACTCCCACATGGTATTATACCATACGTCAGATGACAGTTCTCCGGTGACACTGGTACAGAGTAGTCTGTCGACCCGAGATCGTCATAGAGTCTTGTGTGATTCCCACTGTGCTTTGATTTCCATCATACCACGTCCAAGAGGGCGTGCAAAAAGGTGGCTTTTGGGTACAGTCCCGAATCACATGGAGGCAATGAGCGATAGGAGGGGATTCGTCTCTCCAGGTATAGGGAGTTGATGTTGTGCCGTGTTCGATTGGCTATAACCGGAAATCCCTGGGCAGGGTTGCTGAGATTTACTGGTAAGTGTTATCAGTAGTTTCTCAAACTGTTATAGACCTCAAATCGACACGACTTATCAAGCTACTGGGGTCTGACGTTTACCACCCCTAGGCGAGATATGCGACATATCAGACGACGAGACCGGACTGTACGGGAGTGTTACTGTTTGGATTCACAGGAGAATGTACAGGCTTGCTAGTTGATCTTCTGAGCGCTCAATACCTGGGTAGCTGTTACGTTTAGCTGACCGCTTGCAGCTTGTGGGTGTTTGATATGATCATCACCTACTGCCGGCGTATTGACGATTCTTTAGAGTCCTACACAGTGGTTTCTAGGCTTAGGCAAAACGGAGTAGGAGCACATATGTGATATGTGCGGGACCGAGGATAATACAATATGAGATACCGTATTCTATTCTCGCGATATTTGATATCAGCCGGGTCATCGGATCAAGTGTTGATTCGATGAATCGGTACGGATAAATATTAGTCGGTTATATGCGATATAGCCGGATTGTCGGATCAAGTGTTGATTCGATAATTTAATGTATAATAATATGTTTGATATATTAAATTGCATTAACTAATATTTGCTCACTAAAAGATTCTTTTTCTCACTCGGGTAATACATTGATATATATGCGATATATGTTAAATGTATTATTTTATTTTGGTACAATAAATATTGTATATGTGATATATAATATTGTAACATATTATAATTATTAATGCAACATGTTTATAGGAGTTTAAACATGATTAGGGTTTGGATTAGGGTTAAACCTTCTAGTTGATTCTAGAAGCTTTACTTTGTCTTTGTTAAGATATTATGATAGATATTTCTTTGTGACTCACCCTTTAACCTAACCCAAACCCTAACCCTAGTAAACTCTCTACAATGGTTACTACAACCATGGTTGCATAAATGATTATGATAACATTTTATTATTCATCACAAATAATATTGTTCATCTTCTTCCTTCTTCTTCTTTGCTTGAAATGCTTTCTTGCTTTGATTTTTGTGATGGATAAATATGAGAAAAAGATAAATAAAGAGAGCAAAAATCCTACTTCATCATCCTCATCTTCCCTTGCCATTTAGATGAGGGTGTTCACATCATTTCATGAGTGTTAGCTTGTGTTAAAGAAACTTCAAGGTAGATCATCTTAGTATCGAAGATCGGAAGCAAAGGTTGCGTCTTTCTCTTCGTGGAACCTCTCGAGAGTCCGGATCTCGATGATCGCAGCGAAGGGACCACAACACGGAGCATATGAAGTGAAGGACCGGATCTACAAAGGTTGTAATCCCTCTCACTTAGTGTTAAAGTGTTTAGCATGCTTGTTTTCGCCTAATCTCTAGTTTAAAGTTCCGTATTCGGGTTGTTCGGCACGGCTAAATTTTTAATCGGTCATGGTTGATGCCTCGTAGACCCTTTTGCGCGTGCCTAGCAACCCTACACAAGCATGGTTCAATAGTGTCTCCATGAGTCACCACTTGAGCCATGCCTTCATTAAATGCTCCATTCTCACATTTTCCACCACATTAAACATTTAATCTAAATGTTTAATCAAGAAAAAGAAATGGCATCAACTAAAGTAATCTTATAACGGATTACAAGAATACCTCTCATCTGTATATACGTACCCGCATCCGTATTCTGACTGAATACGAATACTTTGAGACGAAAGTAATCCAACCAATCTAATACTAGGATCCGGCTTACACCAAAGCCCACTAGTATGATCCGTCCGATCATGATCCGTGCACGAGTGTACGTATATAATCGAACCCTGCCATAAAACCATACGGCCTCTACAACGTTTCGCCCGAACTTGGGAAATTTTCTGTAGGGGGCTCTAAAGACTCGTCAATACGCTGGCAGTGGGTTTAACCACAAGCACGTCAGTGGCACTAGCTGTACATAACGGATACCATTGTATTGAGCGAAAGGGAAGCCGACGAGCGAACTCATCCTGAATCCCTACTGAGCCTATCTGTGACAATCTTCGTACAGTCTGGTCTGTTCGTCTAAGAGTATCGTATATCGGGCCTAGGGGCGTGGTAAACGTCAGACCTCCAATAGTGTTATAAGTCGTGTCGGAGTGTAGCCCAGAACACCTTGAAAAACTACTGGAATACCTATCAGTAAATCTCACTTATCTTGGCCAAAGACTTTGTGTAATGGCTCTCCAGACACAGCGCGATATCAACCCCTAATACCGGGAGAGACGAATCCTGTGTAACCGCCACTGCCTCCAAGTTTTTTGGGACTGCACCCAACTACTACCTGTTTGTACGACTCTTTTGAGCCGTGGTAGGGTAGCAATCAAAGAACAGTGGGAACACACATGAGGAAAAATAGCATTGTCAAGTCAATGGACTAAGCTGTACTCATGTCACCTTGGAACTGCTCCTGACGATAGGTATAGTACCAATCAGCAGTGCCCCTGCGAGTCCGTCCGGTGTATTCATAACCCAATGAGCACCTGTATACATCTTAGGTGAACCAACTGACACCAATGGCTTGTGAGACCGGCCACCGCCCCTCGTCGGGGTCTCAAACTATATACACTAGTCTACTCTGGAGTATCGATGCCCTGTCTCGAAACTCCCTTGACTAGGGACCATTTACGGATGTGCTTATAAACCCCAGCTCCCATGTATATGATCGCCATCATACTGCTGGCAGTCAAGCAAGAATCCTATGGGCTATATCAATATGTAATAATGATCTATAATGTCACCTGAAGTATGTACATGATGATAAAGACAAACCAGATAGCATACTATCATCTCGAGTAAGACTGTCCTACCGGTATAGGTCCTCCCTCAATCATTGCAATCACGTGCCTGCAATCCAATAATTGACTTTGAGGGCACTATATCCAATAGTTATAACCAGCATCCTGCACCATGATTACCTCAGTATCCCTATTGGAACACTATCCAATACACTGATTTTCAGAAGAGGCTACTCTCAAAACTCTGACAGCATCTCTGTCATCCAGGTCACTTTGGAAACCTGAACCGATAACCGCCTCCCAGAGGAGGCTGCCATTATTTTATACTGAGAACATCCTCTTATGTTCATGATAGCTTCTCTTTATTTCTTGAGGAATGGATTAATATATGTTTATTGCAGTTAGTGCAAAAGAAATATCTGGTATTGTACAAGACATTGCTTGATTGACTCAATTGCCTAAGCAAATGATATATCATTCATGCCAGTCCCTCTCCTCATCAGTCTAGAAGACATCTCTTTAGAGAGGGTGACTCTATCACCTTCGGGTACACCACCACGCCAGGAGTTGTCCATTCTAAAATGCTCTTAGAATGCTGTCCAAGTACCCGATTGGGAAACTTCCCAAATCTAGATCTAAAACCAGAATCCCTGATACATTATCCATCTGGTTTTGTACAAGACATTATATAATTGACTCAATTTTCTAAGCAAATGATATGTCATTCATGCCAGTCCCTCTCTTCATCAGTCTAGAAGACATCTCTTTAGAGAGGGTGACTCCATCACCTACGGATACACTACCACGCCAGGAGTCGTCTATTCTAAAATACATTTAGAATGATGTCTAAGTACCCGATTTGGGAAACTTCCCAATCTAGATCTAGTCACCAGAATTCCTGATATACTATCTATATCTAATCATGGAGAAAATACTGTGTGACAACCAAACTTTGATCGATTGTAGTATACGAACATCACTTCCTATTTGGAGTATGTCATCCAAATCCAGGACAGTACTCCCTACATCCTTCTTACTAGGTTCATCTTTTGTTTTGATGAAGTCAATCACCTTGACTGTCACATCAAAAAAGATGATCTATCTTCGCTATCCATGCTTCAGTCTACGAATAGGAATAAGCGTCTTGCATAATTTCCGCTGCTCCTACTGACTACGATAACCCTATGGCAGAGTTATATACATGTGCACTTCCAAAATCCTATTTGGAAAGACGTTATAGTCACCCACCTGCCAGATATCATAGCCATGAACTGCATCAGCGCCAAATCATATCCATATGGACTTCAGCGTAGACACTGAAGTAAAAGTCACTGTTGGCTATAGTTCCCTCAAGTCAATTATTGGATCGCAGGAACGTGATTGCAATGATTGAGGGATGACCTATACCAGTAGGATAGTCTTACTCGAGATGATAGTATGCTATCTGGTTTGCCTTTATCATCATGTACATGCTTTAGGTGGCTTTACTGATCACTATTACATGTTGATAGAGCCCATAGGATTCTTTCTTAACTGCCAGCAGTATGATGGAGATCATATACGTGGGAGCTGGGGTCTATAAGCACATCCTTAAAAGTCCCTAGTCGTGGGAGTTTCGAGACTGGGCATCGATACTCCAGAGTAGACTAGTGTATACTGATCGAGACCCCAACGAGGGGCGGTAGCCAGGGTTCACCGAAGAACTATACAAGTGCTCATTGGGTTATGAGTACACCGGACGGACTTGCCGGGAACATGCTAGTTGGTATTATCCCTATTTTCAGATAGCAGTTCCCTGGTGACATGTGTACAGGTTAGTCTATCGACCTAAGATCGTCATTTGTCTCGTGTGATTTCCCACTGTGCTTTGATTACTACCCTACCACGGCTCAAAGGAGTCGTGCAAACAAGTTTTAGTTGGGTACAGTCCCGAGCCACATGGAGGCAGTGAGCGGATTGTCAGGGGATTCGTCTCTCCCGGTATTGGGGGTTGATGTCGCGTTGTGTACGGGTGGCCATCACCAGAAATCCTTGGCCAAGGTAGTCGAGAATTACTGATTCGGATCAGTAGTTTCTCAGGTGGTGATGGGCTTCATACCGACACTGAATGTCAAGTTATTAGGGGTCTGACTTTATCCACCCCCTAGACTCGATATGCAATACTCACAGACGAACGAACTGGACTGTATGGATATTGTCACTGTCGGGCTCAGTAGGGGTTTCAGGATGAGTTTGCTCGTCGACCTCCCTTTCGCTCAATACCTGGGTAGTCGTTACGTACAGCTAGTGTCACTGACGTGCTTGTGGTTAAACCCACTGCCAGCGTATTGACGAGTCTTTAGAGTCCCACACAGAGGGTGTCCCTAGTTCGGGCGAAATATTATAGAGGCCGTATGGTTTTATGGCAGGGTTCGATCATATATGTGCACTTGTGCACGGATCATGATCAGACGGATGATACTAGTAGGCTTTGGTTTAAGCCGGATCCTCGTATTATATTGTTGGATTATTTTCATCTCGTTGTATTCGTATTCAGTTGGAATACGGATGCGGGTATGTATATACGGATGAGGGGTAATCTTGTAATTTATTACAAGATCTTAGAAGATACCCATTTCTTTTTGTATTAAACATTTAGTTTAAATGTTTATTGGATATGGAAAGTGTGACTCATTTTGTGTGCATTGATTCATGGTGCATGCACTTGGTGACTCATGGTATTGGGTCTTGTGATAATTTATTGTGACATGGATTGTTTTTGTTTTGGGCTAAGATATTTGTGTGGGTTTTTTTGGGTGAGGAGAGGGTAGGGAAGATCTTTTTTTTTGGCTTGAGGATTTTCTTTAGTTTCTCACAAAGATTATCTTACAACAACACTTTCTTCACTTGCTTCTTTCTTGAGCTCACACTTTCTCTCCATGGCATTTTCTTCAACCTCCACCCTACATGTCTCATGTGTTGAGAAACCTAAAGTGTATTGAGACAAAGTAATCACACACACTCTCTACTTCATCTTGGCTATCTAGGCTAGCAAACTAGATACTCAAGTTGTCTCGGTTTTGAGGCGGGAGCCCGTATTTGTCATGACCCGAAATTTGACACGTGACGGCACTTAAACCACGTAACGTCTACAGGCGTAACGCAATTCAAGTAAGCCGAAAATCCAGAAATCTAAACCATCAAAAATAGTAAGTGATAAGCACATTGTTAATAACTTTTGGGAATCTCAAGTAAAAATCTTTAGCTTAAGTTACTTTCTTAAAAATTTCTACAGCACCTCCTTTGTAAAAACAAGCCCCAAAATGGGTATAACATAGAATATAAATAAAGCATCCCTAAACGGGAGCAAATCACGCCCGACGGTGGAAACAACCAAGACAAGCATATATACGATGGCGTAGCGAAGAAATATAAATGAAGACGGCATAAGGACATAAAACTGCATAACAAAGGCCGTCTCCCACGAGCACGGCACCCAAAGTCACAAAATAATACAACATCGATCATCACAACTCGTCTCTAAGTCAAATATATGAAGGTGGTGGATGGAGTGTACTAGATCCAACAAAAAAGATTTACAATGTACATAAACGGATAACCACGAACCCACTTATAGTAAAAGCACAAGCCAACTGTAGCGGTACCCGCCGGAAAAGATACAATATGATGAAACCCTGCCGCGACTACTCTGAGGGTCTAACCTGCAAAAACACTGTGGCACAACGGGGGTGAGTTGCCAACTCGTGAATAGTAAATAACATCATGCAGGTAATCACAGATATGCACGTACTGCGATAATCTATCACATGCAAACTGATAGCAATAAATGGCAATATGCGTATGCAACAGTCATGAAAGGTACTCTATTAAATACTACTAAAACATGAAGCAATGCATATCAATAAATGCTGAGTATAGGATAAAACATATCATCAACACGAAATTCTCATCGTGGAGAAACTAGTGTCCACCAACAACACATCCAAAAATCCCAATACCTCAGGCACCGCATCCTCAGATCGGCCCTCATATCCTGTAAGTCTCATGGAACCTGAGTGTCCAATATCGACACTCGAAAATATCATGAAAACTATGCCTGTATATATATATATATATATATCTGTGTGTGTGTGTGTCCCTCAACGACATATCAAAATCATGGAACCTGAGTGTCCAATATCAACACTCGAAACATCATGAAACCCGTTTCCAGCATCGACACGTAAATCCTCATATCTCAGGTGCCGTCACCAGGACCGGCCCTCATGTCCGTACATCTCATGGAACCTAAGTGTCCCACACTCGCAATCCATATAGCATGTCCATACATAACTCCGGTCGGTATCCCCCAGATAACCGCTGAGTCCAAATACTATCACCGGTAGGTACTAGCCCTCCCGCCGGGCTCATCGTCTATACCACGAAAATCACCTCTTGCTCCAGGGAACCATACCGGGTCCACCATGTACCCGCAGATGGTGCCTACTGCTCCTCAAATTGGGTATCTAACATAAGTCTCAGAACCGAGAAAACTCATGGTGGACGCACTAAAATATCATATCAAGAGAAATTAGGTTTTCAAACAATACATAATTTCTTGAAATACCCCCACGGTTCTCAAATTCATAAATCACATGAAATCAATATCTCAATGCATAAATCCATGAAAAACTGATGTATGCAACATAAAACAGCAATATGAGCATATTAAGGGAAAACAACTCTTTTAAATGAATTCAGTTTTAAAATATATCATGCGGTTCCCAATTCCCAATTCCTCCGAAATCAAGTGCAGTATCATATAAGGTGTACATGTAACTATAGCAAGATATGTGTATCTACATGTAAGCAGGTATGTATGATGCATTTCATAAGCGCAATAGCACAATAATCAACGTCTCAATGTCAAATGACAATACAATACCGCTTAGGGGTATATGTAGCTATAGCAAGGTATGTGGGTATATATGTAAGTATGTTTGCATGATGTACATATAGCTATAGCAAGATATGTGTATATACCTGTCAATAATGATACAATAATATATAGGTATATGTGTAAGCATGTAGGTATACAAGGTATATGTGTATGCTATCTTTCTTATACACAAAGGAATAAGTATCATGTCTCAATGTCCCTAACCAATACAATATCACATATGTATAGGTGTTGTGCGTGTCATGGCAATTACCGACGGTGTGTGTAGCATACAATTTGTGCTCGTGCAACATGAACCGTCAATAATAATGTTGTGTCTCATTAATATTATGTCCATATATAATAGGCGATGAGATATGCAACGATGGTACACATGCACAATCAATGTCCATATATTTGTAACTAATAATCATGTCATATAATCTAGCCCAGACGCATAACGCCATGCGGGCGATTTTCCTGTAGATGTTAAATCTACTCACCGATGACCTCGAGCTAAGTAAATCCGACTACCTGCTTCTCATTCTTCGTAGCGTTCGAAGTCCCTGCTCGCGATCCTAAAATTTCACAAACACAACACATAAGACTAAATATCCTGCGCTGACACAAAGACAACGAAACGTAAGGATAACGTCCACAAGATATACACACTGTGCACTTAGTGCACAAAACGCATACGATATCGGTACAAGCTCAGCTAGGAACGCTAAACGACACAACCACCAAGCCTAGACCCTGATCATACCGATCGCGTATTCACAACACAATATATATCGTGGAAGATAATATATATAACATCGCAACGTCAATTGAAACCCACGCTTAATTTTACCAAAAACCTACTAAACTTTTAATCATTTTAGCTCAAATCTAAAAAATTAACCAAAAGTAGTAGCCACAATCATCACATAATAGCTTGATTAAACCACACAAACCCTTACTAGAATTTTAATCTCACCCATATAAGATTTTCTAAAAGCTAGTTTGCAATATGATTTATTTAGACAAATAGGAAAATAACAAATTCACAATCTCAATATTAGGTCAAGTTTTCCTTGTATAAACAACTCAATTAACCATTACAAATAATCAAAATCCTAACTTGATCTTAAAAACCTTTTCTTGAATTTCTAAACATGCAAATTAAAGGGATATTTAAATATCTAATAAGCCAGCTTAATGTATTAAAACAACAACTAAGCTTAGGGTTAGGATTTTATACCTCAAAACTTGATTCTAAACTTGCAAAAAGATTTCCAAAATAACCTCCAAAATGCTAACTTTCATAAAGATCCAAGCTTGATTAAGGCTAAAGAATATTGGATATTGATTTGTTTTTGAGTTTGCGGGATTATTTGATGATTTTTGATGAATTTTTGGGGCTTGAAGAAGTGGAAATGGGGTGAGAAAAAGTTTGGGGCAGCAAGGGGGGTCG
The DNA here is from genome assembly GCA_030015575.1 of Agapanthus africanus. Classification (NCBI taxonomy): domain Eukaryota; kingdom Viridiplantae; phylum Streptophyta; class Magnoliopsida; order Asparagales; family Amaryllidaceae; genus Agapanthus; species Agapanthus africanus. Next base: position 336,190,221 of record CM057339.1, on the reverse strand, counting down.
GCCATTTGAAGGAAGAAGTGGGGAAAGTGTGGAAGTATGTGGAAAAATCTTGGTCAAAATACCATTAAAGCTTAATTAAAACACTTATCTTTATGCCACCTCAAATCCTTTTAACTAAAACCTTCATTAACCTTCAAAATATCTAGATATTTTTCCAAATATTTTGCAAGCAATCAAAGATGCTTAATCTTGTGATTAAGTAGGTATGGATTCAAATTAGCATAATTAACCCAATCCAAATTGTAATTACCACTAATTAAGTGCATAATTAAAAGCTTATAATAATATTTTAATTAAGGAAAATAGTTAAGTGAACTAAAATTTACAAGCGACTAACTAAATACTTGATTGTTAGGATACGTGCGTGTTCAAGTTCTAGTTTAAATACCGCAATCAAGACGGTTTCGCTTGTAGCTAGCCGGTTGAGTACGGGTCGTCCGCAGGGAGATGGGAGTCTTTTTCAAAGTGTTTTAACGAGTTAAGTCCGGTTTTCAGATTTTGTTGGATTATCTAAGTGTTGAGTTGATATTTAAAGAGAGCTTGTTAGGGTTAGGATTAGGTTAGTTTGAGTTAGGAGTCTCCACATCTTTCGTTGCCCCACTTAATATCGGTGTTACGGTAATCGGCAACAACGAGGATTAGCACGACTAGGAAGGAACTTGCGAGTATAAGCTAGGCTTTCCAACGCATAGTCCTTCCTTTTGGTGCTTGTCCGTCCGTTCTTGGCTCTTATCCATAACCTCCGGTTAATTCAACCACAACCGGTCTCACTACGGAATCACCGCTATCATGTAGGATAGGGTGCCGTAAGGAGCGGATTGTGGTTCAATTAACGGGAGTTGATTTAAGTTGTTGGGCAAGGAAAGAGTGAGAAAGATTTCCTTCTCTCAAACTTCCCTTATCCTACCCTAACAAGTATAGAACTACTCACACTTCATAATACGGAAAAATAAAACAAACAAAAGAGGAAGATAGAAAAAAGGAGACTAGAAGAATACGACTAACTATTTGCGACCTCACCTTGGCGAGGATCAAGCGTAAGTATCATTGTCGTATGTAAGGATAAAGAAAAAGAAAGAAGAAAGAAACAACAAGGAAATAACAACAACTACTTAACGAATTTAAAGTTACAACAATTATAACAAAAGTAAGACAAGCATGATAATAAATGGTTCTTCTTTATTCATCACTCTTCACTCAAAAGCTCACTACAAGTTTAATGGAGAAGAGGTGAGAAGAGGAAGAAGAAACACACTACAACTAGGCAAAATGAAAATACAAGAATGGACCCTTTCCTTCACAAAGTTCTGGGCTATTTATAGGCCAGAGAATGAAACCCTAGGGCAACCACCAGACCACACACTAAAAGACCAAAACACCCCCCAAAACTGTGCAGGCTTGGCGCCTAAACGGCCGCGGATCCGCGGCCTGGGCCCACCTTTTGCCGCGGATCCGCGGCCTTATGGTCGAATTGGGCTTTCATCTTTCTTGGGCTTCCCTGGTTTGCTTTGTACATTATTCTGGCATATGTATTTTCTCAATTTGGCTCCCCGATTTTTCCAGAATTTCTGTTGAAGGAAAGGTGGACTTTTTGTCAAGATTTTGTCATGATTGCCTCGAGCTCCGCGTAGATCTCTTGGATTTTGTGCTACCATTGAGCCTTGTGCATGAAGGTGACATTGATTTGACATTTTGTCTTCCTAAACTGGTATCTGGCAACATACGGATGACGAGCGGAGACCGTGTTTTCTCAGTGGTTGGCAGGAACCCGGATTTTGTTGTGTTTTCCATGAATTTCACCGTTTTAGAACCGAGAACCTGTATCCTGCAATTGACTAGCAAACACGGCTCAAGAGTATCTACCGATATGCAATGTGATAAAAATTGGGCGGTATGAAAATGCAAAAATCTGATATGAACAATACTGCAACTAGTAATTTTCTAGTTAAACTATGTGTAGTGATTTCTATACAGATAAATGACCACTTCTAGGTTTTTACGGAAAACACAAATTATTTTACCTATTATCGGAAAATTCGCCTAAAAGATTTCTAAAACGTTACAATCTTCCCCCCTTAAAAAATTCGGTCCCCAAATTTAAAATTCTTACTATGCGTACCTTCAAAAATACGAGGGAAAAAAAATCTTCCGCATCTCGCTCACAGCCTCCCAAGTGATCTCCTCACTAGACGGCTACGTCAAAGAACCTTCACAGATAGCAAGATCTTTGACCGAAGTTTCTCCACTTGCTGATCCACTATAACTATCGACTGCTGGTGAACGAAAGATCACGTCCTAATTGAATAGTCTGGTGCTAAATCATGTGAGATGGGTCACGAAGGTAATTGCGAAGTATCGACACAAGGAATACGGGGTGAACATCTGAAAATCTGGGAGGAAGTGCCAAACGATAGGCAACGGTACCGACTCGCTCAAGGATCTCAAAAAGACCTACAATTCTGGGACTAAGTTTCCCTTTCTTCCCAAAACTCATCACGCCATTCATCGGAGAAATCCGTAGGAATACATGATCCCCCACTGCGAACTCAAGTCTGCGACGACGATGGTCGGCATAAGACTTCTGTCTGCACTAGGCTGCTCTCATCCTATCCTGAATCAACTGGATATTCTCTGTAGTCTCTTAACTAGATGGGGTCCAAAAATCCTGCTCTCGCTGAGTCGATCTAACAGACTGGAGATCGACACAATCTACCATACAAAGCCTAAGAAGGTTGCCATCTGAATCGTCTCCTGATAACAGTTATTGTAGGAGAACTCTATCAATGGCAAGTGACGATCCCAACTGCCAACAACATTTTAGTACGCACGCACGAAGCATATCCTTCAGAGTCTGTATAGTCCTCTCTGACTGACCATCAGTCTACGGATGGGAAACGGTGCTAAAGCTCAAACAGTACCTAAGGCTTCCTGAAGCTTCTGCCAAAGACAGCTAGTGAACTGGGTGCCTCTATTAGATACAAAGCATGAAGTAACTTCATGCAAACGCACAAACTCATCAATGTACAACTGAGCATACTGAGCATAACCGGACAACAATCACCCAAATGGAGTCATACCCTTGAATAGACCTAGGTAGACTCACAACGAAATTCATGGAGATCTGCTCCCATTGCCCAAACCAATATGATACAACTCCGCAAGCACCTTCCCACTCTGGAAAGGTTAATTATTGCAACTTTCCTGCCGGTCTCAAATGCTCAACCTTAGTTCCCTAAAAAGTCAGGCATTTCAAAACAAAATTTGAAACATCACTCTTCATCCCTGTCCACCCGTAACTATCGCTCAAGTCACGTTACATCTTGGTGGAATTTGGGTGAACACTAAAAGCTGACTGATGTGCCTACTCTAGGATCTCGTGTCCCTACCCAACGGTATCTGGTACACACAAGCGAGTCCCATAACGTAGCACATCCTGGTCATAAATCAAGAACTCCGAATCTCTACTCAGCCGAACATGCTCAAGAATTTCAGACAAATGGGTATCGGCGGGCTGTGCCTCACGAAAACGATTAAGTAAAAGTGGACGGGTGCGAACATGAGCATGTTGTCCCCTCAGTAGAAGTGAACTTAAACTGTACTCAGCTGTCGCACAAGAACTGTAAATCTGTAGAAGACTATCTCTGAACTGCGTTCATTTAAGACAAGCTAACCCCCGAGCCTACGACTCAAAGAATCAGATACCACAATCGTCTTGCCCCGGGAAATAAAGGATCTCACAATCATAATCCTTCGCAGGCTCCATCCAACGGCGCTGTCTCAAACTCAGATCCCACTGCAGGAAGATGTACTTAAAGCTCTGGTGGTCCGTGAAAATCTGACACGACTCTCCGTACAAGTAGTGTCTCCAAACCTTCAGCGCAAGACTTCCGCAGCCATCTCAAGATCATGAGTGGGATAATTCTGCTCGTACTTCCTCTAACTGCCAGGAAGCATAAGCGATAACTCTATCATGCTGCATCAATACATAATCGAGCCCCACTCGCGAAACATCACAGTAAACGACAAAGTCGCCCGATCCAGAAAGCAAAGATAGAACTGGTGCAGTCGTCAACCGAGTCTTCAACTGCTGAAAACTTAACTCGTATGCCTCAGTCTAAAGAAAATGAACCCCCTTCCTGGTCAGTATGGTCAGCGGTGCAGCGATACTCAAGAAATCCTATATGAAACGGTGGTAAAAACCGGCTTAGCCCAAAAAGCTGCGGACCTCTATCACTGATACAGGTCTGGGCCAAAGCTGTACGGCCTCGATCTCCCTCGGGTCCATACAAATACCGTCTCCCGTAACCACATGACCTAGGAAGTCAACACTATCAAGCCAGAAGGAACACTCCGAGAATTTAGCAAAAAGCCGGTGCTCTCTCAATGTCTGCAAAGCCATTCTCAAGTGCTGCTCATGTTCCTCTCGACTCTTGGAATAGACCAGAATGTTATCAATAACACAATAATAAACTGGTCGAGGAACGGCCTGAAAAATCTGGTTCATCAAATCTATGAATGCTGCTAGGGCATTGGTGAGTCCAAACGACACTACCAAAAACTCATAATACCCATAGCGTGTACAAAAAGCAGTCTTCGGAATGTCATCATTCCGAACCCGCAACTGATGATGACCTGATCTCAAATCAAACTTAGAAAAATGTCCCGCACCCTGGACCTAATCAAACAAATCGTCAATGCGAGGTAAAGGATACCTATTCCGCACCGTAACTCGGTTCAATTGACGAAAATCAATACACAATCTCTTCTTGACGAACAGAATAGGAGCTCCCCAAAGCAAAACACTTAGACGTACAAGTCCCCATAACAAGCAACTCTTGCAACTGATCCTTAAGCTCCGCCGGCTCATCTGGAACAACGTCGGAAAACTCTCGCATGATAGGAACCCGGTCCAACGAATCTACTGTGGCTCCGGTAACACGAATGAAAGCCAAGAATCCTCAACATCTTCTCCTCAAAAGCAGACTAGCGAAAAAAGGCTGAAAACAAGCTGCGAGGGACGGCACCATGGTCCCCCTGCACAATAAGAACTGACTCGCCGGGAAAACAAAACCTGACTGTCTTTTCATGGCAGTCCATAGACGCATAGCACGTAGCTAACCAGTCCGTGCCCAGGAGAACGTCAAAGTCCAACATATCAAGAAGGATCAAATCGACAGATGAATCTCTATCTCCTATCCTATTGGCACTCGACCGAAACACGTGTCGCGTAACAAAAGAAACGCTAACAGGAGTAATCACAACAAATGGCTGATCTAGCATATACGACCCTCGGCCCAACCTCGGCACGCAGTGTATCGAATAAACGAGTGCATATCCCGAATTAAACAAACATGCGCATCAAAAGAACATACGAAAAAGAATACCTGAAACCACTACATTGGACGCCTGCGCGTCCCGATGAGCAGAAGCAAACACTCGTGCCTGCCCTCTACCTGCAACTGGCTGTCCTTCTCCTCTGCCATCCTATTCTCTCTGAACAAACTCTCCGCGACCACGACCTCTCTGAACATAAGTCTGACACGGATCAACAACAGGCTCAAAAGGCGACTCTCCCTGAGGTGAAGGTGGTAAGGTAACATATGGTACGGCTGCCTTTCTCTGGTGTACCACGGTACAATTCTTGACGATGTGAAGGAAACTCCCGCACCGGAAACATCCATATGATGGCTGCTGGCCCTCCTGGGGATAAGAGCTAAACATCTCACCTCGTCCCAAGCCTCTGCTATTCTCGCGACCTGAACGATATCTGTCGCGGCGTCTAAACATCTGTCTCTGGGCTGATACACCTGTACGAGCCCTCCTTGGTCCTGGAACTCCCAAAGTCTCGGAAAGACGCTCTTCATCTAGTAGGGCTGCATCCACTGCTGCTGTATACGTGACAAATTGTTGTGTGCTGATAGCAAGAAATAACTGGGTAACAGGGGTGGCAACCTCTTGTCGCTGTGCTCAACTGGCCTCAACCAGTGATCCCATCATCTGGCGCAAATCCTGCATATCTGTCTCTAGCCTAGCGATATGATCTATCGAAGGTGGATCAATCTGCTCCTGTACAGCGAGCGTACCGTCCTGGTCTCAAACGAGCCAACTCTGACCTCAGCTCTCGCTGCCTCTCCCTGTGCCCTCGTAGTCTTCGGCGGCATAATGGCTAGATATAGAAATAGGATTCGATAAGAACACGAAAATCGAATCACAAGGATATATATAATCATGGAAGGAATTTCAAACAATAAGTCCTAAGGTCACTTAGGCGGAGTACCATGTCGTAAGTATGCCGCGGACATACACACGCTACGTCACTCTGCTTAAGCTACCTACTCCATCATACCAAGGTCAACCCACACTCCGAAAGGTAAAACTTAGCGCTCTGATACCAACTTTGTCACGACCCGAAATTTGGCACGCGACGGCACTTAAACCACGTAACGTCTACAGGCGTAACGCAATTCAAGTAAGCTGAAAACCCAGAAATCTAAACCATCAAAAGTAGTAAGTGATAAGAACATTGTTAAAAACTTTTGAGTAAATTTTTTTAACTTAAGTTACTTTCTTAAAAATTTCGACAGCAACTCCTTTGTAAAAACAAGCCCCAAAACGGGTACAACATAGAATATAAATAAAGCATCCCCAAACGGGAGTGAATCAGGCCCAACGGCGGAAACAACCACGACAAGCATATATATGACGCCGTAGCGAAGAAATATAAATGAAGAAAGCATAAGGAGATAAAACTGCATAACAAAGGCCGGCTCCGACGAGCACGTCACCTAAAGTCACAAAATAATACAACATCGATCCTCACAACTTGTCTCTAAGTCAAATACATGAAGGTGGTAGATGGTGAGTACTAGATCCAACAAAAAAGATATACAATATACATAAACGGATAACTGCGAACCCACCTATAGTAAAGGATCAAGCCAACCGTAGTGGTATCCGCCGGAAAAGATACAATATGATGAAGCCCTGCCGTGACTACTCAGAGGGTCTAACCTGCAAAAACACTGTGGCACAACGGGGGTGAGTTGCCAACTCATGAATAGTAAATAACATCATGCAGGTAATCGCAGGTATGAATGTACTGCGATAATCTATCACATGCAAACTGATAGAAATAAATAGCAATATGTATATACAACAGTCATGAAAGGTACTCTATCAAGTACTACTAAAACATGAAGCAATGCATATCAATAAATGCTGAGTATGGGATAAAACATACCATCAACATGGAATCCTCATCGTGGAGAAACTAGTGTCCACTAACGACACATCCAAAAATCCTAATATCTCAGGCACTGCATCCTCAGATCGGCCCTCATATCCTGTAAGTCTCATGGAACCTGAGTGTCCAACATCGACACTCGAAAACATCATGAAAACTATGCCTGTGTGTGTGTGTGTATGTGTGTGTGTGTCCCTCAACGACACATCAAAATCATGGAACCTGAGTGTCCAACATCGACATTCGAAACATCATGAAACCCGTGTCCAGTATCGATACGTAAATCCTCATATCTCAGGCGCCGTCACCAGGACCGGCCCTCATGTCCGTACATCTCATGGAACCTGAGTGTCCCACACTCGCAATCCACATAGCATGTCTGTACATAACTCCGGTCGGTATCCCCCAGATAACCGCCGAGTCCAAATACTATCACCGGTAGGTACAAGCCCTCCTGCCAGGCTCATCGTCTATACCACGAAAATCACCTTTGCCCCTGGGAACCATACCAGGTCCACCATGTACTCGCAGACGGTGCCTACCGCTCCTCGAATCAGGTATCTAACACAAGTCTTAGAACCGAGAAAACTCATGGTGGACGCACTGAAATATCATATCAAGAGAAATCGGGTTTTCAAACAATACATAATTTCTTGAAATACCGCCACGGTCCTCAAATCCATAAATCACATGAAATCATCTCAATGCGTAAATCCGTGAAAAATGGATGTATACAACATAAAAAAGCAATATGAGCATATTAAGGAAAAACCTCTGTTTTAAATGAATCCAGTTTTAAAATTTATCATGCGGTTCCTAATTCCCAATTCCTCCGAAATCAAGTGCAGTATCATATGAGGTGCACATATAACTATAGTAAGATATGTGTATCTACATGTAAGCAGGTATGTATGATACATTTCATAAGCGCAATAGCACAATAATCAACGTCTCAATGTCAAATGACAATACAATACCACTTAGGGGTATATGTAGTTATAGCAAGGTATGTGGGTATACATGTAAGTATGTTTTGTTAGTTCTATGTATGCCCTAGAGGCCATTACTGTACATGAGATGTATATTGCAGTGGATGCTGTGACATATATAGGTAGGACTTTCTTGCTCGACATGATAGTATGCTATCTGGTTGCTCTTTATCTTAACATATATACTTATTGTCTCTCTGTTACGTGTTGATAAAGCCCTTAGGATGTGTACTCGACTTGCAGGACTATGATGTAGATCATACTAGTGGGTCCTGGGTAGTCAATGAGTACATCCTTCAATGTTCCTAGTCGTGGGAATATCGAGACGGGGCATCGATATTCCAGAGTAGACTAGCGTATATCTTCTCGACCCATGAGATGGGCGATGGATGATCCCATATCCATTGGTGTTTGACATCAGAGATGGTATATGGGTGCTCAGTGGTGACTGGGTACACTGAACGGACTCGCCGAGAACTCCCAGATGGTATTATACCTTACGTCAGATGGCGGTTCTCTGGTGACACTGGTACAACTTAGTCTGTTGACCCGAGATCGTCATAGAGTCTTGTGTGTCTCCCACTGTGCTTTGATTTCCACCCAACCACGGCTCTACTGAGTCGTGCAAACAGGTGGTTTTTGGGTACAGTCCCGATTCACATGGAGGCAATGAGCGATATGAGGGGATTTGTCTCTCCCGGTATTGGGGGTTGATGTTGCGCTATGCTCGACTGACCATAACTGGAAATCCCTAGCCAGGGTTGCACTGATTTACTGGTAAGTGTTATCAGTAGTTTCATGCTTGTTATGGACCTTACATCGGCATGACTTATCAAGCTACTGAGGTCTGACGTTTACCACCCCTAAGAAAGATATGCGACATATCAGACGAACAGACCGGACTGCGCGGTAAGTATTACTGGTTGGATTCGCAGGAGTGTGAGAAGGCTTGCTCGTTGATCTTCTGATCGCTCAATACCCGGGTGGCCGTTACGTTTAGCAGACCGCTTGCGGCTTGTGGGTGATTGATATGATCACCACCTACTGCCGGCGTATTGACGAGTCTTTAGAGTCCTACACAGAGGTTTCCTGGCTCAAGCGAAACGAGATAGGAGAGCATATGAGATATGTGCGGGACCGAGAATAATACCAGTATATGATACTGTGTTCTATTCTCGCGATTTGTATCATCGGACGGTTATATGAGATATAGCCGGGTTACCGAATCAAGTATTGATTCGATACATTGATACACTTGATATTAGTCGGTTATATGCGATATGACCGGATCATTAACTCAAGTATTGATTTAATGATTTAATGTATAATTATATATTTGATATATTACTTTACATTAACTAGTATTGGTTCACTTAAGATTGATTTTCTCACTTGATGTGCACAAGTTGTATATTGATATATGTTTGTGCACTAGTTTGTATCATGATTGATGATACATGCAAACTTGGGTGTGTGTATGACTTACACCATGTTTAGGTTAATGGTTAGGGTTTTATTTATTTTGGCAAATACAAAATGGTGGCTTTCTTTGTTTTATGCTTGAAACTTCATGAAGCTTTCAAGCATCTTTGACAAAGTCCACCATTTTTGTTTTGCATGAGATTTTTGCTAACCTAACCATTAACATAAACTCTAGTTTAGTCTCTACAATGGTTAACTCACCCATGGTTGCATCATGATAGACTTCACTTGATTATTCATTTTGGTTATTCTATAATTCATTATTCTTTTCTTCTTCTTCATCTTCTTCAAGTGAAGAAAACCTTGCTACAAATTTTCAAGTGAAGATTAAGAGTGAGAAATCCAAATCCAAAGTGAACCGACTTCCTATTTCTTCATCCTATACCACTTGCCATGTAGTATAGGGTGTTCTCTTCACAAAGTTCATAACCAAGTGAAGATGGAGCTTGAGTTTGAGTCTCCCCGACGTAGATCATCTTCGGCCTCGAAGTCAACGACCTAGCCTGGTCACTTCTCCGATGAAACCAATGCTAGGGTCCGGGATCCCGATGATCGCAGCGAAGGGACATCAACACGGAGCTTTAGAAGTGAAGGACCGGATCAACAAAGGTTGTATTCCCATTCACTTAGTAGCAAAGTAGTTTGCTTGGTTGTAGTTTCGCCTTACCTCTAGTAAACGATCTTGCATAGAGTTGTTAGGCACATAAAAATTTGATTTTAGCATGGTTGATGCCTTGTAGAACCTCTTGAGTGTGCCTAGGAACCCTACAGTGGTATCAGAGCCTAACTAGAGCTTTAGGCGAAGTGTAGACGAAATTATAAACCCGATCGAACCCCGAAACCCTAATCGATACCCTTCTCTGTACATTTTTTGAAACTGTGGATTTTTTGAATTAAAAATGCTCAGAAAATAGAGCAGGAAAATATAAGGTTAACTCTACAAAACGAAGCCCTAACTCCACTGTAGCGCCGCGAAACCGCGCCCTTACCCTGTTTTTGGTGGCGGTTCCGCGGCCGTATGTAATGGTTAGGGATCTTTTTTCTACAGTAATGCCCATAGCAGTTTCCTGTGTTTTCTGGGAATTTTTAATTTATACTCAAGAGTTGAGTTTTCTGGGTTGTATTGGGGATTCGATGATTCGATCGGATTATTTAACTTTGTTTATTTTGTTTTTTCGGGTATTTTAGAACGTGTTAAAATGTTCAACCGGATATCAATATCTCACCTTTTCCCCTGCCGGAAAATTTCCAAGTGTTGGATTTTTCCGTAGTTTAAGAACGTTCGAAGTATTGCATGTAACGCGATGGACCCTCTAGAAGACAACAAACCTTAACTCGATTATGTGACCGTCTTGAACTGCCCTTTGAACCTTAGGGTTTGGGGCAGTACGGCGTGCCACATGTGAGGCGTTGGCTTGACCCTTCTACGGCTGGACCATTGGTACTGTGGCATGAAATGGATGTTTTTAAACTCCCCTCAAGTGTTGAGCTATTGGGAAAACTTGGGTGTTTGATTATTCGATCGGAAAGTTTAACATTGTCTATTTATCTGGAATGTGATACAATATTTGGAATCCACAAGTAGTTATGAGATAACTAATTTGAATGTTATAAATCTAGCGGTTTAGTCTCACTTGATTGGTTGCCACGGGATTTTGATGTGATCAAAAGTCCGTCGCAATCACGTTGCGTACACGGATACTTGTCGGTAAACTTAATAGATAGCCACGCCCCATGGCCCTGACCAAGTGACTGTAGGAGAGCCCCATCGCCGAAAGCATCCGTTTGGGTGCTCGCGGCAGCGGTGTTCCGCCTTAGTGCATTTCGTCGATGGTATCGGGGGTGCGGCCGTCTACTAAAGTTTGCGACGAGCATTCGTTCTGGATGTCGGGAATCTTGTTGAATTGCCCGACTTGATATTGAAAACAGTTTTCGATTTTGAGACTGAAATGCGGGGTTTATAATTGTTAGGCATGAGGTGTCTAAGGAATTCATTTGATTAGGCATGCGATGTCTAAGGAGGTTGCGGATTCCAACTGTTGTAGTTTTACACTTTCTTTTCTGTGACTGTAAGTGTAATATGTGATATCGCCGGTTTCGTTGCTATATGTCAACGACAATTGGGATGGGCATATTTACTTACGTTGATGACATGTGATGTTATGTGTTGCTGGATATGTTATATTGGATCGTCGTGTTTGAATAGCCGGGTTTTTTTTATGTGAGATGAGTGTTTTTCATTTTCATTCATGTAAATTCATTGTATGTAATATTCTTTTATTGGGGCACTTCCAGGTTGAGGAAGATGTCACCGTTGATGTATATTATTTACTTTTCCGCATTAGGATAGACCCAAGGAGGGGAGCACAAGTAACCGGGTTCTAGGTCCAGTGGGAGACCATCTCGAGGAGTCGAGTCCGGGTCTCCTAACTCTAGAATTGGTAGGGTTGCTTGCCGCTCTCGTAGGGGTCTAGGGGTGTGGGGTTGGCTATTCATCACGACCGTGGAATCCGTGTTTTATACAGGCTCAAAATAAAACACGGACGTCCTAGTATATCCAATATTTCATATGATATTTTTCTGTTGCGTTATCTGTGATGTGATCATGTGATTTGTTCAGATAGATATTGTATATAGTATATATGATATATTATATAGACGTTGCTTATGTTTTACACCCGCGCTAACCCTGCCCCGCTCTGCCGTTAGTTACCTAACCTAACGGTGCAGATGGGACATCGAGACGAATGCGGATGGCATAAGTGTACGTTGTATTTATCTGTGATGTTTAGGTGGACTTAAATGATGGGACATTCATTAATGAGATTAATGAAAGAAAATAAACCTAAATGATGTTGTGGAATCGAATTTCAAAAAATTAGGTAGCTCTAGTTGTTGCTTTACATAGCGGTGTTCCTTGTAGAACATCCAGCACCTTATTCGATGAGGAAAGAGCCGACGATCCCTTCACCGGGAGTGACCTCTTTAGCAATAATTAGCAGATGCTACAACCCTCGGTTTGTCTTTTGATTGCTTCTATAGTTTTTGCTTTGCACAGTAGTATATATGATATATCCTGCACCTTATTCGATAAAGAAAGGGCCGACGATCCCTTCACCGAGAGTGACCCCTTTAGCAAAACTAGAAAAGCCTCAAAAACACTCCATTTAAAAACCATTTGATTCCGCAACGAGATCAAGTTCAAAGAGTTAAAGGTTTTCATAAAAACCATCCGCAACCCTCCATCATTTTAGGAAGTAGAGTACTTAGTATTCGTGCTGTGTTTGTTGACCATAGTCAAGGCACAGTGTACGGTAGCTAAGTGATGTCTTCCTACACCGTATATGATGCGATTAGTTAGGACAGTCATGTGGCTTTGTTGACCTTAGCCAAGGGTCATGTGGGTGGGTCTAATTAATCACGAAATGACGGGTAGAACTTGACTAGTGCTTATGATTTGTTGACCTTAGCCAAGGTCATAGGTGCTAGGGGTAAAAACCATTATCGGGAGTTTCAAGTGTTGAAATTTGCAATGAGATTGCATACCTTCTATATGATAGTCGGATCCTGATACCCACTGCGAGTAATTGTTACTCCTGGGAGAGTTTTGCACTTTGCAATTAGCTGATCAAGTAGGTGTCTAGAAAGGTGTCAACGGGGTTACGCCCCTGGGAAAACGAGGTTTATTTTAATTAGGTCCGTGCGAAAGCACGGGGAACCTCCCTCAAAGTACCGGCACTGGCCTGGCTGAAAGATTGGCGAACTTGTAGAGTGTAATTAATCCCGGCTAGTCTTTCCTTTCAGGGTTTGAAAGAGGATTTGATAAAAACAGTGGGAGCCATCCTGATTAGATAAAATATATAACCAATCTAATCTTGCAAGAGCGCACGCAGAGTGTTTTCTTCTCTCTCTCTCCAGGTAGCGACCATGTCACGCCTTAATCAAGATAATAATATGGATGTATTGACCGAACCCGCTTGTTATAATGAGCTGGGGAACGTTGGTCCCGCTCCAACTTATAATTGTTATAAGACAGAGCAGGAATTAGGGGAATACCAGATTTCCCGTGCCGCCCAAACGAAGAAAGAGCATGATGATGCATCTTCTTCGGGTGTGTTCATTACAAAGAACTGTTTCTCTGTATTCTCTACGTCCTGGGTATTAGATACCGGATCAGGATCCCGCATATGTAATCTGTTACATGGGCTAAAGAAAGGTAGAGAACTGAGAACGGGTGATAAGTTTCATAAGACAGAAAACGGTACAAGTGTTGCAGCCGAGTCTGTCGGTCACTATCACCCTGTATTTCCAAATACATTGATTCTGAATGAATGTTATTAGATACCGAACCTGATATACAACATCATATCAGTCTCTTTATTAGTAAAGAAATGATATAATTTTGTATTGTTGGATAATGTTTTGAACATTTCCTATATCAATAGTTGATCGGTTCAGGCACGTTATCTAAAAGTATATACATTCTAAATCAAACTACAGTTCCTTACGTACAGAACACATACAAGAGGAAGAGTTCAGAAATGAACGAATTCTTCTTGAGGTATTGTAGACTAGGTCATATCAATGTGACCCGACTAGCTAAAGTTACATTTAGATGCATATTTAAATTAGTTTAAATTTACATCTTATGAAACTTGCCAGTCATGTCACAAAGATAAGATGACCATAGCTCTGTTTACTCAAAACAGAGAAAGAGTTAGTGAACTCTTGGGACTAATACATAGTGATGTATGAAGGTCCCCAGTTTATATATGCCAGGACTGGTTCTTTGTACTTCATTACATTCACTGATGATCTCTCTAGATTCAGACATATGTTCCTGTTGGAACACAAGTCCGAAACTTATGAGATAATCACCGAATATAAGATAGAAGTAGAGAACCAATAATGGGTATAAGTATTATGTCCTTTGATGTGATCAGGGAGGAGAATACTTGAGCACGGGATTCCTGGACTATTCTAAAGGAGAATGAGATTCTCTCTCAGCATTACTCCTCCGTATACACCATATCACGTTGGTGTATCGGGGTGGAGCAATCACACCCTATATGATATGGTATGCTCTATGATGAGTACTGCTGAGTTACCTATTTCCTTTTAGAAGTTATGCATTTAAGAAGCTGCATACCTATTGAATTAGGTTCGAATCAGACCACTGCCTACCACTCCATATGAGATATGGTATGGGAAGAGGCCATCTCTTAAGCAAGATAAGATTTGGGGTTGTCCGGCCTATGTCAAAAGCAAAATCCGGACAAGCTCGAGGCAAGGTTAGTTCTGTAGAACTGGAAGGAGTTCCAGCTATACAAACTACAGCTGATGATTTGATAGAACCAAAGGATTCAATGGTCCCCGACGAGCCTCAGCCTCTCCGCCGATCTGGTAGGGTTCCTCATCCGCCTAAGAGATACTTCGGTTTCTCGATGACAGTGGGAGCGAGGATTGCATCATGAGATGATGACCCAACTAGTTTCGAGCAGGCCATCAAGAGTGGGGACTCTGTAAGAATGGCTGGATGCTTAGCGATCTGAGATGGAATCCATGTACACCAACAAAGTATGGACTTTGGTTGCCATATCTGAAGGGTTAAATCCCCATCAGGAGCAAGTATATCTTGAGAAGATTACTTGGTGTAAATGGAAAAGTTGAGACTTTCAAAGCTAGACTTGTTAAAGGTTTTCGTCATAGACCAGGCGTGGATAATGATGAAACCTTTTCCAGTGGTTGTGCTTAAGTCCATCCAGATCCTACTTGCCACGGCTACATACCATGACTATGATATCTGGCGGTTGGGTGTCATGACTGCTTTTCTAAATATTGATTTAGAAGAGAGCGTCTATAAGTACACAGCCAGGGGTCTTCGTAGATAGTGGGAGCAGCGAAAACGTGTGCAAGTTGCTTTACAGGATAAAGCAGGCATCGCGGAGTTGGAACGTCTGTTTTGATGTGGTAGTCAAAGAGTTTGACTTCATCAAAATAGTAGATGAACCTTGTATATACAAAAAGGTAGTAGAGAGTAAGGTGGTCATCCTCGTATTATACGTGGACAACATACTCTCGATAGGAAAAGAGTTTCATATGCTACGCACGGTCAATCTCCGCTTATCACAAAGATTCTCCGTATAGGATAAAGATGATACCTCCTAAATCCTGGGTTTTGGATCTATGAGATAGATCTAAATGGATATTAGGATTCTCACTAGATGTAGTGAGATGGTATAAATCGATCCTGGGGAGAATCACTGGAAAAGTTCCAGGCTGATAAGGACGACTGAATGTTAGTCGCAGGCATTATCTTTACCCTCAGTGGAGGGACGGTATGTTGGAAGAGTTCCAAGCTAGATACCGTGGCAGACTAGACGATAAAGGCTGGTGACATCGCTATCAAAGATACTACCTAAGAGGCAGTTTGGGTGTATATTAGTTCATGAGATGAACTAGGTTCCTACCTTTGTGTGACAATGGATGTGTGGCTTTGGCCAAGGAACCCTGGTCCCATCAGTGACCCAGACATATTCTGAGGCAGCATCACCTGATCATGGAGATAGTTGATCTCCAGGGAGATCAAAGGTTAGGAGAGAAGACTCAGAAAACAACACGGCGGATCCACTCACAAAGGCTTTTTCCCAGAGAGAGACTTATATGGGATGGTTGAGTATGAGATACTGCAACCACTGCTACAGATGGCCCTAGTGCAAGTGGGAGATTGTTAGTTATATGTATGCACTAGAGGCCATTACTGTACATGAGATGTATATTGTAGTGGATGCTGGGACATATATAGGTAGGACTTTCTTGCTCGACATGATAGTACGCTAACTGGTTGCTCTTTATCTTAACATGTATACTTACTGTCTCTCTGTTACGTGTTGATAAAGCCCTTAGGATGTGTACTCGACTTGCAGGACTATGATGTAGATCATACTAGTGGGGCCTGGTTAGTCAATGAGTACATCCTTCAATGTTCTTAGTCGTGGGAATATCGAGACGGGGCATCGATATTCCAGAGTAGACTAGCGTATATCTTCTCAACCCATGAGATGGGCGATGGATGATCCAATATCCATTGGTTTTTGACATCAGAGATGGTATGCGGGTGCTCAGTGGTGACTGGGTACACTGAACGGACTCGCCGAGAACTCCCAGATGGTATTATACCTTACGTCAGATGGCAGTTCTCTGGTGACACTGGTACAGCTTAGTCTGTTGACCCGAGATCGTCATAGAGTCTTATGTGTCTCCTACTGTGCTTTGATTTCCACCCTACCATGGCTCTACTGAGTCGTGCAAACAGGTGGTTTTTGGGTACAGTCCCGATTCACATGGAGGCAATGAGCGATAGGAGGGGATTCGTCTCTCCCGGTATTGGGGGTTGATGTTGCGCTATGCTCGACTGGCCATAACTGGAAATCCCTGGCCAGGGTTGCACTGATTTACTGGTAAGTGTTATCAGTAGTTTCATGCTTGTTATGGACCTTACATCGGCTTGACTTATCAAGCTACTGGGGTCTGACGTTTACCAACCCTAGGCGAGATATGCGACATATCAGACGAACAGACTGGACTGTGCGGTAAGTGTTACTGGTTGGATTCGCAGGAGTGTGAGCAGGCTTGCTCGTTGATCTTCTGATCGCTCAATACCCGGGTGGCCGTTACGTTTAGCAGACCGCTTGCGGCTTGTGGGTGATTGATATGATCACCACCTACTGCCGGCGTATTGACGAGTCTTTAGAGTCCTATGTTCAGTTGATAAAACTGCACATTTTTATTACATTTTTCCTACCATTTTCATATTAAAAAAGGACTTTATTATAATATATTATACATATGAGGGTTTATGTGTAAAAACACCATTTTCCATGTGTTAATATATTTTAATTAGTATTTGGTAGAAAAATGTATGCAAATAAATTCATTGACCAAATCCTAGTAGAACTAAGTCTACTAAATATTATTTGAGATTATTGTGCAGAATTTTCCAAGTTGTTATGCAGAATTTATCAAACAAATCAAGTTGTTGAAGAAAACTTGCCAAATTAAGAAGCAAAACTTGGAGACCAAGTCTGGGAGCAACCGAGAAAAGATTTCTGAATTCTGAAGGTGCCTAGGATTGCCACATGTCACAATCACAAAGCCCAAGGAAAATGATCAAGAGATCCACACCATTGGCCGCGGAACCGCGACCAAACCCCCCTGTTGGCCGTGGATCCGCGGCAATCTAGAGAGATCATTTGCTAAGATTTTGTGGCTTAAATCTCTGCTATATTTTACCAACTTTTGAAGCAAAAGATTGTGGCTTTGGACTATAAAAGGGCACCGAGAGCCTCTTGGAAAAGTTATCAAGCCGAAGAGATCACGAAGCCCCTGACGCTCACGCATCCAGGCTGATCATTAACTGTTCGTCTACCTCCTTGGAAGAGATCGAGAAGCAAACTAGTCTTTGTAATCATTTTCTAAGGAATCAAAGTGTAGATTGTTCAAGTTGATTAATAAAGGTAGTTATTTTATTTAATTCTTTTGCATTTTACATTATGTTTTCCCTCTCTTTCTTTTCATCTTCTTCTCCCAACATGCGCGAGTAATTCTCCGCTTGTTAGGGTTCGTAAGATTAGGGTAGGCTAATGGACGATGAAAATAATTAAACCCTTTTTAAGTCCTATAAAGTTTAGGAACTTTATCAAAAGAATCATTAACATCCTAATCGGGTGCGCTAGCAATTCTTTGCTAGTTCCGACCACGATTAGAGATTAGATTAATGATTGTTTTGGTAAAGGCTTGATAATGAACGGAGTTCCGTGTCAAGATAAGGGTTAAGAGTGGGATTCCTTTTCCCTCCAGAAACCCTAATCTACACGCATCACCGTCGTTCTAGTTCTAAATCTATTAATGGATAAAAAAGGTAATTTTTAATTAATCGTCCATAACTACTAAATCCTAACGAACCCTACAAGCCCTCTTATTATATTAATTACATCTTTAGAATAATCTAGATCTATATTTTACATTCTTGTTTAACGTAGATCTAGAAACCATTTTATAAAATTCTTTATCCCTCCTCTCTTTCTCAACACATCTAAAGTAAAAGTAAAAGGTTCCACGTTTCCCAGAGGACGACCCGTACTCATCTCGGTCTAGCTACACGCGACACCGTTATTGATTGCGGTTAACTACAAACAAACACTCTTTCGAATCAATCAAATGGCGCCGTTGCCGGGGAAACGTGCGTAATTTTTTATTTTTACTATTTGTGTTGAATTCTTAGATGAGTCATATCATTATTAAAACAAAACTGCAAATTGTCTATTTAACGATTATTGTGTCAATTTTTGCGAGGAAATCTGGAGTCATGGACTTGAGGAAACAGGAGATCTAGGGTTCACACTTCTCTGGTAAGATTCTAACTCCCTTCTCTCTCCTCTAAAATCCAATAAAATCTATTTTCTGCAGGATTCTTTGCAAAATATCGCCGCTCAAAAATCTTTTTGCAAAATTTTGTTTTTCGGTTTGTTTTTGCATATTTTAATACGGATCTTTACGGGGCAAGGACCAAATCAAGATTAGGTGGGGATTTCATCACCCTTCCTAAGCCCCAAAAATCACAAACCAAGCATATAGATCAACCCTTCATTAATTTAAAAAATATCTTGACCAGACTCTAAGGACTGTCGCGCTCAATAAGGACAGAGGAAGGTCGTGGGTAATCTATCGTTTATCCGCATTATTTTTGTAGTGCCTAGGCAAGTGTGTCGAAGGCTAGTGGTTTTTAGTTAGGCCCACGACGTGGTTCCTTCCCACTTACCTGGCACTTAACTGGCTACAAGGGTAGTACGGAGGTGGTAGAGGATTTATCCTGCGGCTTGTCCTTTGGAAGTCTAGGAGCGGTCTAGAGACTGGACCTAGGTAACCATAGTTCTAGGGTTGTGCATTTTTTGTGATTTGTCTAAATCCGTCCTTTTTTTAAAACAAACCAATTACTTTCTCTCCTTTTTACCCCTTCCCCCTTCTTCTCTTCTTATAATGGGTGACATAAACAGAAGAACACTTGCCGAGCTTTGCTGTCCACAACCAGATATCTCTTGTTTTCGAAATCCCTTCGGTATACCGTCCGGCTCTTCCATGTCCTTAAGAGATCATATAGAACAAGCAGGAAGAAACAGTTGTCCACCTCAGGCTAGGTCTTATCAACCGTATCCTAATCCTACACCTGTTTCAGTTCATACCCAGAGTGAGGAAGCCCCTAGACGAATGTCCATTGCTGAGCACATAGCTAGGTCTAGAGGCCAAAGTTTCAACCTGGACCAATATCAACCATCACCACCACTGTCCGGAGAAGAGTTTGATATGCGGTTTGTATATAGCCAACCAACCAACCCATATCAATATTCTTCTTATCATAATATTGATCCTACTCCTACCCAAGTTCAGCAACCATTCTGTTCCTATCAATCCAATCCGACTTTTCCACCTACTCTAGACAGTTCTTCTAATCAGTCATTTGGGAGTTTTAATTATCCACAGGAATTTCAATCTTATACTGAAACCCCTTATCAACCCAAGACTAGTCTGGAGCAGACATTAGAAAAATATATGGAACTGACGAATCAAATTATGAAGGATTTGCGTAGTAAGACAGAACTGTACACCCTTCCTAATCAAACCTCCCCTTTCCAAACTGAAATCCACAACTCCAGTTTCATAGATTCATCAAGTACACCAAATAGAATGACTGATAAGTTGTGTGACTTTATAGTGTTTGATTTACCCAACTGTGAAGGGTCCCGTTCAAGTGAAACCATACCCAACCCTTGTGATCCCTACACCTCCACTCTTGAACCAAAACTGATTGAAAACCATACTTTTGATGAGGAGTTTGAGAATTTTAACCTTCACTTGAATGAGGTAATTGACATTGGGGATATATTGATTGATGAACCCGAAATTTTGGATGATTTTGTCCCACCAATTCATCAAATACTTTCACTTCCTTGTGGTCATCATCTTGAGCCTTTAATTCTTCCCGAACCCCAAATATGTCCTGAAGTTGATGATAAAGGTATACCCGAAGATCAGATCGAAATACAACCTCCATCTTCCACATCTGGTTCAGCAACACTCGACACACCGATTTGTTTACCCATTTCACCTTCTACTTTCTCCGGTTCTTCTTCTGTTCCTATAGTTTCAGTGAGTTTTGATAAATCACAATCCGTTAATTCAAGTTCAGTAACACCAGAAATTCAACTTGATTTGGATATTTTTGAAAAAGAGGTAGATGAGTTTTTCGAGCCCTCTACCTCAGTGATTTTTTATGAATCAAGTAGAATAAATTCTGGCATAAAACTCTTTGACAGCAAAATGTTCAATCACACCATTGATAAAAGTTTTGAAGAACTTTTTGCTGACGAACTTGAATTTTTAAACAATACGGATTTTGTGATTGATCAATCTCCACCTATAGAGGTTGAACCGTCACCATTCCTTCTTCCTAATCATTCACATTCCTCATCATTCTTTCTTTTCTCTAAATTCAAACCCTTTCCTGACCACCTCTTATCCCTTCCCCACTTTTTCTTGACTCGATACAACACATTCTTCCACCAACCTATACGATATACTGATAAAATCTTTGAATGATTGGTGTTGACTTTTGGTCTTTGTAAAGTCTTACTTTGACCAAATGACTCGCCCCCTCTTAAAATGCTTCGTATTGTCTAACTCATGTTTGAGGGGGGATATATTTTTGGCTCTTGATCATAACTTTTGTCCTCAAATTTGTGAGCCAAAAATAAGTTTGGGGGAGGATTTTCACTTTCATATATTCTTGCCCCCATTAATAATGTCCTCCCAAGCTTACAGGTTTTTGTGATCCAGCAGATAGCAACAGTGAGGACACTGTTGAAAACAAGTTTGGGGGAGGTTTGTGCTTATTTACGCATACTTTGCATTATACTATATATAAGCACAAATTTTTTTTTTGATAACAAAAGAGTAGAAAGTGAAAAATTACATCCAAAAGATAGGAATAGTTTAAGAAAACCAAAAAAATTAGAATTTTTCTTAAACGAACTAGTAATAAGTAGTTATGAGCTGTTGTCCCAAGGGTTAGTAAGATGAAGGAAGTCACTAATCTGAGGATAAAAATAAGTCTGAAAAATAGTTTCTATTCTGGAAGCCAAACATTTGAATGTTGATACCCTACTATATGCACTTACACACGTCTTGAAACTCGGGATAGTAGAGGATACCTTGAAATGCTCTTGTCTAAAAGCCAAAGTATGATGGAAGTGAAAAAAATGAAGAAAATATAAAAATGGTGAAAAGAAAAAAATGAACACTGGTTTTGTATCGCCAAGGCAGCAATAAAAAATATAGCGAGGGTGCCTCTTCACCTAGTGCCCTAAAGCCAACTGGTCTGGGAGTCGCTGCTAAGCCTTAGGTGGTGCAAGACGAGGAAAATATTATCACCTAATCAGCAAGCACAGGAGTAATCGGTTGGTTAGTACCTCAAGAAGTATTAACGGTCGCATGAAAATGTGTGAGCGAATCTTAATATTCATCAAATTTAAAAGTACTAAGGTAGATGGACAAGAGTATGATAGCTTGAATTGAATTCTCCGAGTGAAGGGATGTCCATTTCACACACGTGGGGTTATATGATCAATGTTTGGATGAAAGGTGGGAATGAAGAATAAAGACGATGTTTTATTGAGGGATGATGTGATTTCTAACATTTTTTCATGACTATTAAGATAGGGCTCATGATAACTGAAAAGCTAGTATAGTTGGAAACTCTTCTTTTCAAGGCCTTTCTTTTATGGTTCTTATCTTTATATGTAAATTTCACCATCTTTTTTTTGTTATTGGATTTTGTGGGTGTAATCCGCTGAAAACCCTCAGGAGACAACACTCCTCCTGCTAGGGACACCTAGAGGTTTAACGGCTTGTTGCACGTGCTCAGTGCAATCGTGTCTGCCTACGAAAGTGTGCTTAGTTTTCTCCTTTCCTTTTCTCCTCTTGAATAAACTAGTTTGCTCGGGACGATCAAAGATAAGTTTGGGGGTATTTGTTCAGTTGATAAAACTGCACATTTGTATTACATTTTTCCTACCATTTTCATATTAAAAAAGGACTTTATTATAATATATTATACATATGAGGGTTTATGTGTAAAAACACTATTTTCTATGTGTTAATATATTTTAATTAGTATTTGGTAGAAAAATGTATGCAAATAAATTCATTGACCAAATCCTAGTAGAACTAAGTCTACTAAATATTATTTGAGATTCTTGTGCAGAATTTTCCAAGTTGTTATGCAGAATTTATCAAACAAATCAAGTTGTTGAAAAAAACTGCCAAATTAAGAAGCAAAACTTGGAGACCAAGTCTGGGAGCAACCGAGAAAAGATTTCTGAATTCTGAACGTGCCTAGGATTGCCACATGTCACAATCACAAAGCCCAAGAAAAATGATCAAGAGATCCCCACCATTGGCCGCGGAACCGCGACCAAACCCCCCTGTTGGCCGTGGATCCGCGGCAATCTAGAGAGATCATTTGCTAAGATTTTGTGGCTTAAATCTCTGCTATATTTTACCAACTTTTGAAGCAAAAGATTATGGCTTTGGACTATAAAAGGGCACCGAGAGCCTCTTAGAAAAGTTATCAAGCCGAAGAGATCACGAAGCCCCTGACGCTCACGCATCCAGGCTGATCATCAACTGTTCGTCTACCTCCTTGGAAGAGATCGAGAAGCAAACTAGTCTTTGTAATCATTTTCTAAGGAATCAAAGTGTAGATTGTTCAAGTTGATTAATAAAGGTAGTTATTTTATTTAATTCTTTTGCATTTTACATTATGTTTGCCCTCTCTTTCTTTTCATCTTCTTCTCCCAACATGCGCGAGTAATTCTCCGCTTGTTAGGGTTCGTAAGATTAGGGTAGGCTAATAGACGATGAAAATAATTAAACCCTTTTTAAGTCCTATAAAGTTTAGAAACTTTATCAAAAGAATCATTAACATCCTAATCGGGCGCGCTAGCAATTCTTTGCTAGTTCCGACCACGATTAGAGATTAGGTTAATGATTGTTTTGGTAAAGGCTAGATAATGAACGGAGTTCCGTGTCAAGATAAGGGTTAAGAGTGGGATTCCTTTTCCCTCCAGAAACCCTAATCTACACGCATCACCGTCGTTCTAGTTCTAAATCTATTAATGGATAAAAAGGGTAATTTTTAATTAATCGTCCATAACTACTAAATCCTAACGAACCCTACAAGCCCTCTTATTATATTAATTACATCTTTAGAATAATCTAGATCTATATTTTACATTCTTGTTTAACGTAGATCTAGAAACCATTTTATAAAATTCTTTATCCCTCATCTCTTTCTCAACACATCTAAAGTAAAAGTAAAAGGTTCCACGTTTTCCAGAGGACGACCCGTACTCATCTCGGTCTAGCTACACGCGACACCGTTATTGATTGCGGTTAACTACAAACAAACACTTTTTCGAATCAATCATCCTACACAGGGGTTTTCTGGCTCAAGCGAAACGAGATAGGAGAGCATATGAGATATGTGTGGGACAGAGAATAATACCAGTATGTGATACTGTGTTCTATTCTCGCGATTTGTATCATCGGACGGTTATATGAGATATAGCTGGGTTACCGAATCAAGTGTTGATTCGATACATTGATACACTTGATATTAGTCGGTTATATGCGATATGACCGGATCATTAAATCAAGTATTGATTTAATGATTTAATATATAATTATATATTTGATATATTACTTTACATTAACTAGTATTGGTTCACTTAAGATTGATTTTCTCACTTGATGTGCACAAGTTGTATATATGATATATGTTTGTGCACTAGTTTGTATCATGATTGATGATACATGCAAACTTGGGTGTGTGTATGACTTACACCATGTTTAGGTTAATGGTTAGGGTTTTATTTATTTTGGCAAATACAAAATGGTGGATTTCTTTGTTTTGTGCTTGAAGCTTCATGAAGCTTTCAAGCATCTTTGACAAAGTCCACCATTTTTGTTTTGCATGAGATTTTTGCTAACCTAACCATTAACATAAACTCTAGTTTAGTCTCTATAATGGTTAACTCACCCATGGTTGCATCATGATAGACTTCACTTGATTATTCATTTTGGTTATTCTATAATTCATTATTCTTTTCTTCTTCTTCATCTTCTTCAAGTGAAGAAAACCTTGCTAGAAATTTTCAAGTGAAGATTAAGAGTGAGAAATACAAATCCAAAGTGAACCCAATTTCTATTTCTTCATCCTCTACCACTTGCCATGTAGTATAGGGTGTTCTCTTCATAAAGTTCATAACCAAGTGAAGATGGAGCTTGAGTTTGAGTCTCCCCGACATAGATCATCTTTGGCCTCGAAGTCAACGACCTAGCCCGCTCAATTCTCCGATGAAACCAATGCTAGGGTTCGGGATCCCGATGATCGCAGCGAAGGGATGTCAACATGGAGCTTTAGAAGTGAAGGACCGGATCTACAAAGGTTGTATTCCCATTCACTTAGTAGCAAAGTAGTTTGCTTGCTTGTAGTTTCTCCTTACCTCTAGTAAACGATCTTGCATAGAGTTGTTAGGCACATAAAAATTTGATTTTGGCATGGTTGATGCCTTGTAGAACCTCTTGAGTGTGCCTAGGAACCCTACATGTTTGTATGATGTACATGTAGCTATAGCAAGATATATGTATATACCTACAATAATATATAGGTATATGTGTAAGCATGTAGGTATACAAGGTATATGTGTATGCTATCTTTCTTATACACAATGGAATAAGTATCATGTCTCAATGTCCCTAACCAATACAATATCACATATGTATAGGTGTTGTGCGTGTCATGGAAATTACCGACGGTGTGTATAGCATACAATTTATGCTCGTGCAACATGAATCATCAATAATAGTGTTGTGTCTCATTAATACTATGTCCATATATAATAGGCGATGAGATATGCAACAATGGTACACATGCACAATCAATGTTCATATACTTGTAACTAATAATCATGTCATATAATCTAGCCCAGATGCATAATGTCATGCGGGCGATTCCCCTGTAGATGTTAAATCTACTCACCGATGATCTCAAACTAAGTAAATCCGACCACCGGCATCCCTTTCTTCGTAGCGTCCGAAGTCCCTGCTCGCAATCCTAAAATTTCACAAACACAATACATAAAACTAAATATCTTGCACCGACACAAAGACAATGAAATGCAAGGATAACTTCCACAAGATATACACACTGTGCACTTAGTGCACAAAACGCGTACGATATCGGTACAACCTTAGCTAGAAACGCCAAACGACACAACCACCAAACCTAGACCCTGATCGTACGAGCGCATTCACAACACAATATATATCGTGGAAGATAATATATATAATATCGCAACGTCAATTCACACCCACGCCTAATTTTACCGAAAACCTAGTAAGCAACTTTTAATCATTTTATCTCAAATCTAGAAATTTAACCAAAACTAGTAGCCACAATCATCACATAATAGCTTGATTAAACCACACAAACCCTTAATAGAACTTTAATCTCACCCATATAAGATTTTCTAAAAGCTAGTTTAAAATATGATTTATTTAGACAAATAGGAAAATAACAAATTCACAATCTCAATATTAGGTCAAGTTTTCCTTGTATAAACAATTCACTTAACCATTATAAATAATCAAAATCCTAACTTAATCTTCAAAACCTTTTCTTGAATTTCTAAACATGCAAATTAAAGCCATATTTAAACATCTAATAAGCTAGCTTAATCTATTAAAACAACAACTAAGCTTAGGGTTAGGATTTTATACCTCAAAACTTGATTCTAAACTTGCAAAAAGATTTCCAAAATAACCTCCAAAATGCTAAGTTTCATGAAAATCCAAGCTTGATTAAGGCTAAAGAATAATGGGTATTGATTTGTTTTTGAGTTTGTGGGATTATTTGATGATTTTTGATGAATTTTTGGGGCTTGAACAAGTGGAAATAGGGTGAGAAAAAGTTTAGGGCAGCAAGAGGGGGTCGGCCATTTGAAGGAAGAAGTGGGGAAAGTGTGGAAGTATGTGGAAAAATCTTGGTCAAAACACCATTAAAACTTAATTAAAACACTTATCTTTATGCCACCTCAAATCCTTTTAACTAAAACCTTCATTAACCTTCAAATTATCTAGATATTTTTCCAAGATATTTTGCAAGAGGTCAAAGATGCTTAATCTTGTGATTAAGTAGGCATGGATTCAAATTAGCATAATAAACCCAATCCAAATTGTAATTACCACTAATTAAGTGCATAATTAAAAGCTTATAATAATATTTTAATTAAGGAAAAATATTTAAGTGAACTAAAATTTACAAGCGACTAACTAAATACCGCAACTAGCAATTTCCTGGTTAAACTAGGTGCAGTGAATTCTATACAGATAAATGATCACTTTTAGGTTTTTACGGAAAACACAAATTATTTTACCTATTATCGGAAAATTCGCCTAATCGATTTCTAAAACGTTACAGTATTACAAACTCTCGTCGTGGATCTTCTTCGATGGAGGGAGACCGGAGATCAAATATGATCGAGGAAGCCGCGAGGAGCTTTGGACAGAAGTTGAAGACCGAAGGATTCAGATCGCTCGGTATAACCTCTCTAAACTTCTTTTCATATAACTAGTATAAGGTTAATGGTACGATCTGGGAATCGGGTTCCGTTAGCGCCGGTTTAATAAAAGTTTTTGTTCCGCATTTAGCCACAGATTGATGGCCGGGACGCTGGCGTAACCCAACATGGTATCAGAACCAACCCATTAACCACATATTAGTTGGTTTAGACAATGTTAAAGTATCGAAACCGAAAAAACTCCGAAACAATACCCTTTGTATTCCATTCTCTGTCGAATTTTATTCAGTCTTCAAAAATTATTTAAGCAACTGCAGAAGACTATTTAGGTGACAACTAGAACATACCCCATATACGAGCCCCATTCACCTGAACTGACCCGGCCACATGTGCAAAATGTCCGGTCTGTCCGGTCCTAAAGTTGAATTGGGGCTTGGAATTTTGGGTATGGTCTAGTCTCTGGAATATTGGTTCAGTGGTATTACTAGTTTAGCCCAGTTTGGATATGGTTTTATTCTTAAGTTTGGGGCTATTCGGGGTTATTTCGAAGTCGATATTTCTAACACTGTTTAAAGTTTACAGTACATGCATTACTATCTGCGACCATGAATGTCATTAGATCGGTACAACTTGTCTAATTGCTATAGTTCTTTTAGATGGGTTTGCGAACATGATATTCACGTTGATGTTCTGTGTTGTGCTGTGATGTTGGTTGGATCTTCGTGATGGATAGCCTGGGTGCAATGGTAGTATAGTTTAGTTTTATTTGTACATTTGATATCGCGGGGCGAGCGTCCGATATGTGGACTGTCGTCACTGCCTGTTTGTATATTATTTGTTTAGGGAACGACCGGGTTGAGGTCGATGTCACCGTTGTACTTATTTTCTTTTCAGTACTAGGATTACCCCGCGGTGGAGTGCACGATAGTCGGGTTCTAGAGGGAAACGGGTCTGCATCTCATGGCTTTGAGACGGATGGGGCCTCACTCTAGAATTGGCAGGGTTATTCGCCGCACTCGTAGGGGGTGCAGGTTGACCCAAGGAGGAGTGCTCAAGTTACCGTATTTCGTGAAGTGCCGGGTGGTCCATTCACCTTGTTGAAGGGGGCTGCCTCACTTCTGGTTTTGGCGGGTAACTTGCCGCACTCGTAGGGGTCTAGATTTTCATTGCACAGGCTATCCACACGACCAGGGGAATGTCAGGTTTCAGTTGCGGCTCAAAGGAAATCCGGGGCTCCCAGATTATCAGTATTGTTCTGTGATGCTTATCGCTTATTCTGTGATGTTGCATTTATCATGCCTAGAGCGATTATTATATATTTTTATATATATACTAGTAGATGTTGTATATGTTTTGAACCCGCGCTAGTCCTGCCCCCGCTCTGTCGTCAGTTAAGTAACCTAACGGGTGATGACGGGGCCCTGGCAAATGCGGATGTCATATACGTACATCATGTTTTCGTTCTTTTTTGGTGTGACTAATTGATGGGACTGCATTGATTCTGATCAATGCAAGAAAAATAAACCTATTCGATGTTGTTGGAATAAATTTTCAAAAGCTGTTATTACAAGGACATTTTCTTTTGTTTTGCACAGAGGTATTCGGTTATGAATATCCAGCACCTCATTCGATGAGGCAAGGGCCGAGATCCCTTCACCAGGAGTGATCCCTTGTGCAGAAGTTTACGTCAGGGTAATAACTTCACTATAGACGATTACTTTTTTGCTTTGCATCGAGATATTCAGTTAGGAATATCCTGCACCTCATTTGACGAGGAAAGAGCCGAGATCCCTTCATCGGGAGTGACCTCTTTAGCAAATGTTTTCGTCACAATATATTTGTAAAGCTATCTGATTCCTTCAACGATATCAAGTTCATTACGTTAAAGGTTTTTCACCAAAAACTATCCGTAGCCCTCCGTCATTTCAGATGGGTAGCACTCAGTATTCATGCTATGTATGTTGGCCTTCGTCAAGGCATAGTGTATGGTAGCTATTTGTTACTTTTCTGTTTCATAAATAGATGCGTTGGTTTGGGGCAGTCGTACTACTATTTTGGCCTTCGTCAAGGGTATGTATGGGTCGGTTCAAATTAACCTGGGTAGAACTTGACATGTGACTTATGATATGCTGGCCTTCGTCAAGGTCATAAGAGCATGGGGTAAAAATCACATCGGGAGTTTCAAACATACAGGAAACTTGCCAGGCATGCACATACCTTCTGGAGTGTGATAACTTGAGTGGATTCCATCAAGTTATCATGTGATGATAGTTGGATCTCGATTCCTACTGATGAGTTGGTTTACTCCTCGGGTGATTTTAGATAATCACGACTAATTCTTTTTTGGGGTTTGGAGGAGAATTTGAGGATACAGTGGGAGACATCCTGATTAGATAAAGTGATTAACCATTCTGATCTAGGTTAGAGTGCACGCTGAGTGTTTCTTTTCTCTCTCTCTCTTTGGCAGGGACCATGTCCCGACCCTAGACTAAAACTCATAAACCAAGTTAACCGAACCTTCATAAAACTCACTGGCTTTTGGATTGTCTGTCACGACCCAATTTAGGAACGTGACCGGCACTTAAACCACATGACGTCAACAGGCGTAACGCAATTTAAGTAAGCCGAAAACCCAGAAATCTAAACCATAAAAAGAAGTAAGTGATAAAATATTGCTAAAACATTTGGAAATCTTAAGTAAAAATCTTAAAGCTTAAGTTTATTTTCTTAAAAATTTTGGCAGCACCTCCTTTGTAAAACTAGCCTCGAAATGGGTATAAACACAGGATATAAATAAAGCATTCCCAAACGGGAGCAAATCATGCCCAAATGCGGAAAACAATCACCACATGCATATATACGACGCCGTAGCGAAGAAATAGACAATAAAATGAAAACAACATAAAAGAGATAAAGCAACACTAGAAAGGCCAGCTCACACGAGCACGACACCCAGAGTCACATATAATACAATATCGATCCTCACAAACTTGTCTCTAAGTCAATACATGAAATTGGTAGATGGAGAGTACTAGATACAATGAGATATACAATAGATATGTTCGGATAACCGCAAACCCACCTACACCAAAAAGGTCTCACAGCCAACCGTAGCGGTATCCGCGGAAATAGATACAATAAGAAGCCTTGCCGCCACTACTCTGAAGGTCAAGCCTGCAAAACACTATAGAACAACGGGGAGGGTGTTGCCAACTCGTGGATACTAAATAATATCATAGAGATAATCGCAAGTATGCACGAACAGTGATAATCTATCACATGCATTCTGATAGCATAAGTATGGCAATATGAATATGCAACAATCATGATCAAGGTACACCATCAACGTACTACAACTACATGAAACAACGC
The DNA here is from genome assembly GCA_030015575.1 of Agapanthus africanus. Lineage (NCBI taxonomy): Eukaryota > Viridiplantae > Streptophyta > Magnoliopsida > Asparagales > Amaryllidaceae > Agapanthus > Agapanthus africanus. The sequence goes on along the minus strand of CM057339.1, from coordinate 336,159,439 downwards.
ATATCAAATAATCCTGAGTGGGGGATAAAACATAATCATCATCATGGAAAAACCGGTGTCCATCAACGACACCCCAAATCCCAATACCACAGGCGTCGTCACTCTGATCAGCCCTCATATCTGTAAATCTCATGGAACCTGAGTGTCCAACATCGACACTCGAAACATCATGAAAACCCGTGTCCAACATCGACACGTAAATCCACATAACTCGGGCTCCGTCAGTCCGGATCGGCCTACGGGCTCCGTCAGTCCGGATTGGCCCATATCCATCTCACTACTCCGGTCGGTATCCTCCGGATAACCGCCGGATCCAAACTATCACCGGTAGGTAGAGTCCCTCTGCCAGGCTTATCGTCTACTACAAAACATACCTTTCTTGCCCCGGGGTACCATACCGGGTCCACCATGAAACCGCAAACGGATCATCCATCTCCTCGAATCGGGTTTCTAAAACCAATCTTAGAACCGAGAAAACTCATGGTGGACGCATTGAAATATCATATCAAGAGAAACCTGGTTTTCAAAACAATGCATGCTTTTTTGAAATATAACCACGGTTCTCAAATCCATAAATCATATGAAATCAGTATCTCAATGCGTAAATTCATGAAATATGATGTATGCAACCTAGAACAGTAATATGAGCATATCAAGGGAAAACCGCTCTTTTAAATGAATCGAGTTTTTAAAGATATCATGTGGTTCCCAAATTCCCCAAAGTCAAATGCAACATCATATAAAGGTGTATATGTAGCTATAGCAAGGTATGTGTGTATGCATGTATGTATGCATGATGCAATTCGTATGCGCAATAGAATAAGAATCAACGCCTAACTATTGATAATAATGAAGGCAGTACAATACATATTCCCTTAGTAAGGTGGTAGAAGAATAACAGCCTCAATGTCAATAACGGATGCAGCACCATATATATGTATATGATGTGCGTGTCATGGTAATTACCAACGGTGTGTGTGTGGCATACAATTCAGTGCTCATGCAACATGAACCGTCAGTAATGGTGATGTGTCCAATAGGTACTAAGTCAAGGTACAACAAGTAATGATATACAAATGATGCTCATGAACAATCAACGTATATGCATATAAACATGTGGTTATGCATGACATCATATCTAGCCCTCGACGCTTAACGCCATACGGGCGATTCCCCCGTAGATGTTAAATCTACTCACCGATAATCTCGAGCTAGGTAAATCCAACCATCTGCTTTCCTTTCTTTGTAGCGTATGAAGTCCCCGCAATCGATCCTAATATAACACAAAACATAACAAGTGCAACTTAGAAACCGTCCAATAATACATACAAACCACGCTTAGATCAACGCATCGACTCCTACAAGCTTTCAAGTGTTAGCTTAGTGGCTAACGTGCGTAGCGACATTCTAAAACAAACCTAAGTGCAGCAAGCTAAACAAAGTACACAAACCGTGTCGGATACCGTAACGCACGTTGCCAAAACACTAGAAACTTAGCAAAGTGGTCCTAGATTTTGCCTACAGTCAAAATAGGAAAATCAAGCAGTACCAAACACCCAGGGTAACCTACAGACAGCTACCCTCAAAACCACAACTCCCCAGTCCCCTGAAAATCCGGCGGCGCCGGACTTTCATCAAGTCTCGCCGGGTGAACAGTAAAGGGTGGGGTCAGGGTTTCTGGTGAATACTCAGGGCTTCTAACACAATACTACTACATTGCTAGATTTTACAATAACCTAACGTAGTGATATCAGATCACAGTGACTCCAATTTATCACTAAAAATACGATATTGCACAAAAACTATAAGTTTAGTGTTCTAAACAGCAACTAATAAGCAACACAACATCTTAATGGCCTAATTAACAGTTAGAGATCACTACCTTACCAAACATGCTCAAAAACCCTAGCTTTCCATGCTCCAAGTCATCTCTAGAGGCATAACTTGACTTTGTGAGGGTTTTAATGAAGTTTAGTGAGGATTTGGCTTGGTTTAGTAATGGAATGGTTAAGGTTTCAGTTTGGGGAAGAGAATGAGAAGGAGAATGAGAAATGAGAGTGTATAAGTGTTGAGGGAAAATGAGAGTGTGAGAGTGGTGAAGGAAAAATGAGGGTGTGAGGTTAAGAGTGAGCCATGCCCATTCTCTCTCCTCATTAATTGCTCCCATGCTTGCCCCATGCCTCATCATTCTCCATTGTCAGCCCTCTCTCTCCCTCTCTCTCTCAAGTCAACCCTTAGTCAAAGAATAATGAAATGGGTTAATAAGGCTAAAAATTGGTTTAGGGTGCCATGGCTACTTAAGCATGGTTAACACCTCCATAACCCCCAAGTTAACATGCACAAGTGTGTGCAAACCAAAACAAATAATAACAAAATATTAATTAATTCTTATAAAATATATGAAAACTATTTTGGTTAACTTTTTACTAAAAACCCGCATTATCGTTAATTAACACTAATCGCATTCTAAGGTATTGCATTGTCAAAGTTGCATACTTCATTGCCACTCTTACTTTTGCCCTTTGCATTTCTCCGGAACATTCCGTATCACTACGAGGATCCCCTTTTATTGGATATGACCATCGTATAGTTACATACGAACTCGAAGAAATTTGTTTCAGATTCGAGGATGGTTTCCGGTTTAGGAGAAATTGAATAGGACTATTCAGTTGTCTTTTCCTTTTACCTTCTCTCAGGATATGAGGGCTCATAGGATTAGGGGAAGGTACGCCTATTTCGCTTATTGGATAGTCTTCTTCCAAACCATAGGCAGGTGCCGAAAGGTGGGGAAGGAAGAAAACAATTAGCCTAAGTATTGTGTACAGAAGGTAATAAGTAAAGACAAATAAAAGGATTAGAAAGAGGGCAAAGTAAAATGCAACTGCTGTCATTCATGACCAAACCACGTGGTTCATCGCCGCTACTACTTCACCTTTGCATTTCTCCGGTTCAGGAGAAATTGAATAGGATTACTCAGGTTGTCTTTTATCATTACCTTCTCTCAGGTTGCGAGGGCTCCTTCAATTAGGAGGGTACACATATTACGCTTATTGGATAGTCTTCTTCCAAACCATAAGCTGGTGTCGAACAGTAGGGAAGGAAGAAAATCAATTAGCCTAAGTGTGGTATACAGAAGATAATGAGTAAAGACAAATAAAGAGATTTGGAGAGATAGCAAGGAAATATACGGCTACAGTCATGAATCTGGATAATAGAAGAGGCATTACTAGGAACACCCGGCTACCCCTACGAAACATTTTCATATTTTAGTTTCATTGTCCGTTGTTAATTGAAAACTGATTTTCCAATTAGGTCCTTACTCCAGGGTATGTATTTACCAGGTTTGATTCTCACATCTGTATGGTTTTACGGATGATGAGTGGGGGTAAGTTATTAGGAATTAGGTGATTATATCCTCATTATATTGGAATTCGTTGTAATTGGTGATATTTGAGGAAATCACCAGGGATTTTGCCGAACGTCAAATATTTGGTTTTGAATATCTATTGTTGTGCACAAATTTCAAACTGATATATCTGTATATTTATTTTATAAAGTGAGATATAACTTTTTGAAATTATGTCCATGACATTTACCTATATCAGTTGATGATTGGGTAAGGAGCATTTAACAGTGGTGTAATTCTTCTTAACCATAAGTACAGTTTTCAACCTACGACGCACAGGGTTTGAGTTGTTCAACTCATGGGACTTATACAAAGTATTGTATGTTGTCTAGTGCCCATTAGGACAGAGGGTTGGTCCTCGTACTATATTCTGTTTACTTATGACTTCTCTATTTTAAGACAAGTGTTTCGTAGAAATACAAGGTCCAAGTTTTGAGAAATTATAGGTACAAGAATAAAGTAGAGAACCATGTGTTGCAAGTATCAGGATTCTTCAAGGTGATCGAAAATGTAGATAATTGTGTTTGGTAATCAGCTGATAGTAATAGTTTTGAGAACTTGCTTCTCTTTCAGGTTACTCATATTTGGATACACTCCTAGTTGAGTAATATTGATCGGCCTCCTTCCATTTGGTTGACATGCACTGGAGATAGCTGCATGATTTAAATCTGGTTCCAATTAAATCAGTGCCTCTGTTTCTATATTGTATATAGAATGGTTCATATCTTAACGATGTTAAGGTATATGGAGTTGTCCGGCTTATGCTTAAAACCAGATTCTGGAATAACTCAAGGCACGTTTCTGTAATGGCAGTTTTTGGGTTAACCCGGGCTATGACAAAGGTTAACTTTCTACCATCTGGCAGATCAATAGTGATATTGTTCTTAACTCGATACAGTTTTAGTAAAATGGACTTTTTCAGAAAACAGTAGTGGGAGTAAGGTAGAACTGAAAATGATTCCAGAATCACAAATGATTACTGAAAGTTTAATAGAACCTAAAGATTCAATCGGGTTTGACATTCCATTAGCCACTCCGCAGATATGGTGGGTAACCTCAGGCACCCGAGAAATACTTTGGTATCCTCAAGGACGGTGATAGGGAGGTTCTTGTTTACCGAGACTTGCTATTACTGTTGTTCTAGACTATGAGACCCAGCAGGAGGATGAGTATAGCGTCATTCTAAACTAGCTTTAGAAGTGCACGCGTATATGACTCTGCCAGAGGGTTGTTGTGGTCCGTGGGAGCAGCGGAAGTATAGTGGACAAGTAGCTTATGTCTATTTATAGACTAAAGCAGACATAGCGAAGATAGATCATCTATTTTTGATTTAACAGTCATAGGCTTTGATTTCATCAAAATAGGAGATGGATCTGTTAAGAAGGTAGTATGGTGTGATGTTCTGGTATTTGGATGACATGCACTTTATAGAAAGTGAAATTCCTATACTACGATCGGTTATACTGTGGTTGTCACACAGTGGTTTCTCCATATGGGATATGGATATAATATCAGGCATTCTGGTTACTAGATCTATGGTTTTAGATTTAGATTTGGGCAGTTTCCCAATCTGAGTACTTAGAAAGTATTCTAAAGGTGTTTTAGAATGGACGACTCATGGCATGGTAGTGTACATGCAGGTGATGGAGTCATCCTCCTTAAAGGTGTCTTACAGACTAAAGGGGAGAGGGATGTGCATGATTGGCATATCACTTGCTTAGGCAATTGAGTCAATCATGAAATGTCAAGTACCACACCATATGTTGTTTTTGCACTAGATGCAATAAGTTTATATTAATCCAATCCTGGAGAAACGTTCGGAAGCAGTTTTAGAACATAAGTGGATGTTCTAGGGATATGGTAACGGCAACCTCTTTCGGGAAACGGTTATCATTCCACGCTTCCAAGGTGACCTGGATGACAGAGTGACTGTCAGAGTTATAGTTTTTCCTCTTTTGAGGGGCAGTAGTTTGGACAGGTGGTCCAAGCGGATACTGAGGGAGGAATGGCGCAGGATACTGATTAAATTCAGTTGATGATACAGTCTAAGAAGTTTGCTGGATTTGGAGTTTATTTGTGAACTGGGTCCCATCAGATATCCAGACATATTCTAAGACATGTATTGCTCATTTTGGGAGATGTCTTTCTCCGCGAATTTGAGATAAAGAGAGACATAGAAAGAAACATTGGAGCGGATCCACTCATTGAGGCTATTTCTCGAGCACGATAGTTTCACAAACGAGCTTTGTGAAACTGATTAGTAGAGGAGTTGAGTGTTCGGTATCACACGGGCTGTGAGTATGCGACATCGCAATAATTAGCCTTAAGTGCAAGTGGGAGATTTTTGGCTATAGTGCCCTCAAGTCAATTATTGGATGGCAGGCACGTGATTGCAATGATTGAGGGAGGACCTATACCGGTAGGACAGTCTTACTCGAGATGATAGTATGCTATCTAGTTTGTTTATCATCGTGTACATGCTTCAGGTGACACTACAGATCACTATTACATGTTGATAGAGCCCATAGGATTCTTGCTTGACTACCAGCAGTATGATGGCGATCATATACGTGAGAGTTGGGTGGTCTATAAGCACATCCTTAAAAGGTCCTTAGTCGTGGGAGTTTCGAGACTGGGCATCGATACTCCAAGAGTAGACTAGTGTATACTGATCGAGACCTCGACGAGGGGCGGTGGCCGGTCTCACAAGCCATTGGTTTTAGTTTGTTCACCTAAGATATATACAGGTGCTCATTAGGTTATGAGTAACCGGACAGACTCGCCGAGAACATGCTAGTTGGTATTATACCTATTGTCAGATAACAGTTCCCTGGTGACATGTCTACAGGTTAGTCTATCGACCTGAGATCGTCATTTGTCTCGTGTGAGTTCCCACTGTGCTTTGATTACTACCCTACCACGGCTCAAAGGAGTCGTGCAAACCGATTTTAGTTGGGTACAGTCCCGAGCCACATGAAGGCAGTGGGCGGATCGTCAGGGGATTCGTCTCTCCCGATATTGGGGGTTGATGTCGCGGAGTGCACGGGTAGCCATCACCAGAAATTCTTGGCCAAGGTAGTCGAGAATCACTGATTCGGATCATTAGTTTCTTAGGTGGTGATAGGCTTCATACCGACACTAAATGTCGCGTTATTAGGGGTCTGACTTTATCCACCCCCTAGACTCGATATGTGATACTCATAGACGAACAGACCGGACTGGACTGATATTGTCACTGTCAGGCTCAGTAAGTGTCACGCCCCGCTTTCCGGTGTACGGTGAAGGGGACGCAACTGGCCGCTACGTATTTACTCAGAAGTAAACACGCTAAGCGTATCTAAGCAATATAAGTAAAATGCACAAGAGATAGGATGTAAATGAACAACAACTTTATTTATTAACATTCTTTTTACAATATATCTTAAAAGTAAATACATAGAAAGGAAAGCAATGCCTAAATAGTGGCATAACAGAAATGGAAAATACAAAATATAAATGTGTACAAGGAATCTAAAGCTCTGGGTCAAAAGCTAGCTGGTCCAAATCCTCGCTGGTGGGCTCGATCTCCAGTGAGTCCGAATCACCTGACGACATTCCAAAGAAGAAGAAAGAGAATGTCGTCAGTAAACAAATCGCTCGGTAAGTCCCGTAAATAGACAAGAATGGAATAGACAGAATAGAGAGTATATTGTTATAATGTTGTATTTAATATTAACGTTGTTGTTTGTAGCTTGGTACAGAAGAGGCCAGTGTATATAAGAGGAGTCTCATTAGACCAGAGACTACGGTATACGGAGTACAAGGAACCATTCAGCCACGGAACAACGACAATTGAATTCAGGTTAGGTGTCTTTATGGTTGCTGTCTCGTACCACTTCTGACACTTTCCGTACCAATCCACCCCTTATAAACCCCGCGATGTCTTGATTGTATTGATGTATTGTTTGAAGTGTATATTATATATAGATGGATGACTTTCCAAAACCATGATATCAGTAATGGAACGGATATAATGTATGAACATGTAGATGGAATATATCCATGGTTCGGTTCAGTCAATATAGATTGAATAGATTGAACAAATTGAATATATGGATTCATATTGAATTGTAGTTTTGTAATTTCATACTTGAATCATATTCAAGTCAGATTGATTATACTGAGAATCAGTCAGAGTCATACAATTAGACAAGAAATTGAATCATGAATTATATTTTGGTGCTATCGGTAACTGCTGCACATGGACGGTAGGATTTGTGTCTTTTTCAAAGACAATTACCGTTTTGATAACACCGTTTATTAAGTTTTCTACCTTAAATAGGCAAGCACCCATATCTCCAACTCCCTGAGGATCAAGAGACCGGTCCCGCTTAAACCTATGTTTACTAGGGTCCTTATTGTAATTTAGTATAACTTGAGGGGGTTTTATATAAAAATAATTTTGTATAATTTTCAAAATACACCTCAAGAATTTTATTATCATCTTTAGAGTTTTCATAGATGTTTCTTTTATCAATATGACATTTCTAGTGAATAAAACATAATTTCATAATATATGGTATTTATTTGTAATATTGGAATTGTATGGTATTTTCTTGTGAATGAGATGTTTTTCTTGAATTTTGGAAATGTGGAATATTATAAATATTAAAAATAGATATTTTTATATTAATTACATATATATTTATTTATTAAAAATATAAGTTTTATTTATAATAGAAATCACATTTTCTAAAGAAAATTGTATTTTAAATCTTTCGAGATCGTATGCTCCTTGCGGAGGTCTGTATCTCACTCTACTAGGCCCGAGGATGTGCAATAATCTACACCATACCGAACGGGTTTCCCGAAATGGGTTGTAGAGGCGCAATTGCAAAGATTTGTTAAAATACACTTCTTGTAGAAAAAAATTTTAATAGTTGAAGGTAGTTATATGTAAAGTCGTATTTTCCGAAATTTATGTTCCCAAATTCTATCGTGCTATGTTAGATATGAGTGTTATGAGGAGGTAATTCATTACCTCGTGAACTATCTAAAGGTATAATAATGAATTATGATGGTTTATGTCGAAACTAAACTATATGGTATTTTTCTGAAAAAATATAATAAAATTTACAAAAATGATTAGTTTGATGTGCAACTTATTTTATTAAGTTTGGTAATGTTTATTAGTCAACATATAAGAGTATGGTTTTATTTCTTTAAGGAAAATTTGTAGTTTTTAAAGAAAACTGAATCGGAAGTCGAACTAACTCCGCTTCCGTCGGATTTTAGTTTTGAATATTTTCAAAATAGAGAAAAGAAGAAGAATTAGGGACTTACAGGTTATTTAGCTAGAAAAGAGAAAGAAGAAGAGATGGGAGTTGCCGGTGCGTCATTTTGTCGTCGGAAACTCCTCGGATTGCCGTCGGAGTTTCGCCCTTTGCTAACTCCACTTGCACACAAAAAGTCTTGGGAATTTTCTTGAGAGTTTGGGCAAGGATTTGGGAGTGAGGAGGGGTGATTTTAGGTGTGGTATTTATAGAAAAAATTAGGGTTTAGGGTAATGAAAGGGTGTATTAAAATTTTGTATTAAAATGGATTAAATGTGTTTTTTAATTTGCTCTGTAAATGTGCAAGGAAATTTGTAAGTGCACGGCGGCGCCCCGGCCGTCAATCCGACGCCGGAATGCGGAAACGGTGATAAACTTTAATTTTGCGGACTTTGCAAACCGGCACCACCGCACACTAAACTCCGGATCGTAACCATTAACAAGTCTAAGCTAACTAGAATACGGGTTAGAGATATACCGACTAATCCGAGTCCTCCGGTCTTCATCTCCATTCCGTTCTCCTCGCGGGATCTCCGGTCGTCGCCTCCTCGCCGGAAGGGCACCACGTCGCCTACATCTTTTACGGGCTCCCGCCTCTATACCGAGGCAACTCGGGCATGAAGCCGGCAACTCGACATGCTCAAGATGTGCTGTAGGAAGTGTGTAGTGCTTATGTCTCATTGGGGTTTTGGTGTTGCCTTTTGAAGATGGAGGAATGGAGAATGGAAAAATGGTGCTTGCATTTTTCTAGCAAGAAAATGAGATCATGGATGAAACTCTCAAGATTAAGCTCTCTTCTTCTTCTTCTCTCTTTCTTTTTCTCTCTTGAATAGAAAATGAATCATCTCATCCAAAAGAGAATGGTGGAGGAGGTAATAGCAAAACATTAAGGGAGGTGAGTGTAGGAGATGAAAGAGGTGACCACATCCAAGGGACAAAGAAACATACAACCATGCTTCACCTTTTTCAAACCATACCCTTTCATGTCACAATAAAAACAAAAGCATGGTGGAAAAGATAATGATGCTATCATAATCAAACTTTATGCAATAAAACCCCTCCACTAAAGTTATTTGCACAATTGCAAATAACCCCCTCCATCGGAAAAGTCCGGCCGGGAAAGAACAAAGGAAAACCGGCCGGAACGGAAAGCAAACTGGCAACCCCAGAAAACTGGTCCCGTAATAAATTACAGGAAAACCCCATACTGTGCATACACACCCGCGTCTGTATTCCGTCCGGATACAAATGCAATGAGACAGAATCTACACTGTACTAAACTAGGACCGGCTTAAACCAAAGCCGGCTAGTAATATCCGTTCGATCCCGATCCGTGCAATACCGCACGTATCTGATCGAACCCTGCCATATACCTATACGGCTACTAGTACAAACCGTCCGATCCTGATCCGTGCAATACCGCACGTATCTGATCGGACCCTGCCATATCTCCATACGGCCTCTACAGCGTTTCGCCCGAAACTTGAGTAACTGAAAGTGTGGTGGACTCTAAAGACTCGTCAATACTATGGCTGTGGATTTAACCACTAGCACGTCAGAGGTATAAGCCAATACGTAACGGGCCACCAGCTATTGACAAAAAGGACGTCGATGAGGAAGCTCACCCCGACACCCAACTGAGCCTGTCAGTGACAATATCCGTGCAGTCCGGTCCGTTCGTCTATGAGTATCGCATGGCGGGCCTAGGGGGTTGGTAAAAGTCAGACCCCCAAAAGCGGTACAAGTCGTGTCGGAGTGTAGCCCAGAACACCCTGAGATACTACTGGAATACTTACCAGTAAATCTCCTGCCTTGGCCAAGGTCTTCATGTAATGGCTCTCCTAGACACAGCGCGACCTCACCCCCAATACCGGGAGAGACGAACCCCTGAAGATCCGCTCACTGCCTCCATGTGGCTCGGGACTGTACCCAACTAAAACCTGTTTGCACGACTCCTTTGAGCCGTGGTAGGGTAGTAATCAAAGTACAGTGGGAACTCACACGAGACAAATGACGATCCCCAGGTCGATGAACTAACCTGCACACATGTCACCAGGGAACTGCCATCTGACGTCTGGTATATGACCAACTAGCATGTTCCCGGCGAGTCCTGTCCGGTGTACTCATAACCCAATGAGCACCTGTATACATCTTAGGTGATCCAACTGACACCGGTGGCTTGTGAGACCGGCCACCGCCCCTCGTCGGGGTCTCGACTGTATACACTAGTCTACTAATGGAGTATCGATGCCCAGTCTCGAAACTCCCACGACTAGGGACCTTTTAAGGAAAAGCTTATAGACCCCCAGCTCCCACTTATATGATCGCCCTCATACTGCTGGTGGTCAAGCAAGAATCCTAGGGGCTCTATCAACGTGTAATAGCGACGTGTCAGGTCACCTAAACCAGTACACGATGATAAAGGTAAACCAGATAGCATACTATCATCACGAGTAAGACTGTCCTACCGGGATAGGTCCTCCCTCAATCATTACAATCACGTACCTGTGACCTAATAATTGACTCTGAGGGCACTATCTCCAACAATCTCCCACTTGCACTCAAGGCTAATTATTGCGATGTCGCATACTCACAGCCCGTGTGATACCGAACATCCAACTCCTCTACTAGTCAGTCTCACAAAACTCGTTTGCGGAACTATTGCGTTCGAGGAATAGCCTCAGTGAGTGGATCCGCTAAGTTGTTTCTTTCTATGTCTCTCTATATCTCAAGTTCGCGGAGAAAACCATCTCCCGAAATGAGCAATACCTGCCTTAGAATGTCTGGATGTCTGATGGGACGTAGCTCATAAATGAACTCCAAATCCAAACTTCTTAGACTGTATCTTCAACTGAACTTAATCAATATCCTGCGCCATGCCACCCTCAGTATTCCCTTGGACCATCTGTCCAAAATACTGCCCCTCATCAGAGGGATAACTATAACTCTGACAACCTCCTTGTCGTCCGTGTCACCTTGGAAACCTGGAATGATAACTGTCTCTCGAATGAGGCTGTCGTTATCATATCCCTAGAACATCCACTTATGTTCTAAAACTGCTTCCTACCGTTTCTCCAGGATTGGATCAATATCAACTTGTTGCACCTACTGCAAGAACAACATCTGGAGTGGTACTTGACATCTCATGATTGACTCAATTGCCTAAGCAAGTGATCTGCCAATCATGAACATTCCTCTCCCCTTTAGTCTGTAAGACACCTTTAGAGAGGGTGACTCCATCACCTGCAGGTACACTACCATGCCAGGAGTCGTCCATTCCAAATACTCTTAGAATGCTGTCTAAGTACCCTGATTGGGAAACCACCCAAATCTAGATCAAAAACTATAGATCTAGTAACCAGAATGTCTGATATAATATCCAAGTCCTGTGTGGAGAAACCACTGTGTGACGACCAAAGTATAACCGCTCGTAGTATAGGAATATCACTTCCTACTCTGTGTATGTCATCCAAATACCAGGATATCACACCCTACTACCTTCTCAACAGATTCATCCCCTATTCTGATGACGTCAAACCCATGACTGTCACATCAGAAATAGATGATCTATCTCCGCTATATCTGCTTTAGTCTATAAATAGACATAAGCCTGATGTCCACCAATGCTTCCGCTGCTCCCACTGACTACGACAACCCTCTGCCAGAGTCATATAGACGTGCACTTCTAAAACTAGTTTAGAAAGACGCTATACTCATCCTCCTGCCGGGTCTCGCATCCTGGAACAACAGCAATGGCAAGTGTGGGTAAACAAGAACTTCCCTGTCACCGTCCATGAGGCTACCGAAGTACCTCCCGGGTGCCTGAAGTTACCCACCTTATCTGCGGAGTGGCCAATGGAATGTCAAAACAGATTGAATCTTTAGGTTCCTTATCAAATCTTCAGTAATCGTTTGCGGTTCTGGAATTACTTCCAGTTCTACCATACTCCCACTGCTGTTTTTGAAAAAATCCATTTTTAATAAAACTGTGGCGAGTCTAGAACAATATTGCTATTGTTCATCCAGATGGTAGAAAATCAACCCGCGTCATAGCCTGGGTCAACCCACAAACAGCCATTACAGAAACGTGCCTTGAGTTATCCAGAGTCTGGTTTTAATCATAAGCCGGACAACTCCCCGTACCTTAACATCGTTAAGATATGAACTGTTCTATATCCAATATAGAACCAGAGGCACTGATTTAATTGAACCAGATTCAAATCATGCAGCTATCTCCAGTGCATGTCAACTAAATGGAAGGAGGCCGATCAGCGTTACTCAACTTAGGAATGCTTCCAATTATGAGTAACCTGAAAGAGAAGCAATTTCTCTTTATCATTACTATCAACTGAATACCATACACAAGTATCTACATCTTCGATCACTTTGAAGAATCCCGATACTTGCTACACCTGGTTCTCTACTCTATTCAAATACCTATAACTCCTCAAAACTTAGACCCTGTGTTTCTACGAAACACATGTCTAAGAACTAGAGAAGTCAAAAGTAAACAGAATACAGTACAAGGACCAACCCCTCTGTCCTGATGGACACTGGACAACATACAATACTCTGTATAAGTCCCTTGAGTCTAGTGACTCATTCACTGTGTGTCGTAGGTTGAAAACTGTACTTTTGGTTAAGAAGAATTACACCGCTGTTTAATGCTCCTTACCTAACCATCCACTGATATAGGTAAATGTCATCGACATAATATCAAAAGGTATATCTCACTCTATGAAAATAGACGTACAGATATATCAATTTGAAATTGGTGCATAACCGCGGATATTCAAAACCAAATAATTGCTAACTTGCAAACAACCCAGGTGACTTCCTCAAAAATGAGGATGATCACCCAATTCCCAATAACTCACTCCCACTCATCATCTGTAAAACCATACAGATGTGAGAATCATACCTGGTAAATACATACCCTGGAGTAAGTGTCTAATCGGGAAATCAGTTTTCCATTAACAGTACACAGTGAGACTGAAACATTGAAATGTTTCGATGGGGTATCCCGGTATTCCTAGTAATGCCTCTTCCAGATTCACGACTGTAACCGTATAGTTCTTTGCCACCTCTCCAAATCCCTTCATATGTCTTTAGTCTTTACCTTCTGTACACCCCTTTAGGCCAAATGGTTTTCTTCCTTCCCTACCGTTCGGCACCAGCCTATGGTTTGGAAGAAGACTATCCAAAAAGCATAAAGGGTGTACTGTCCTAATCCTAGGAGCACTCGCATCGCGAGAGAAGGTGAAGATAAAAGACACCTGAATGTACTTTATTCCTATTTCTCCTGAACCAGGATCCATCCCCGAACTGGAACGAGTTCCTTTCGAGTTCGTATATAACCATACGATGGATTATCCAATAAAATGGGATCTTCGTAGTGATACGGAGTGTCCTGGAGAAATACAAAGGTGATTTAGAATTGGCGGAAAAATACTTGGTTTGGTCGTGAATAGCAGTCGCAATTTACTTTGCCCTCTTACTAATCCCTTGCTTTGTCTGAACTTAATACCTTCTGTACACCGTTTAGGCTAACTGGTTTTCTTCATTCCCTACCGGTCGGCACCAGCCTATGGTTTGGAAGAAGACTATCCAATTTGCGTAATAGGTGTACTACTCCTAAACCAAGGAGTACTCGTAACCTGAGAGAGGGTAAAAGGAAAAGACAACTGAATAATCCTATCCGTTTTCTCCAGAACCGGAAACCATCCTCGAATTCCCTCGAGTTCGTATCTAACCATACGATGGTTTTGTCCAATGGAAGTGGACGTTCGCAGTAATACGGGGTGTCCTGGAGAAAAGGGTAAAAGTAGGAGTGGCAATGAGGTTAGCAACCCTGACAATCCAAAAGCCAGTGTTTAAGAAGGTTCGGTCAACTTGGTCTCTGAGTCAAAGTCTTAGGGTCGGGTGAATGGTCGCTGCCAAAAGAGAGAGAGAAAAGAAACACTCAGCGTGCACTCTAACCTAGATCAGAATGGTTACCAATTTATCTAATCTGGAATCCTCCCACTGTACCTCAAATTCTCCTCCAAACCTGAAAGAAGAATTAGCCGGGGTCACCCGAGGAGTAAACTAACTCATCAGTGGGAATCGGGATCCAACTCTCATCGCATGATAACGTGACGGAATCCGCTCACGTCATCACACTCCAGAAGGTATGCGCATATCTGGCAAGTTTCAGTACTTTTGAAACTCCCGATGTGATTTCTGCCCCATGCTCTTATGACCTTGACTTTGGCCAACAAATCATAAGTCACATGTCAAGTTCTACCCGTCATTCTCCAGGTTGATTCGAATCCACCCGCACAAGCCCTTGACTTTGGCCAACAAGGCTATACGACTGTTCCAAACCAACGCATCTATCTATGCTGCATATGAATAACCAACAGCTACCAAACACTGTGCCTTGACTTTGGCCAACAAACACAGCTTGAATACTATTGACTACCCATATGAAACGACGGAGGGCTACGAATGGTTTCTGGCGAAAACCTTTAACGTAAAGAACTTGATATCGTCGAAGGAACGGATAGCTTTTAAAAATATAGTGACGAAAAACCGTTGCTAAAGAGGTCACTCCCGGTGAAGGGATCTCGGCTCTTTCCCCGTAGAATGGGGTGCAGGATATTCCAGATGAATACCGCGATGCAAAGCAAAAGTAATCGGCTATAGTGAAGTTAATGCACTGACGCAAACTTCTGTCCAAGGGGTCACTCCCGGTGAAGGGATCTCGGCCCTTGCCTCGTCGACTGAGGAGCAGGATATTCCAACTGAATACCACGATGCAAAACAAAAGAGAACGTCCTTGCAATAACAGCTTTTGAAAAGTGTTCCAACAACATCAGATTAGGTTTGTTTAACTTGCATTGATCCGAATCAATGCAGTCCCATCAATTGATCACACCAAAAAGAACGAAAATATACTGATGTACGTATATGCCATCCGCATTCGCCACTGGGTCCCGTCATCACCCGTTAGGTTAGCTTACTAACGGCAGAGCGGGGACTGGACTAGCGCGGATGAAAAACATATACAACATCTACTAATATATATACCAATATATAGTATTTCGCTCAAGGCGTGAATAAAATGCAGCATCATAGAAATGTACAGCATCACAGAACAATACAGATATCTGGGATCCCCGGGTTTCACAGAGCCACTACTGAAACCCGACGTTCCCCTGGTCGTGTGGATAGCATGTGCAATGAAATCCTAGACCCCTACGGGCGCGGCAAGTCACCCGCCAAAACCTGAAGCGAGGCAGCCCCCTTCAGCTCCGTGAATGGACCACCCAGCACTTCACGGAATCCGGTAACTTGGGCACCCCTCCTGGGTCATCCTGTACCCCCTACGAGTGCGGCGAATAGCCCGCCAATCCCAGAGTGAAGCCCCCTCCGTCTCAATGCCATGAGATGCGGGCTTGTTGCCCTCTAGAACCCGGCCATCCGTGCACCCCTCCGCGGGGTAATCCTAGTACAGAAAGTAAAATATACATACACCGGGTACATCGACCGCAACCAGGTCGTGCCCCAAAAGAATAATACAATCAGGCAGTGACGGCAGTCCACATGTCGGACGCTCGCCCCGCAATATCATATGTACATAATACAACAGCACAAAACTAGCATTGCATCCAGGCTATCCCCCACGACCGATCCGCAACATCACAGCATAAACATAGAACATCAACGTGAAAGTCACGTTCGCAAATCCGTCTAACCGGGCTATAGCAGTTAGACAGGATTTACCGATCGAGTGACATTCACGGTCGCAGATATAATGTAAATACTGTGAAAAATGTGTTTTAAAATATTCCGATTGATCAAACAATTAACAACTGGGCCCCAAAGAAAACTGTAGCACTCACAGAAACACTGGGCCCAATTTTAATATCCCAGAAACCACATTTCTCACTCAGGAACATACTGGAAAAATTTGGGGGTATGAACAGTTAAAACCGCCGCGGAAGCGCGGCCCAAGCAGGGGTTTGGCCGCCCTTCCGCGGCGGAATAGTGAGATCATGGTACCAATTTTTTTCAGCATGCTTATAATTCCCTGCACATCACTCTGAGACGACCTGAAAAATTTTTAGACTCAAAAAAAATTCGACAGAAACTGATGTGCTTGAAATACGTGTTTTCGGGATTTTGTTCGATCGGAAACGTAAAACACATTACACAAAAGCTAGACGAAGTTAATGGCGAGGCTCTGATACCACTGTAAGTGCACGGCGGCGCCCCGGCCGTCAATCCGACGCCGGAATGCGGAAACGGTGATAAACTTTAATTTTGCGGACTTTGCAAACCGGCACCACCGCGCACTAAACTCCGGATCGTAACCATTAACAAGTCTAAGCTAACTAGAATACGGGTTAGAGATATACCGACTGATCCGAGTCCTCCGGTCTTCATCTCCATTCCGTTCTCCTCGCGGGATCTCCGGTCGTCGCCTCCTCGCCGGAAGGGCACCACGTCGCCTACATCTTTTACGGGCTCCCGCCTCTATACCGAGGCAACTCGGGCATGAAGCCGGCAACTCGACATGCTCAAGATGTGCTGTAGGAAGTGTGTAGTGCTTATGTCTCATTGGGGTTTTGGTGTTGCCTTTTGAAGATGGAGGAATGGAGAATGGAAAAATGGTGCTTGCATTTTTCTAGCAAGAAAATGAGATCATGGATGAAACTCTCAAGATTAAGCTCTCTTCTTCTTCTTCTCTCTTTCTTTTTCTCTCTTGAATAGAAAATGAATCATCTCATCCAAAAGAGAATGGTGGAGGAGGTAATAGCAAAACATTAAGGGAGGTGAGTGTAGGAGATGAAAGAGGTGACCACATCCAAGGGACAAAGAAACATACAACCATGCTTCACCTTTTTCAAACCATACCCTTTCATGTCACAATAAAAACAAAAGCATGGTGGAAAAGATAATGATGCTATCATAATCAAACTTTATGCAATAAAACCCCTCCACTAAAGTTATTTGCACAATTGCAAATAACCCCCTCCATCGGAAAAGTCCGGCCGGGAAAGAACAAAGGAAAACCGGCCGGAACGGAAAGCAAACTGGCAACCCCAGAAAACTGGTCCCGTAATAAATTACAGGAAAACCCCATACTGTGCATACACACCCGCGTCTGTATTCCGTCCGGATACAAATGCAATGAGACAGAATCTACACTGTACTAAACTAGGACCGGCTTAAACCAAAGCCGGCTAGTAATATCCGTTCGATCCCGATCCGTGCAATACCGCACGTATCTGATCGAACCCTGCCATATACCTATACGGCTACTAGTACAAACCGTCCGATCCTGATCCGTGCAATACCGCACGTATCTGATCGGACCCTGCCATATCTCCATACGGCCTCTACAGCGTTTCGCCCGAAACTTGAGTAACTGAAAGTGTGGTGGACTCTAAAGACTCGTCAATACTATGGCTGTGGATTTAACCACTAGCACGTCAGAGGTATAAGCCAATACGTAACGGGCCACCAGCTATTGACAAAAAGGACGTCGATGAGGAAGCTCACCCCGACACCCAACTGAGCCTGTCAGTGACAATATCCGTGCAGTCCGGTCCGTTCGTCTATGAGTATCGCATGGCGGGCCTAGGGGGTTGGTAAAAGTCAGACCCCCAAAAGCGGTACAAGTCGTGTCGGAGTGTAGCCCAGAACACCCTGAGATACTACTAGAATACTTACCAGTAAATCTCCTGCCTTGGCCAAGGTCTTCGTGTAATGGCTCTCCTAGACACAGCGCGACCTCACCCCCAATACCGGGAGAGACGAACCCCTGAAGATCCGCTCACTGCCTCCATGTGGCTCGGGACTGTACCCAACTAAAACCTGTTTGCACGACTCCTTTGAGCCGTGGTAGGGTAGTAATCAAAGTACAGTGGGAACTCACACGAGACAAATGACGATCCCCAGGTCGATGAACTAACCTGCACACATGTCACCAGGGAACTGCCATCTGACGTCTGGTATATGACCAACT
This sequence comes from Agapanthus africanus, assembly GCA_030015575.1. Classification (NCBI taxonomy): domain Eukaryota; kingdom Viridiplantae; phylum Streptophyta; class Magnoliopsida; order Asparagales; family Amaryllidaceae; genus Agapanthus; species Agapanthus africanus. Next base: position 336,140,706 of record CM057339.1, on the reverse strand, counting down.
AGCATGTTCCCGGCGAGTCCTGTCCGGTGTACTCATAACCCAATGAGCACCTGTATACATCTTAGGTGATCCAACTGACACCGGTGGCTTGTGAGACCGGCCACCGCCCCTCGTCGGGGTCTCGACTGTATACACTAGTCTACTAATGGAGTATCGATGCCCAGTCTCGAAACTCCCACGACTAGGGACCTTTTAAGGAAAAGCTTATAGACCCCCAGCTCCCACTTATATGATCGCCCTCATACTGCTGGTGGTCAAGCAAGAATCCTAGGGGCTCTATCAACGTGTAATAGCGACGTGTCAGGTCACCTAAACCAGTACACGATGATAAAGGTAAACCAGATAGCATACTATCATCACGAGTAAGACTGTCCTACCGGGATAGGTCCTCCCTCAATCATTACAATCACGTACCTGTGACCTAATAATTGACTCTGAGGGCACTATCTCCAACAAAATTAAATAATACAGGGGTTATGGGGGGAGTTAAAGGGTCGCAACAGGTGAAGAAAATTAGAGTTTCGGCTGAGTCGGACCGGCGGCGCCGGCCGAGTCGGCCGAGTCGCCGGCCCTATTCGGCCGAGTCGGCCGCGTCTCCTTGCCTTGTGTCCCGACGCTTGATTTTGACTCGTGGACCCGTTTTTTATTCTTTAACTTACCCTATAACGTGTAGTGCACGTGTAGACTCTTGGGTTTCTAAAAGATTAAAAGAATTTAATTAAAAAATGTACGGTTGATGGGATTTGAACTCTGGTGCTTTAGTTCAGCAGTGCAAGGTCTTACCAATGAGCTACAAGCTCCTTCTTACTGTTCAAAAGTAAATCAAATACTTATAGTACTCACAGAAATTGTAAATACCCCAAGTATACATTAACTTTTAATCAATTTTATGTACACAAGAATTGAAGTTGTTACAGTCTACCTTCCTTACAAAAATTTCTTTCTCGAAATTTACAATTTATTTTAAGGACTAGTTTACAAATAGGTGAGGGTATCTTGCATGCATCTCATCTTCCCTTTCCCATGTTGATTCTCCTGTAGTATCTTTTCTCCACATCACTCGAATCAAGTTGACTTCCTTGTTCCGAAGTGACTTCACTTTCCTGTCCAGGATCTCAACAGGTTGCTGCTCACAAGATAAGTCGGTTTGTACAGTGAGCTCAGAATGATCGAGAATATGGCTGGGGTCACTCACATACCTTTTGAGTTGGGATATGTGGAATACATTGTGTACTTTTTCCAATGAAGGTGGAAGTGCCAAGCGATAAGCCACTTCACCGACTCGTTTGAGTATGTCGAACGGTCCAATGTATCTCGGACTTAGCTTACCCTGTCTTCGAAATCGAATCACTCCGCGGTTCGGAGATATCTTTAGAAATACATGATCTCTCGGCTGTAACTCCAAATGACGACGCTTTGCATCAGCCCAGTGCTTCTGTCGATCTTGGGCTATGCGCATTCTTTCCCTGATAGTGCGGACTACGTCAACAATTTCTACTATCATCTCGGGTCCAAGAAGTTCTCTATCACCGATGTCGTCCCAACTTAATGGTGATCGACACTTCCTTCCATTGAGTGCTACAAAAGGTGCAATTCCGATACTTGCTTGGTAGCTGTTGTTGTATGAAAACTCCACAAGATGTAGGTGATCTTCCCACGATCCTCCGAAGTCTAACATACACGCTCTGAGCATATCCTCCAAGATCTAAATAGTTCGCTCAGACTGACCATCTGTTTATGGATGATAAGCTGTGCTGAAGTTCAGACTTGTTGCCAAGCTCGCTTGCAGACTCTGCCGAAATTGTGATCGGAACCTGGTGTCACAATCGGAGACAATGCAAACCGGTACTCCATGAAGTCTCACAATTTCCTGTATGAGTTCATGGATATCAGAGATAGTACACTATGAAGAGTTTAAATCTTAAGTAGATTCTTACCTCCATGTACTTCATTGCTAATGTCTCAGTAGATAGGCCAACTCGAAATGGGATGAAGTGACCCGACTTTGTGAGTCGATCCACAATAACCGATACCGTATCATTACCCTTTGTGCTGTAAGGGAGTGCAGTCACAAAATCCATTGTGATGTGTTGCCACATCCATTCTGGGATCGGTAACGGTTGAAGTAATCCAGCAGTCCTGTGATGTTCAGCCTTTACTTGCTGACACACCAAGCATTTAGCGACGCTTCTGGCTACTTCACGCTTTATTCCATGCCACCAGTAATTTTTACGTAGATCTTTGTACATCTTTGTACCTCCAGGGTGTACTGAGTAGGGAAAGCTATGAGCTTCTTTCATTAACTCTTCCCGAATAGAACCTTTTGGTACACACAATCTGCTGATGTATCTCAAAGATACGTCTTCATAGATGATGAAATCTGTTCTGAGTCCATTCTCTACTTGTTCTCTGATCTTTTGCAACTTAGCATCACTTGCTTGAGCTGCTTTGATCTGATTGACAATTGTAGATTGAACTTGTAAAATCATCAAGTTTGAAGCGTTACGTGGCATGAGTACTTCAATCTCCATCTGATGCAAGTCTTGTTGAAGCTTCCACTGGGTGGTGAGATTCATTGCTAAAGGTTGGAGACTAAGGGCATTAGGTACCGCATTCACCTTCCCTGGATGATATTGTAGGTTGATTTCGAAGTCCGCCATGAGTTCTAACCATCGTCTCTGCCGCATATTCAACTCCTTTTGAGTAAACACATATTTCAGACTCTTGTGATCTATGTATATGTTCACTCGTTCACCAAGAAGATAATAGCGCCAAATCTTAAGAGCAAAGATAACGGCTGCCAATTCCAAATCATGCGTCGGGTAATTGCACTCATGAATCTTCAGCTGTCTTGAAGCATAAGCCACAACCTTTCCGTGCTGATGTAGAACACATCCTAATCCCTTACCGGATGCATCACAATGCACTTCGAAATCTCTAGATTGGTCCGACATAATGAGAATAGGCGTTGATGTCAACCTTGACTTGAGTTCTATGAAATCTTGCTCGCATGCTTCTGACCACACGAATTCTTCATCTTTGCGTGTGAGCTTGGTCAGGGGTGTTGCTATCTTCAAAAATCCTTCAATGAACCTTCTGTAATATCCAGCTAAACCCAAGAAGCTCTGAATGTCCTTCACTGACTTTAGTGTCGGCCATTCGCTTACTGCTGAAACTTTCGCTGGGTCTACAGAGATTCCTTCGCCTGATACAATATGTCCGAGGAAACCAACTTGATTTAACCAAAATTTGCATTTGTTGTACATTGCATAGAGTTGATGTTGTCGTAGAGTTTCCAGGACAATTCGTAGGTGCTCGGCATGTTCTTTCTGACTCTTTGAATACACTAGTATGTCGTTGATGAAGATGACAATGAACCTGTCTAGGTACTCCCGGAAAACTTGATTCATTAGGTTCATGAATATTGCTGGTGCGTTGGTCACTCCGAATGGCATCACAAGAAATTCGTAATGTCTATAACGAGTTCTTAATACTGTTTTATGAATATCAGCTTCCTTGACCTTCACCTGATGATAACCTGAACGAAGATCTAATTTGGAGAAAACACAAGATCCACTTAGCTGATCAAATAAATCGTCGATATGCAGTAGCGGATACTTGTTCTTTATCGTTACTTCGTTCAAGGCTCTATAATCGATGCACATTCTGTATAAACCTTCCTTCTTCTTCAAAAGTAGAACTGGAGATCCCCAACTTAAAGTGCTGAGACGAATCCATCCTTTCGCCAATAATTCGTCCAACTGAGTTCGGACTTCCTTCAAACCTTCCGGACTTAATCGATAAGGTGCTTTGATCACTGTTTGTGCTCCTGGTACTAAATCAATGCTGAATTCAAGAGCTCGATCGTGAGGCAAATCTGATATATCGTCAAGAAACACATTGTCGAACTCTCGAACTACTTCTGTCTTTGATCCTTCCTCTGCTATAATTGCCGCAATCACTGCCTTCTTTGGTTTCGCCTTGTAAGTGCTTGGCTCCAGTGTACGGTCTCCACTTTTGAAATAGAAAATCGGATGCTCTGGAATCTTGAATACTACCCTCCTTTGATGACAGTCAATTGTAGCATAAAATGTTCCGAGCCAATCCATATCTAGAACCACATTGAAGTTCGGTATGTCCAGCACCTTAAAGTCAGCATAGAATTCTCTGCTGCAGGCGACTACTGGACACAAGCTGTATCCCGTTGTTTCCTTTATAACGCCATTTCCTGAACTGACATTCCAGCTGGACACAAGCAGTGTGACTGGGATCACATGAGTTTGGACGAACCGTTGCGACATAAAGCAATGAGATGCTCTGGTATCGAAAAGTGCTAGTGCAGAGAGTGAGGCTACTAAGATTGTACCTAAAGTATGTAGGATATGTTTTAGGTATAGGGAAAAGTCTGTAGGTAGGTGTTAAGACTGAAAGAAAAGCTTGAGAAGAAAGGGTTACCAGTGATGACTTAGCTAGTGGCATCGGCTTCTTCCACGGTCATCGTGAAAGCCTGTGGCCGTAGTACATTCCTCCTGGCCGGAGGAGCATTCCTCGGAACGTTCCATTGAGCATGATGGAACTGACGAGGAGGAGGTGCAGTCGGTGGTCCTCGAGTAGGTGGAGCAGGTAGTGCAAGTCTCGGAGCAGGTGCTTGGATGGCTGGGCGCTGCGGGCAAGTGATTGCTGGCCTGGGTGCAGCATATGAGTTTTGTCTACGAGGACAAGACCCAATATCGTGAGTAGCTGAGCCGCAGACTAAACAAAGACGATTTGCATGCTAGCAGTCTTTCATCTGATGTCCATCTCTCCTACAGTAAGTACAAAAGGCTGGGCTGGGCCGGTTGATTGGTACTCTCGGTCTCTTTGGCACAAATGGTGGCCTAAAAGAGGCTCCTCCTGCCATCTGGTTGGCAGGGCGCTTAACTCCAGCAGATTGAGATCTGCCCCTCATCTTTACCACTGCCTCATAACAGCGGGCAGCTTTCAGAGCCGATTCATGAGTCGGAAAATCTCCTGTGGCTAGTGCAGCCTGGATCTCCGAATCTAACCCTTGTTGAAATCGACGGGCTCTGATCTCATCCGTCGGTATCAGGTGTGCCGCAAATCTGTTAAAATATTGTGTTAGCTGTGAAAGAATCTAATTATTGAGACATATCTTACCGACTGAGCATGGTGAACTCAGCATCATATTCATCTACTGACTTAGTCTACATTGAAACTTGTTGTAGATGGATGAACTGATGTTCCATATCGAACCTGGCAGTCTCAGGGAAATAATTTGCGTCGAACATGTCGCGGAAAGTCTTCCATTCGATGGGCTGAGTGAGGCGGCTTTCTTCCGCCTTCCACTAAACCCGTGCATCATCCGTGAGCTGCAACTTCGCAACACGAACCCAAGCTATCTCTGGCACTTGTGCCGTTGCTAGATCATCTTTGATGCTTTGAGCCCATTCCTCAGCTTCTAGAGGGCTCTCTTTTCCTGCGAACTGCTTGGGGTGCAAGGCCCTGAATTGCTTCACCCCAGGTGCTTCTGTCTCTGGACGGTTCATCAAGATAGCAGTCTGCTGCTGCTGTCCTTCCAGGAGGCTGCGGATTGTCTCAAGCAGAACCGTTTGCTCGTTGATCGGAGCAGCGATGGCAGATGTGAGTGGTAGAGGTGGAGGAATGTTGTTGACATTCGTGCTAGTGTTGTTTGGGGGAATCCATAACTTTGAAAGAAAAATTTGGATTATGACAGATTCAAAGTATATGAAATGATAAGATTCAATAAGTATGAATTGTAAAGAATGTTTTCAGTTGCTGGTTCTTATGTTATATTGCTTAAGTTGTCCACGCAGAATGGACCTGTATGTCCATACAGCATGAACCGACCTGTAAGTCCACACATATCGGACCTGCATGGGCCACCAACAAAATCTGTCATGCCCCGCTTCCCGGTGTACGGCCAAGGGGACGCGACTGGCCGCTACGTATTTACTCAGAAGTAAATACGTTAAGCGTATCTAAGCAATATATGTAAAATGCACAAGAGACAGGATGTAAATGAACATCAATTTTATTTATTAACATTCTTTTTACAATACATCTAAAAAGTAAATACATGGAAAGAAAAGCAATGCCTAAAAAGTGGCATAACAGAAATGGAAAATACAGAATGTAAATGTGTACAAGGAATCTAATGCTCTGGGTCGAAAGCTAGCTGGTCCAAATCCTCGCTGGTGGGATCGATCTCCAGTGAGTCCGAATCACCTGACGACATTCCAAAGAAGAAGAAAGAGAATGTTATCAGTGAACAAATCACTCGATAAGTCTCATAAATAGACAAGAATGGAATAGACAGAATAGAGAATATATTGTTATAATATTGTATTTAATGTTAATGTTGTTGTTTGTAGCTTGGTACAGAAAAGCCCGGTGTATACGAGAGTGTTAGTTATATGTATGCCCTAGAGGCTATTATTGTACATGTGATGTATATTGTAGTGGATGCTTGGACATATATAGGGAGGACTTTCTTACTCGACATGATAGTATGCTATCTGGTTGCTCTTTATCTTAACATGTACACTTATTGTCTCTTTATTACATATTGATAAAGCCCTTAGGATGAGTGCTTAACAACCAGGACTGTTTCGCCCAATCAGAGCAAAGCTCTGTTTGAATTCAAAATTCAAATTTTGAAGCAACGCTTCAAGTCTCGGGCGCAACGCGCCACGCGTCAGGCGCTAATACGTCAGCGCAACGCCTAAGAAGGTGCGCCCAATCAGAGCAAAGCTCTGTTTAAAGGAAGCAACGCTTCAGTTGCACATGCACTGCGCTGCGCGACGCGTGTCAGCGCAGACGCACTTGCGCTGTTGCGCTGCGCTGTGCGCTGCGCGACACGTGTCAGCGCAGACGCGCTAGCGCAGTTGCGCTGCGCTGTGCGCTGCGCGACACGTGTCACGCGCTGAAGCATCTGCGCCAAATAGAATTAAATTTCTAAGAAATCTTTTCTGTTCTTGTTAAAACAAGAAGATTTTCTTCTGCAAAGCAGAAGCCCTTGGATCAAAGATCCAACGGTGGGGAAAATTCCCCAAATCATTCAGAAAAAGATTTATGTAACAAATCTAACTAATTTATGGGCACTATAAAAAGGACCCTAGGCCTCAATTCAAAGGCATCAAGATCCTTCTAAAAAAAAGAGAGAGAAAGAAGAAAGCTCTTGAGAACTCCTCAAGAACAACAGAAGGTAAAAACCTTGAGGGAAAAGAGAAAATTCTCTTATGGGCAGATTATTGATCTAAGAACAAAATCAATAATTTTAAATAAAATATATATATATATAAATAAGTAATAATAGTGCTTTGCACTTTTTTATGAACCTCTGGTTCTTGAAATAAAAAAGAAAAATTTATTTTTCTTTGATCTAAATGTAGATCAAGAAATTAAATAGTGCTTTGCACTTCTGTTCTTGAATCTAAAAGATTCTTAGTGCTCTGCACTTACAAACTGCGCTAGAGCTTTGCTCTCTGGAATTGGTGCAACTCACCAGAGCGCGCCACGTGTCAGCAGCGCAACAGCGCAGCGCACTTGTGCAGCGCACTGCACTATTGCGCTTGCGCTCACCAGAGCGCGCCACGTGTCAGCAGCGCAACAGCGCAGCACACTAACGCAGCGCACTGCGCTGTTGCGCTTGCGCTTACTAGAGCATGACACGTGTCCTAACCATAAGCGCTTGCGCTCAGTAATTGGCGCAAACCGCCTGATAAATGCAATGCATTTCTCAAAGGGCCAGGCCCAAGTCAAAAGACCAAGCAGGCCTAATTAAATTGATGCTCTGCATCATTTATAAATGGGCAGAGCCCAAACAAAATAATATAAATGCTATGCATTTTAAAAGGGGCAGAGCCCAAACAAAGCAGATGCCTTGCAGAGCCCAGAATAAATTGATGCTCTGCATCAATCATGAGCAGAGCCCAAACAAAAAATAAATTGATGCAATGCATTATTTAAAAATGGGCCAAGCCCTAGCACAGGTCTAGCAGACCAAAAACAAATAAAAGGCGTTGAATATTTTTCAACTGGACTTAGCCCAATTTTGGCCGTAAGTCCTCAAATTAAATTGACTGAGCAAGATTGCTCTCTTAAATCAATTTACTACTGGTTCGAGGGTACATCTCCGAACTCCTCTGACACAAGTCGTTGTAATCATTCAACGTCGTCAGAGAGGTGACGGGTCCCAACGACCACACATGAAAATGGACTGCGGGGTCCTTAAACTCGTGGACCGAAACGTCCCTAAACTAATATCGGGCCGAAACGTCCCTAAACTAATATCGGACCGAAACGTCCCTAAACTAATATCGGACCGAAACGTCCCTAAACTAATAATGGACCACCACGTCCCTAAACTGGCGATGGACCACCACGTCCCTAAACTGGCACAATAGAGCTCAAATGCTCTTTTGTCGGATCTAAACGGTCCCGTTAAGTTGATCTTAGTCTCAAACTGGACTAATGTATCCCCAACAAACGTTTGAGTCGATCTTAGCCCCAAATATGGCTAACGTATCCTTAGACATTTAAATGAATGATAAAACTCTAAATCAATTTTGGTTCAAGGGTACATCTCTGAACTCCTCTGACATCCATCGTTGTAATCCTTCAACGACGTCAGAGAAGTGATGAGTCCCGATGGCCATATATATTAAATAGATCACTACATCAACTTGATCTTAGTCCAAAACAGAACTAATGTATCCTTGACGAACGTTTAAGTTAATCTTAGCCGCAACGCGACTAATGTATCCTTAAACTAAAAACACCAAACCCAAATCTAAGTAAATACGGATTTGGACTAATCCACGTCCTACGGGCGACGGCATCACTCAGTCTCCATATACAATCCACGGGCAACCACAAATAAAACAAACACACACGACACGAAGTGAAATTCTGGAGAAGGAGAAAGTTGTTACCGCGATGCGGTAGCGTAATTAACTGCAGGGGCTTGCGCCTGCAGGGAAGAGCGTCCCCACAATCAAAAACCCCTCACCCTGAGGGGGAATCTGACGAAGTCTGCTACATCGGCCGCATCCGTCTAAACCTCCGATACACGGTGCCATAAATCAACTCGGCATCTTCGGAGAAGTAGACGGATAAAACCATATAGCATCTGCCCCGAATCTCAGGCAAGACGCAAAGTCTAGGCCGCCGTTCGGAGGGGAACAGATTCTGGCACGCCCGGCGGGACATTTTCCTCTTTCCACTCTACACTTCATGTGTCGTCTTCGCGAACCAATCGCGGTTTGTTAAAAGGTTGCCTTCGGATTTCAAATTGCTAAGATTTGGTCTTTTGTCTGGCGCAGAACTCAAGCATCCATGGATTCTAACTGCTCCAACTGCGCAAAGTACCACTGCAACGGACGCTCCATCTCACCTAGAGGTGTGGCATATGGGCCCCAAGCGGCCTCTTTCCTCACTCTGCCAGTAGACCAGGTGACCCAAGCCACCACTGGCTTATTCTTCGGGACCATGATCCCACCGACAAGCTTCTCTATGCCGATACCTTCACCGGAGGTGAACAAGAAGTCAGTCTTCGACCGACTCACTGCCGCGACGGCCCCTGTCAACGGATCGCCCGCTACCAGACCGACAGCCTCTGTTTTCACCAAGCTAGATCAGGACTCTAAACGGGCTGTCCCAAGGAAGGCAATGACTGCTGCTCCAGAAGTCGTTAAAGCGGCTTCCCCTGTCAAAGAGTCAGTCTTTTCAAGACTGACGATTCCCGTTCCTGCCCCTATACAAAGGTCTGTCTTTGACAGATTGGATATTACCCCACAAGGAACAACCTCAGTTTTTAAAAGGTTAACACCGACGGTGCCTCATTCAGACAGGGGGCAAAAAGAAGTTATCTCTATCCGAGCCAATCCCAACGGCTCGTCGTGCTCGACGTCGCCATTGGCAACGAGTGAGGAAGGCAGGGGGCAACTCCCCCTCACGGCTAACTCCACCTGCTCCAATGGCGGAGGTCAATGCTGCTGTTCCAACTGGGAACAGCTTCGAACTGCTGAGGAGGGTACGTAAGAATTCTCCAACCGCTACATTGAAAAGATCTCCTCCGCCTGTGGAGAGAGCTCCTGAAACAAAACAAGAACAGCCCCCTCAACGGCTGTCTTCAAGGATTTATAAAGTTTGGCGAAGGGTTCAAGACTCTGTGATTGACCCAGGTCACTTTCGTCGCCAGAAAAAGGTGAAGGTGGAAAAAGACAAGGATTGTCCCGTTAAACAGCAGGGGACAGCAGCTGCTAGGGTGCCCCTTTCAATGACCCCTTCCACCTCAACGGCCCACAAAAGAAGGAGGCCAAGGAAGACTCCCGTGTCAGCGGCAAAAGTTAAAAATGATGAAACTAAACGCCCCAAGTCAGGGGGCATAACAGTTCATACGGTTTACATGATATCGGGAAAAGAAGACAGCCGTATGTCCACGGGCCATAGACCGCTTACACGGTCAGTGACCAAGGCTCAGGAGCAGCAACAGAAGCTCCAGGAGAAGATGAGCGCTATGGCTGCACTTACAGGGCCAAACGAAAGCCCTGGAACCTCTTCAGAAGAACGTCAAGAACAAGAAACGGACACTGAATTCCTTCGGCGCGTACTAGAGAAGAAGGATAGAGAAGCTGCGGAGCATGCAGCCAACATAAAGAAAATGGCCCTCCTGTTCCAGGATATGGTGGGTATGATGATTCAACAAGATCCACCTGCTGGAGATCTCCCGATCATTCTTGAAGACGATAGGGGAGAGACATCAAATCCTCCACCGGCTTTATCCGCAGCTAAAGAGGATACCATATCAAAGGCTGATTTGGATGAATACATCGCCCAGCAAATACGGGTGCACCAGGCGACTGAAGCAGCCGGTCGGGTCGTAAAGACAGGGCGGCCATATCCGGGTTGGTACGATCAAATTAAGTACCCGACAGGCTATACAATCCCTAAATTTCATGTCTACAAGGGGACGGGCAATCCTCATCAGCATGTCGCCCAGTTCAGAGCGCTCTGCGGCAACACCGGCGGCGATGACAAGTTGTTGCTTCGCCAATTTGTTGGAAGCTTATCAGATACGGCGTTCGAATGGTATTCTGAGCTCCCCAATGACTCTATTAAAACATTTGCGGAGATGGAGCTGCTGTTTACCCAACGTTTTGCAAGTGCCAGTGAACGTACCCCGATGACGGCACTGATTAACGCCAGGGTAAAACCCGGCGAGACATGGGTTCAGTACGCTATACGGTGGCGTAATCTATGGTCGAAGTGCGAACAGCACATAGAAGAAGCGCCTGCGGTGGGAATGTTTGTTGGAACCCTTGATCCACAAGCAACCATCTCACAGTTCATGATGTTCTTCAAGCCGACTTTCTTCCAGGCTTTGATCGACAAACTAGCCCAGATGGGCCATAAACCCCCTCTCCCAAAGCCGGACTCCCGAAACGACAAAGGAAAGGGAAAAGCGATCATTGTCGCTAATGCTCAGCAACAACCGAGCGACTTGAAGCCGGTTGCTCGTCCAAACAATACGCGCCCGTACGTACCCCTTGAGGATAGGATGGGACGTCCCTACTCCTTCCCCCGCGATAAAACGAGGAGGCTATTCGAGCTGGCATTGCGCAACAGACTCATAAATCTGCCAGATCCAAAATGTCCGTTGCAACCGAACGACGTCAACGAGCCCAATTACTGCCCTTACCATCGAGTGCTAGGCCATCCCATCGAGGATTGCTACGTTTTTAAAAATTGGCTTGAGAACCAATACCGTCAGGGCAAATTTGCGCTATCTGACAAATGGAAGGTGAATCCCCCGCAACCCCATACCTCTAAGGGGACGAATACGCCGGGGGCAATATGCTCCGTCATTGAGGAAGCTCCTTGGGAGGTCGTATTATCAGCCAAGACAAAGAGGATGCTAAACGATCTTCAGACATGTCCAGCGGTCAAGTGGAAGAACCCCTTGGAACCGCAAGTCATTGAGGGGATGTTGAAGCCACGTCCGACTTCGAAGACCGATGGTGGTGGTTCAAGCATTCATAGCCAGCCGTCAAAATCTTCGAAAAAGAAGAGGAAGAAATCAAAGAAGTCCGTGAAGCATGGCGACAAGCGCACGGACTTACAAAAGCAAATTGACGCGCTAGATGAATACAACCAAAAGGCGCGGACTCCCATTACGCTCCAAGAGTTCCTTGATCACGTCTTTCAAAAAGAAGATGAGGGAGAAAGTTCATCGGATGAATCTGAGGAATATGTGGCGAGCTGTCATATGATCTCCCATTCGATCACGAACGACGAAGAGACTTCTGGCACTAAAACGCTGGGGGCAAGTGCCGAATCAAGAGCTCCGGAGTTATCAGTCGAAATGATTGACGCGTTTCTTAATGAAGCTCGATTGAAAAGTAAAGCTGATCGAGAACGCGAGATGGCTATATTTGAAAGGGCCAAACGCCAGCGACTTGAGGAAATAGCTGAAATGGTCCCGCTGGAGCAAAATGCCTCCACCGCTGACAAAAGCCAATTCAAGATAAAGAAGAGGTTTGCTAAGGCCATATCAATGGGCATGAAGCTACCATCCTTTGAAGGAAAAATTACTGGTGAAGCGAAAATGCACCCGTCTTATTACTTATATCATCAGAAGGTTTCTCACCCCACTCAGGAGTGCAAAGCTTTCGATAGATGGTGGCAAGGATACGTCGCTAATCGACAACGCTTTAAATGGGAAAAGCGTAAAATTCGTCGGGAGCAAAGAAACACGACCGAAGAGCTTGAAAGAATTGCCGGCAACTGTCACATGGTTAACACTGGCGGGTCACAAGTGCCTACATTCGGGAGCGATTCTGATGAGGAGCTAGAAATTGCCCCTCTCTTTAAAGAATCAACTTCGGGAAAAGATGAAGAGCCAATGGTCTGCGAAAATATCCGGCTGCGGAATCGGACACTACCTGAGAAGAATCTCGGACCTCTAAACAAGAAAGACAAAGGGAAAGTGAAAATCTCCGAAGATATCGCCTTGGATGACCGAGTCGCGGAAGAGTTAAACGCCGAAAACCCGCCGAAGAGAAATAAGGTGGATTACAACGTTCTGGCGCATCTGAGAAAACTACCCTCTCAACTCAGCATCCTTGATGCCTTATTACTATCAAAAGAGGCGAGGGATTCTTTGATTAAGGCGCTACAAGACCCGGACCAGTTCCAAGCCTTCCTAGCCGAAGAAAAGATGAAGGACGAATTAGAAGAGGTGCACACGGCCGACGTTGCTTTTGGTGATGAAGACCTTCTCCTCGGGACATGCGACCACAATCGTCCCCTTTATGTCTCAGGATACTGCCATGACATAAAGATAGGTAAAATCTTGGTCGATAACGGATCGTCTGTTAATTTGCTCAATGTGCGGGTGTTAAAGGAAATTTGCATGAGTGTCCAACACCTCGCCCGAGACAAAATCACCATCTCCGGATTCGACTCCCAATCATCAAAAACTCTGGGATCTGTGATATTAACGCTACGCTTCGGGTTGCTCGTCACAGACATCAAATTCTATGTTATAGACGCCAAGATGTGCTACAATGCTCTGCTCGGCCGACCATGGCTACACGAGTACAATATCATCCCTTCTACACAGCATCAGTGCATGAAGTATTGTAGGGATGGCCTCGAGTACACTGTGGCCGGAGAATTGAATCCGTTTTCCGTGAATGAAGTTCGCAAGTATAAAGATGCCAAATACTTCTTGCCGAGTTTCGAAGACACGGAGAGGTGTCACAAGCCGGAGAACAAAACTAACGCAACCATCCCTGTCTTCGGCAGTGATACCGAGGAAGAAGAGGATATAATTTATTCGGGTCCGCCCCAATACACCGAGCCGGGACCATCCGCCCCTTCACTGATCTTTGGTAGTGATTCAGAGGACGAAGTCCATGCTGTATTCCCTGCTCGGCTTTCAATACGAGCTTCTGCTGATGAAGAGCGAAGTCTACAGCTGGCCATGGTGCCGCTTGAACATTATAAAGAACTAGACGCGCCCGCCAACGATAGTGTGGAAGAATTGCGGACATTTTATGTCCCTCCCGGACGAAAAGGCGATAGGGCAATCCTATTCTACCGTTCCGAAGGAAACAAGGTGGAAAAAGAACTTTGGCACGGTGCGGATCCAACGCTGGACAGACTTCAGCCCATCCGTCTACCTCGATATTATACGGAAGGCTTGAGGAGACTGCTGAAACGCCAGGGGATACCTTTCGAACAGACCGTTAGGAAGGCCAAATTCTATGACAGGGTTTGGAACGTCCCCGGAACTCAGCACAAGCTACCTAATGGGAGGTTGGAGATGATCGGGCTCGGATACATTCGCTCCAGGAAACGAGAGCTGCTCCGCGACTGTTACGTCGTGCATAATTCTGATGAAGAAGCAGATGCTTAAGAGAAAAACGCTAATCCTGAACCAGCAAAAGTTCCTGATACAAAACCGCCCAGTCCATCATTTGAAGACCAGATGGGCAAACTTATAAGGGAAGCGGGTCAAAAAGCCCGAGATGATCACAATCGTGAAATGGCGATCTATGAGAAAGCCAAAACACAGCGCCTCCTTCAACGGGCAGTAAAAGACGAAGATGCTGCCCCATGTCAACCTGATACAAAAAGGGCTCGACGCGGAGGCAGAAACAAGTCGAAAGGCCGAAGAGGCGCTCAACAGCAACAAAGCAGGGCTAAGAAGCTACGCAAACGAGAATCGAGCGTTATTGACCAATCCCTCATGAAGAAAATGGGTCGAGCATATTCGTTTCCTCGGGAAAAGACGATGAAGATACTCGATCTTGCCCTAAAGCACCAAATGCTTACATTGCCGGAGTCTAAGCATCCCGAACAAGCGGGCGAAGCCTCACTCCCAGACTATTGCTCTTACCATCGAGTGATAGGTCATTCTCTCGAAGATTGCTTCACCTTTAAAAATTGGGTTGAAGATCAGTACCAGCTCGGCAAGTTCGCTCTGTCTGACAACTGGAGGGTAACGCCGCCACGAAAGCACGAGCCTAAGACCACAAAAGAAGAACCAGTTCCATATTGGGACTGGAAGCGAATTCGTACCTGTCACATGATAACAATACTAAAAGGAGAACCCGAGAACATGGACAGCCTTCCTTGGTGCCTCGAAAACAACAATGATGAGGTAATCTCATAATTTCCCCCAGCTCCGAAAGAACTGGAGTATGGAATACGTACCACTATAGATAACCTCAAGAAAATCGAGTTGGGGACGGTAAACGATCCGCGACCGACATTCGTCAGCGAGCTGCTGTCTGAAGAGAGGGTGGCTGTGTTAAAAGACGTCCTTGTGCTGCATAAAGATTGCTTCGCATGGAACTATTTCGAGATGCCAGGACTAGATCCAGAAGTCGCTGTACATAGACTAGCAATATCCCCACACGTCGAACCAGCCAAACAGGCACCGAGAAGAATGCGACTCGAGCTTGAGATGAGCATCAATACCGAGGTTAAAAAGTTAATCGACTCTGGCTTCATCCAGGAAGTTCAATACCCTGAATGGATCGTTAACATCGTTCCGGTGATGAAGAAAAATGGGACGGTGCGCATATGCGTGGACTTTCGGGATCTTAATAAAGCTTGCCCGAAGGATGATTTCCCGGTGCCAGTCACCGAATTGATGATAGACAATACATCCACTCATGAGGTTTTCTCCTTCATGGACGGCTCATCGGGGTATAACCAGATAAAGATGCATCCCGAATACCAGAAACACACCGCCTTCAGGACCCCTTTAGGAATATTCTGTTATAAAGTGATGCCCTTCGGTTTAAAGAACGCCGGTGCTACTTATCAGAGGGCCATGACAAAGATCTTCGACGACCTTATACACGAAATCGTCGAATGCTATATCGACGATCTCGTGGTTAAAAGCAAATCATACGAAGTGTTAGTTGTATGTATGCCCTAGAGGCCAGTATTGTACAGATGATGTATATTATATTGGATGCTTGGACATATATAGAGATGACTTTCTCTCTCGATATGATAGTATGCTATCTGGTTACTCTTTATCTTAACATGTACACTTGTCTCTTTAAACTGTCTTATAGTTACATGTTGGTAAAGCCCTTAGGATGTGTACTTGACTACCTGGACTATGATGCAGATCATACTAGTGGGGACATGGTAGTCCATAAGTACATCCTTCAAGGTCCCTAGTCGTGGGTGTATCGAGACGGGGCATCGATATACCAGAGTAGACTAGCGTGTACGCTTCTCGACCCATGAGATGGGCGATGGATGATCCCATATCCATTGGTGTTTGACATCAGAGATGGTATACGGGTGCTCAGTGGAGACTGGGTACACTGGACGGACTCACCGAGAACTCCCAGATGGTATTATACCTCACGTCAGATGGCAGTTCACAGGTGACACTTGTACAGGTTAGTCTGTAGACCCGAGATCGTCATAGAGTCTTGTGTGATTCCCACTGTGCTTTGATCTCCACCTTACCACGTCCATGAGGGCACGCAAAACGGTGGTCTTTGGGTACAGTCCCGAGTCACATGGAGGCAATGAGCGATAGGAGGGGTTTCGTCTCTCCCGGTATTGGGGGTTGATGTTGCGCTGTGCTCGATTGGCCGTAACAGGGAAGTCCCTGGCCAGAGCTGATCAGAGATTTGCTGGTAAGTGTTACCAGTAGTTTCTCGACCCGTTATGAGCCTCACATCGGCATGACTTATCGGTTATTGGGGTCTGACGTTTACCACCCCTAAACTTGATATGCGACGTATCAGACGAACAGACCGGACTGTACGGTAAGTGTTACTGGTTGGATTCACAGGAGTGTGAGCGGGCTAGCTCATCGATCTTCTGATCTCTCAATAACCGGATGGCCGTTACGTTTAGCAGACCGCTTGCGGCTTGTGGGTGCTTGATATGATCATCATCTGCTACCGGCGTATTGACGAGTCTTTAGAGTCCTACACAGAGGTTTCCTGGCTCAAGCGAAACGAAATAGGAGCGCATATGAGATATGTGCGGGAGCGAGAATAATGCGTGTATGTGATACCGCATTTCATTCTCGCGATAAATGTTTCGATAGGTTATATTCGATATGACCTAGTTATCGGATCATTGATTCGATAAATCGATACATTGGATACTAGTCGGTTATGTGCGACATGACCGGATCATTGAATCAAATGTTGATTTAATGATTTAATGTATAATTATATATTTGATATATTACTTTGCATTAACTAGTATTGGTTCACTTTAAATGGATTTTCTCACTTGATGTACACATTGTATATGTGATATACTTTTGTACACTTGTTTGTATCATGTTTGATGATACTTGCTCACTTGGGTTTGTGTAAAGATTAAACCATGGTTATATGAATGATTAGGGTTTTGATTATTTACTTAGTTATTTATTTATATCTTCATTTTGGAAATTATTAAGGATGGTGGCTTATTTTGTTTTATATGTTGAAGCTTCTTGAAGGTTTGAACAAGTCCACCATTCTTATCTCATCCTTAACCCTAACCATTCCAACTAACCTTAGTTTAATCTCTACACTTGACCATGGTTTAGATTATGATAAGTATTCATTTTCTTTTCATTTTAGATATACTTATCATATTCTTTCTTCTTCTTGATCATCTTCTTCTTCAAGAAAAGCTTGATGCCATCAATGGCAACTTGAGCAAAAGTGAGTGAAATCCAATTCTAAAGTGAACCCACCTCCTATTTCTTCACCCTCTACCTCTTGCCAAGTTGTTTTGGGTGTTTTCTTCACAAGTTTCACAACTTGGTGAAGTTGGAGCTTGAACTTGTGCAACCTCGACGTAGATCATCTTCGGCACGAAGCCGACGACCTATTCCGCTCATTTCTCCGATGAAGCCGTCGCAAGAGTCCGAGATTCGAGATGGACAGCGAGGGAAAGACCACGTGGAGCTAAGGAAGTGGATAACCGGATCTACAAAGGTTGTAGCCTCCTTCCATTAGTTAAAGTGTTAACTAGTTTAGTTTTTCTCCTAGAATTCTAGTCTAAGATCCGTGTTAGGGTTTCTCGGCACCATAATTTTTGTAAATTGGCATGGTTGATGCCTTGTGAGACCTCTATAGGGTGCCTAGAAACCTTTCACTGGTATCAGAGCCTAGCTAGAGCCTTAGGCGAAGTCCTGACGACGTTTGAAGTCCAAACGAACCCGAAACCCTAAAACCCAAGTGCTCTCTGGACTTTTTCTATAATCTGGGATTTTTCCAGATTAAAAATATGCAGAAAAACCATCAGGAAATTATAAGAGTTTGTGTGAAATTCGACAGCCTAATTCCACTAAGTCGCCGCGGATCCGCGGCATGAGAATGGCTCATGCGGCGGTTCCGCGGCCGTACGGCCTCAATATATAAAGAATTTTGCACAGTAATTCTTAGTTTCCAGTGGTGATTTTCCTGGGTATTTTTAATAATTATTCAAGAGTTGAATTTTCTGGGGTTGCTTTGGGGATTCGGTGTTTCGATCGGGGTATCAAATTTCGTCTTTGTGTATTTCCGGATAATTTTTTTGAATATGTTAAAAAGTTCGACCGGATATAAATACCCAATTTTTCCCCTGTCGGGAAATTTCCAAGTGTTGGATTTTTCCGTAGTTTAACGACATTCTAAGTAGTGCAAGTAACGCGATGGACCCTCTAGAAGACAACAAACCTTAACTCGATTATGTGACCGTCTTGAACTGCCCTTTGA
This sequence comes from Agapanthus africanus, assembly GCA_030015575.1. NCBI lineage: Eukaryota > Viridiplantae > Streptophyta > Magnoliopsida > Asparagales > Amaryllidaceae > Agapanthus > Agapanthus africanus. The sequence goes on along the minus strand of CM057339.1, from coordinate 336,121,939 downwards.
ACCTTCGGGTTTGGGGCAGTACGGCGTGCCACATGTGAGGCGTTGGCTTGACCCTTCTACGGCTGGACCGTTGGTACTGAGGCACGAACTGAATGTTGTTAGACTTATTTCATGTGTTGAGCTGTATCGGGAAAACTTGGGTATTCGAATGTTCGATCGGAAAGTTTAACATTTTCTGTTTATCTGGAATGTGATACAATAATAGGAATTCACAAACAGTTATGAGATAACTGAATGAATGTTATAAATCTAGCGGTTTAGTTTCACTTGATATTGAAAAGAGTTTTCGATAATGAGACTAAAATGCGGGGTTTATAACTGTTAGGCATGTGATGTCTAAGTATTTCATTTGATTAGGCATGTGATGTCTAAATAGGTTGCGGATTCCAACTGTTGTAGTTTTACACTTTCTTTTCTGTGACCGTAAGTGTAGTATGTTCATATCGCCGGTTTCGTTGCTATACGTCAAGGACAATTGGGGTATGCATACTTACTTACGTTGATGACATGTGATGTTATGTGTTGCTGGATATGTTATATTGGATCGTCGTGTTTGAATAGCCGGGGGTTTTTATGTGAGATGAGTGTTTTTCATTTTCATTCATGTAAAAACTTGTATGTAATATTCTTTTTATTTGGGGCACTTCCAGGTAGCGGAAGATGTCACCCTTTGTATATTATTTACTTTTCCGCATTATGATAGACCCAAGGAGGGGAGCACAAGTAACCGGGTTCTGGGGTCCAGTGGGAGACCAACTCGAGGAGTCGAGTCCGGGTCTCCTAACCCTAGAATTGGCAACGTTGCTTGCCGCTCTCGTAGGGGTCTAGGGGTGTGGGATTGTCTATTCATCACGACCGTGGAATCCGTGTTTTATACTGGCTCGTATTGAAAACACGGACGTCCTAGTATATCCAATATTTCATATGTTTCTTCTGCTGCGATATCTGTGATGTGATCATGTGATGTTCTGTGATGGATATAGTATATAGTATATATGATATATTATATAGACGTTACTTATGTTTTACACCCGCGCTAGCCCTGCCCTGCTCTGTCGTTAGTTACCTAACCTAACGGTGCACGAGGGGACATCGAGGCGAATGCGGGTGGCATAAGTGTACGTCATATCTATCTGTGATGTTTAGGTATTTAAATGATGGGACTTCATTAATGTGATTAATGAATGGAAATAAACCTAAGATGTTGTAGAATCAAATTTTAAACACAACAGGTAGCTACAGTTCTTGCTTTGCACAGCGGTATATGTGATATATCCTGCACCTTATTCGATGAGTAAAGGACCGAGATCCCTTCACCGGGAGTGACTCCTTTAGCAATAACTGGCAGATGCTACACACTCGGTTTGATTTTTGATTTCTTCTATAGTTTCTGCTTTGCACAGTGATATATGTGATATATCCCGCACCTCATTCGACGAGGAAAGGGCCGACGATCCCTTCACCGGGAGTGACCCCTTTAGCAAAACTAGAAATGCCTCAAAATCACTCCATTTTAAAACTTCATTTGATTCTACAACGATATCAAGTTCATTACGCAATAGGTTTTCAGAAAAACCTTTCGTAGCCCTCCGTCATTTCAGATAAGTCCTGTTTAGTATTCGTGCTGCGTTTGTTGACCTTGTCAAGGCGCAGTGTGAGGTAGCTAACCAGTATTTATCTGCTTATGCATATGATGCAGATTGGGTTAGGGTAGTCGTACGGCCTTGTTGACCTTGTCAAGGGTCGTGCGGGTGGGTTTGATTCAATCAAGAAATGACGGGTTGAACTTGACTTACGGTCTATGGTTTGTTGACCTTGTCAAGGTCATAGATCGTTCGGGGCAAGATATTATCGGGAATTTCAAGTGTTGAAATTTGCAATGAGATTGCATACCTTCTATGAGATAGTTGGATCCCGATACCCACTGCGAGTAAGAGTTACTCCTGGGAGAGTCTTACACATTGCAATTAGCTGATCAAGTAGGTGTCTAGAAAGGTGTCAACGGGGTTACGCCTCTGGGAAAACGAGGTTTACATTAATTAGGTTCGTGCGAAAGCACGGGGGACCTCCCTCAAAGTACCGACACTGGCCTGGCTGAAAGATTGGCGAACTTGTAGTGTGTAATTAATCCCGGCTAGTCTTTCCTTTTAGGGTTTGAAGGAAAATTTGATAAAAAGCAGTGGGAGCCATCCTGATTAGATAAGATAATAGCCAATCTGATCTTGCACGAGCATACGCTAAAGTGTTTTCTTCTCTCTCTCTCCAGGTAGCGACCATTTCATGCCCTAATGAAGATAATAATATGGATGTATTGACCGAACCCGCATGTTATACTGTACTGGGGAACGTTGGTTCCGTTCTTTCTTATAAGAGTTATAGGAATGAACAGGATATAGGGGAATACCAGGATTCCCATGCCACCCGAATGAAGAAAGTACATGTTGATGCATTTTCTTCGGGTGTGTTCGTTACAGAGAACTGTTTATCCATTTGCTCTACGTCCTGGGTATTAGATACCGGGTCAGGATCCCATATATGTAATCAGTTACATGGGCTTAGGAAAGGTAGAGAACTTGGAGAAGGTGATAAAGACATTAGAGTTGGAAATGGTGCAATTGTTGCAGCTAAGACTGTCGGGGAATATCACCTTGTATTACCAACTGGTAATACATTGGTTCTGAACGAATGCTATTACATGCCGAACCTGATATGCAACATTATATCGGTTTCTTTATTAAGTAAAGAGGGATATAATTTTGTATTACAGGACAATGTTATGAACATTTTCCGTAACCAAAAGTTGGTTGGATCAGGCACGTTGTGCAATGACATTTATGTTCTAAATCAATCAACAGTTCTGAGCATAACAAACACACACAAGAGGAAGAGTTCAGAAATGAACGAATCTTTCTTGTGGCATTGTAGACTAGGTCACATCAATGCGACACGACTGGCTAAGTTGCATAAGGATGGATATTTAAATCCGTTTAAATTTTCATCTTATGACACTTGCCAGTCATGTCTCAAAGGCAAGATGACCAAAACTCCGTTTACGGGACACGGAGAAAGAGTTACCGAACTCTTGGGACTTATTCATAGTGATGTATGTGGTCCCATGTCTACACATGCCAGGGATGGTTCTTCATACTTCATTACATTCACTGACGATCTCTCTAGGTTCGGGTATGTGTTCCTGATGAAACACAAATCAGAAGCTTTTGAGAAATTTAGGGAATATAAACAAGAAGTTGAGAACTAAACCGGAAAAAGTATTAAAATCCTATGATCTGATCGAGGAGGAGAATACTTAAGCAATGAATTCCTGGACTTCCTAAAAGAGAATGGGATTCTCTCTCAGCTGACTCCTCCATATACACCACAGCACAACGGTGTATCAGAACGGAGGAACCGCACCCTATTAGATATGGTGCGCTCTATGATGAGCACAGCTGAGTTACCTATTTCCTTCTGGAGTTGTGCGCTGGAAACAGCAACATACCTATTGAATCAAGTCCCATCTAAATCTGTACCTACCACACCATATAAGATATGGAGTGGGAAGAGACCATATTTTAAACGAGTTAAGATATGGGGTTGTCCGGCCTATGTCAAAATGCAAAATCCGGACAAGCTCGAGGCACGGTCAGTTCTCTGCAAGTTTGTGGGATATCCAAAGAATTCTTATGGGTATTTTTTCTACCACAGTGAGGAACAAAAAGTGTTTGTTGCTCAACGTGCCACCTTTTTAGAAAAGGAATTCCTTGAAAAAGAAATTAGTGGCAAAGTGGTAGAGCTGGAAGAGGTTCCAGATACACAAACCGTAACTGAAGATTTAGTGGAACCAGAAGATTCAGTAGCTCCCAATGAACCTCAGCCTCTCCGCCGATCTAGTAGGGTTCCTCGCCAACCTGAGAGATACTACGGTTTTCTCATGGATGGTGGGAGCGAGGATTGCATCATGGAGGATGATGACCCAACTAGCTTCGAGCAGGCCATCACGAGTGGGGACTCAGTGAAATGGCTGGATGCTATGCGGTCTGAGATAGATTCCATGTACACCAACAAAGTATGGACTTTGGAAGTTTCTCCTGAAGGGGTAAAACCCATTGGGAGCAAGTGGATCTTCAAGAAAAAACTTGGTGTAGATGGGAAAGTGGAGACTTTCAAAGCTAGACTTGTAGCAAAGGGTTTTCGTCAAAGACCAGGTGTGGACTATGACGAAACCTTTTCTCCAGTGGCTATGCTTAAATCCATCCGGATCATGCTTGCCATCGCTGCATATCATGATTACGAAATCTGGCAAATGGATGTTAAGACCGCCTTTCTAAATGGTGATTTAGAAGAGTGCGTGTACATGACTCAGCCAGAGGGCTTCGTAGATAGTGGGAGCAGCGGGAAGGTGTGCAAGCTGCTTAAATCCATTTATGGATTAAAGCAAGCATCGCGGAGTTGGAACATCTGCTTTGACGTCGTTATCAAAAAGTTTGATTTCGTCAAAAACCCAGATGAACCTTGTATCTACAGGAAGGTCGCAGAGAGTAAGGTTGTCTTCCTCGTATTGTACGTGGATGACATACTCTTGATAGGAAATGATATTCCTATGCTGCAATTGGTCAAGCTCTTCTTATCACAAAGATTCTCAATGAAAGATCTTGGTGATGCCTCCTGCATATTGGGAATTAGGATCTATAGAGATAGATCCAAACGGATTTTGGGATTGTCCCAATCCAGGTACATTGACACCATACTAAAGAGGTTTAGTATGGAAGAGTCCAAGCGTGGGAACTTACCTACGATCTCTGGAGTCACTCTCTCCAAAGAGATGTCTCCTAAGACTGATTTGGAGAGAGCTCGCATGCAAGGGATACCCTATGCTTCGGCAGTAGGCTCTATCATGTATGTGAAGCTATGTACCAGACCCGATGTAGCATACTCACTAAGTGTAGTGAGCAGGTATCAAGCTGATCCTGGAGAGAGTCACTGGACAGCTGTGAAGAGCATTCTCAAGTACTTGCGAAGGACTAGAGATATGTTCTTGGTGTATGGTAACGGAGAACTCCAAGTGGAGTCCTTTACCGATTCGAGCTTCCAGAGTGATAAGGACGACTCTAAGTCGCAGTCGGGCTTTGTCTTTACCCTTTACGGAGGGGCGGTTAGCTGGAAGAGTTCCAAGCAGGAAACCGTGGCAAACTCGACGATGGAGGCTGAATACATCGCTGCCAACGATGCTGCCAAAGAGGCTGTCTGGATCAAGAAGTTCATTACTGAACTTGAAGTGGTTCCATCCATTGTGCATCCAATACCTTTGTATTGCGATAACAATGGAGCAGTGGCTTTGGCCAAGGAACCCAGGTCCCATCAGCGGTCCAGGCATATTCTGAGGCGGTATCACCTGATCCGGGAGATAGTTGATCGCCGGGAGATCGAGGTCAGGAGGGTTGACACGAAGAACAACACGGCGGATCCACTCACGAAGGCCATTCCCCAGATACAGTTTGAGAGACTCTTCGGGATGCTCGGTATGCGATACTACAGCAGCTGGCCCTAGTGCAAGTGGGAGATTGTTAGTTGTATGTATGCCCTAGAGGCCAGTATTTTACAGATGATGTATATTATATTGGATGCTTGGACATATATAGAGATGACTTTCTTGCTCGATATGATAGTATGCTATCTGGTTACTCTTTATCTTAACATGTACACTTGTCTCTTTAAACTGTCTTATAGTTACATGTTGGTAAAGCCCTTAGGATGTGTACTTGACTACCTGGACTATGATGCAGATCATACTAGTGGGGACATGGTAGTCCATAAGTACATCCTTCAAGGTCCCTAGTCGTGGGTGTATCGAGATGGGGCATCGATATACCAGAGTAGACTAGCGTATACGCTTCTCGACCCATGAGATGGGCGATGGATGATCCCATATCCATTGGTGTTTGACATCAGAGATGGTATACGGGTGCTCAGTGGAGACTGGGTACACTAGACGGACTCGCCGAGAACTCCCAGATGGTATTATACCTCACGTCAGATGGCAGTTCTCAGGTGACACTTGTACAGGTTAGTCTGTAGACCCGAGATCGTCATAGAGTCTTGTGTGATTCCCACTGTGCTTTGATCTCCACCTTACCACGTCCATGAGGGCGTGCAAAACGGTGGTCTTTGGGTACAGTCCCGAGTCACATGGAGGCAATGAGCGATAGGAGGGGTTTCGTCTCTCCCGGTATTGGGGGTTGATGTTGCGCTGTGCTCGATTGGCCGTAACAGGGAAGTCCCTGGCCAGGGCTGATCAGAGATTTGCTGGTAAGTGTTACCAGTAGTTTCTCGACCCATTATGAGCCTCACATCGGCACGACTTATCGGTTATTGGGGTCTGACGTTTACCATCCCTAGACTTGATATGCGACGTATCAGACGAACAGACCGGACTGTACGGTAGTGTTACTGGTTGGATTCACAGGAGTGTGAGCGGGCTAGCTCGTCGATCTTCTGATCGCTCAATACCCGGATGGCCGTTACGTTTAGCAGACCGCTTGCGGCTTGTGGGTGGTTGATATGATCATCATCTGCTACTGGCGTATTGACGAGTCTTTAGAGTCCTACACAGAGGTTTCCTGGCTCAAGCGAAACGAAATAGGAGCGCATATGAGATATGTGCGGGAGCGAGAATAATGCGTGTATGTGATACCGCATTTCATTCTCGCGATAAATGTTTCGATAGGTTATATTCGATATGACCTAGTTATCGGATAATTGATTCGATAAATCGATACATTGGATACTAGTCGGTTATGTGCGACATGACCGGATCATTGAATCAAATGTTGATTTAATGATTTAATGTATAATTATATATTTGATATATTACTTTGCATTAACTAGTATTGGTTCACTTTAAATGGATTTTCTCACTTGATGTACACATTGTATATGTGATATACTTTTGTACACTTGTTTGTATCATGTTTGATGATACTTGCTCACTTGGGTTTGTGTAAAGATTAAACCATGGTTATATGAATGATTAGGGTTTTGATTATTTACTTAGTTATTTATTTATATATTCATTTTGGAAATTATTAAGGATGGTGGCTTATTTTGTTTTATATGTTGAAGCTTCTTGAAGGTTTGAACAAGTCCACCATTCTTATCTCATCCTTAACCCTAACCATTCCAACTAACCTTAGTTTAATCTCTACACTTGACCATGGTTTAGATTATGATAAGTATTCATTTTCTTTTCATTTTAGATATACTTATCATATTCTTTCTTCTTCTTGATCATCTTCTTCTTCAAGAAAAGCTTGATGCCATCAATGGCAACTTGAGCAAAAGTGAGTGAAATCCAATTCTAAAGTGAACCCACCTCCTATTTCTTCACCCTCTACCTCTTACCAAGTTGTTTTGGGTGTTTTCTTCACAAGTTTCACAACTTGGTGAAGTTGGAGCTTGAACTTGTGCAACCTCGACGTAGATCATCTTCGGCACGAAGCCGACGACCTATTCCGCTCATTTCTCCGATGAAGCCGTCGCAAGAGTCCGAGATTCGAGATGGACAGCGAGGGGATGACCACGTGGAGCTAATGTAACACCCGAGCCCAATAATACTATTTCCATTGCTAGTTGAGTGTTACACATTGCTCATTCCAGTTATCCTGATTGTTTGGTGTTTATTGCTAAATTCTAACCGGTTAAGTCACTTTGGCACATAACAAATTTTAACACCTAAAATGAAATTAAAAATATCCTTGTTGGCCTACTCGTCGCCACTAGTCGCGTGGTGGCGTCCGCGTGTCGAGATTTCTTCCCGTTCGGCTAAACGGGCAAGTTTGGACGGCTACGCGCGCGTGCAAGTGTCCGACTTGGGGGCATGCATTTTAATCACAAAACACCTCATTTCAAAAATTGGAACTCGCTTAAAATCCTATAATTTGAATTTGGAACATTTGGGCGCAACCCGAGCTCAATTTGGAAATGTTTCATTTCGCGCCAAAATTCCAATTTAATTTAATAAACTAAAACTATATATTTTATATTCTGTGTAACGTTTAATCTCTCAAATCCTTTTAAATCTTCACCTTAATCTCTTGCGCAGCCAATCACGAGGGATTTAAATCCCTCGTGGGCCCCACCATTTTCCCACTCTCTCTCTATCTCTCTCTTCACTGTCTCCCTCTCTCTCTTCCTCTAAATCTCTCTCTCTCTCTTCATCAAATCTCTCTCTCTCCCTCTATATATTTTCCACTGTTCCTCGTGATGAAACCCACCACGAGAACTCGAACCCTAACCCTAGCCACCACGAGCCGTCGCCGCCGATCTCCCCGCGACAGCACCACCACCACCGTCTTCCTCGCCTCCTCGGCCTCGACAGCACCACCACCACCGTCTTCCTCGCCTCCTCGGCCTCGACAGCATCCCTTCCTCCTCTTCTTCCTCCTTCAACGCCTGCACCCAACTCCACCGCCACCTGCACGCAGTGCTGCCGTCGCCGCCGCCTCCCATCTCCGACGACGTCGACCTCCTCCCTTCACCCTCGTCCTGACCTCTCCACCTTCCTCCTCCTTCCCTCACCGGCGATGCAACAGCACCCAAGCCGCAGCACGACCACCTCCTCTGTTCGCCGGAAAACGTGCCGTCGACCCTCGTCGACGTCACCCACGCCACCTCCGACCACCTCCTCTTTCCTGCGACCAGAACCCGGCCCTTACCTCCCCTCATCGCACAGTACCACCCGTTCCAGCGAACCCTAAGCTTTCCAGCTTTCGCAGCTTGCTGTCGCTGCCTCGCCGGCGTCCCATCGCCGTCGAGCCCGTCGTGGTTGCCCCTGGTGTCTCCCTGTAAGCATCCCTTTACTTTCCATTAGTGCAAAACCCCCCCTCGCTGGTCGTTTGTTTACGTATATCGTATTTTGCTAACGTGTTGCCGTTTGACTTTTCGCCGGATTCCGGCCGTGCCGTCGTTTGGACCCGATGCTCCAGCGAAGTATTCTGGTCCGTGTGGTTCCGCTGTTCGATGTTAGGTCTCGACCCGTAGCCCGTGCACCCGTCCCGTGTTTTCTGCCGACATTGCATCCGTGCTTTCCGGTTTGCGAAACCGTCGAGGCAAGTATCCGAATACTTGCTTTAACATGCTAGTACACAAGATCAAGTCTTGCTACAAACTTAATCATCATATTATTTACTATAACCACACAGCTATTAGTAATATCGATATCATATTATAACCTAGAATTGACGGTTGCATTTCTCTTTAACATTAAATCAGTATAGTAGTTCGTGAAATTAAGTGGTATGCTATTAATCCACACTTTAACTAACTAAACCAATTAGATCGTCCTTGCTTCATTGTTAAATCATCCATGAGACAATTATTATGCTTTAGTTTAAATTCATGTAGCTTCATTACTTTATGATTGTTGATATTGCTTCACCTTGTGGCTATTACACTCCAAGGGTGCTTGAACCTGTAATAAGAGAATACAAAGCATCACTGTGTTTACATGGAATAATATTGTTATTTACTGTTCCTGCTGTTGTTCCTTATTCGTTACTATACTTGTTATAAGCATACACTCGATTGCACTACATGTTGACCGGACCTTGCTACATATGACATATTTACATACTGATACACCTGACATGGTACCGTATACTGTTGACTTGACCTGATGTATCCTGACCTAACTTGTTACCTGATCTCATGCCAATAAACCTGACTTGGGGTCCTCATGGACTATTCCTGTTGTCTATCCAGACAAACCTGACCTGTTACCTGATTCTGTGTTGACATTAGTCCTTGATTGCTGAATACCTGACCTGACATACATAACTTGGGGGTATGGGGAAATCAAAGGTGAAACCGACTTGTAACTCAACAGTTCGATACCTGTTCTGATCAGTCTTACGGGCTTGGCCAGTCCAGGAGTGATGATGCTGACATCACTCGTCCATCCTACTACCTATTTTTACTGCCTAGCGGCACGTCTCGGATTCAGCCTCGAGAACCTTGACCGTGGTCCCGGGCACGCACGGGATACTATTGAGTTACATCGACGATTCATCAATTGATTTCAAAAACTATAGAGTAGAAACCTGATAGGACAGTTTAGTTACATTGCACTTTACCCTGCACTGTTATTTCTTAGTGCTGCTTTATTCATGTTCTTACCTGCATTGCTTATTACCATGTTTATATTATTTTATTTGGTTGACATGACGCGCTGACGTCTGCGTTTTGCATGGCCCAGATTCCTTACCGCTGTCGGCGACCGAGCAGGAGAACTTCAGCCAGCAGGCTGAACTGTGAGTTCCTTAGTGATTAGCTTATTTAGTTCTTTTCATTTCCAGATGTAAGCCCGCATTATGGGACATACTGTTATTTATCGTATTGGATCATTTGCTTCCGCACTATTGTTTATTGACTCTCGTTATTATGGATTTGGACATGTGATAGTTTAGTTATTTATATTGTTCTTGATATCTTTACAACCGTAATGTGACTGTGGATGGATACTTCCTACCCACAGGTAGCATGGTTGGCTATGTCACGTGCCCAATCTTGCGTACTCTGGGAAGCGGGGCGTGACATGGTTCTTTTGGTATCAGAGCCATAAGTTAATTGGGTTGATTCTTTTGTAGTTGGGTATTGTGCCCAATACACGAATCAGAATACCCGTAATTAGGAAACATGTCCTGCCACCTTGACAGTTTTACCATCCTTGAATCATTCTTCCGGATCATGTCGACATGCAAACTTACTTTGCATTGTCAACTCGAAAACCTAATTTCTTGTTGTCTCTATGACTTAGGCGACTTGGATGGAGTTAAGTAATTGCGGCTATGATACCGCGGCATAGCTACAATGCAGTACTCTATTTAAGTATCTTGGAGTTCTAGCCTTGATCCACATTCAGAATCTATCATCATGCTAATGTTGGGTGTTTTGAGTTCAGGATTATGACAGGTAAGAAGTTGAAGACGTACTGGAGGCGTGTGAACGAAGCCGCCATGCTTGGAGCGATAAGAGGAATGCTGGAAATCGAAGAGGCGGACTGAGCTAGTCTAGCAATAGCAGATTCGCTTCAAGAAGGTTTGCAGATCGTTCAGCAGTCTGTAAACAACGATGGAACTAGACCAGTCGAACGAGTAGGGACCGTAGCAGATTTCAGACTTTTAGGTCCGTCTACTTTCACTGGTCTGGAGGAGCCGTTGCCAGCTGAGCAGTGGCTAATGACACGGAAAACCTGCTGATTGCGGCACAGATTCCAGAGGACAAAGGAGTTGATGTGGTGCGCATTCAGCTAGTGGATGACGCCCGAGAGTGATGGCTTGTGGAGGAGACCCGCTTGCCCAAGCCAATCAGTTGGGCGGATTTCTCTGAAAGTTTCCTGGAGAAGTTCTTCCCGCGGACTGCACGGGAGGAAATGGAAGAGAAGTTCATCGGACTAGGGCCGAATGGAGCAACCGTGGACGTGCATGCAGCAGAATGGATGAGACTCAGTAGTCTCGCTGGACCTTTCGCGGCCGACGATGCAGACAGCAGTCGCGGTAAGGAAGCAGTTCTGTCGGGCCAGTCGAGTTTAGGGCTAGGCCGACAAACAGTGTGCTTGCGACAATGGAAGTTGATAGTAATGAAGAGCCGGCAGTTGTTCGCGACTTTATGGATGTGTTTGAAGATATATCAGGCTTACCGCCGAAACGAGATGTGGAGTTCGCGATTGACCTTATTCCTGGTGCAGTGCCAGTATCAAAATCTTATTATCCGATGGCACCGGTGGAATTGGAAGAAGTTAAGAAACAAGTTGGTGAATTACTCGAGAAGGGATGGATTCGAAGCAGCAACTCACCTTGGGGAGCTCCAGTTCTATTAGTAAAGAAGAAGGATGGCACGAGAAGGATGTGCATTGATTATCGAGAATTGAATCGGGTGACTATTAAGAACAAGTACCCGATCCCTCGCATTGGAGAACTTTTTGAGCAGCTTAGTGGCGCGAGGGTATTCTCGAAACTGGACTTGCGATCAGGATATCATCAGGTCCGAGTGAAAGCAGAAGACATTTGCAAAACGGCGTTTCGAACTCGATATAGACATTTCGAGTATCTAGTGATGCCCTTCGGAGTAACGAATGCGCCGGCAATATTCATGGATTTGATGAACCGGGTCTTTTCACCATTCTTAGACCAGTTTATTGTGGTATTCATTGACGATATTCTGGTATACTCGAAGAGTCCGGAGGAGCATGCTGAGCATTTAAGGATCTCACTGCAGACGCTGAGACAAGAGAAATTGTTTGCGAAGATGAGTAAGTGCGAATTCTAGCTGGAAGAAGTGAAGTTTCTGGGGCATGTCGTGTCGGGCGATGGAATCGCCGTTGATCCCGAGAAGATTGCAGCAGTTCGAGATTGGCCAACCCCAAAGAATGTTGCGGAGATAAGAAGTTTTCTTAGACTCGCCAGATACTACAGAAGATTTGTGGAGAACTTCGCTCGTTTAGCTGAGCCGTTAACCAAGCTTACGCGCAAGGAGGTACCGTTTGTTTGGACGGAGGGATGTGCATTGGCCTTCGAGACGTTGAAGCAGAAGTTGATAACCGCCCCTATCCTAACCGTACCGGATGATTCAGGAGGACTGGTGATTCACAGCGACGCATCTGGAAAAGGATTGGGATGTGTTTTGATACAGAATGGGAAGGTCGTCGCTTACGCATCGAGACAACTGAAGACTCATGAGAAAAATTATCCGACTCATGACTTGGAGCTTGCAGCCGTGATCTTCGCCCTGAAGATTTGGAGACACTACCTTTTGGGCGAGAGAGTCGAAGTCTTCACAGATCACAAGAGTTTGAAGTATGTGTTCACTCAGAAGGAGTTGAACATGAGGCAACGCAGATGGTTGGAGCTGATGGCCGACTACGACCTTGATCTTAAGTACCATCCGGGAAAAGTTAACGTCGTGCCAGATGCGCTAAGTCGGTTACCAGCAATTCAGGTATTGACCGCACAAAAGGAGATCATTGCGGATTTTCAGAGATTTGACTTGGAGGTTGTGCTACCACATGCTACGGGACAGTTGATGCAGTTGCAAGTACAGTCGTCCTTGGTTGAGAAGATTAAAGCGGCGCAATCGCAGGATCCTAGACTGCAAGAGTTTCGAGAGCAGGTTGAGGCCGAACTACGAACCGATTTACTGATTCACGAAGATGGTTCGTTGAGATATGGTAGCCGTGTGTGTGTGCCAAAAGGGGATGTGCGTGAAGAGCTCATGAAGGAGGCACACAGTTCAGCTTACTCTGTACATCCAGGAGGGACAAAGATGTACCGAGATATTCGACAGCACTTCTGGTGGGAAGGTATGAAACGAGAGATTTCTCGCTTCGTAGCTAAGTGCTTGGTGTGTCAGCAAGTCAAGGCTGAACAACAAAGGGTTGCTGGTTTGTTGCAACCACTTCCGATCCCTCAGTGGAAGTGGGAACATATAACCATGGATTTCGTGACGGCTTTACCGCGGAGTCCAAAAGGCAACAATGCCGTATGGGTGATTGTCGATCGGTTGACCAAAGCAGCTCACTTTATTCCTTTTCGGGTTGGTCAATCGACGGAGACTTTGGCAGAGCGATACATGCAGGAGATTGTCAGATTGCATGGAGTGCCGGTAAGCATCGTGTCCGATCGGGACACTCGGTTCTTGTTGCACTTTTGGAGGAGTTTACAAGAAAGTTTGGGGACTCGATTGAAGTTTAGCACAGCTTATCATCCTCAAACTGATGGACAATCGGAGAGAACGATCCGGACCCTTAAAGATATGTTGAGAGCTTGCATGTTGGACTTCAAAGGTTCTTGGGAGGATCATCTACACCTGGTGGAGTTTTCGTACAACAATAGCTTCCAAGCGACTATTCAGATGGCTCCGTTTGAAGCGTTGTATGGTCGTAAGTGTCGTTCACCGGTTTGTTGGGATGATGTTGGTGAACGGAGGTTACTGGGACCAGATTTGGTGGTAAAGACAGTCGAGAAGGTGAATACAATCAGGAAGCATATGAAGGCAGCTCAAGACAGAAAGAAAAGTTGGGCTGACACGTCAAGAAGACCTCTAGAGTTCGCCGTGGGTGATTTAGTATTCCTGAAGATATCACCGACTAGAGGGGTGATTCGCTTTGGGAGTCGGGGAAAGCTTAGCCCTCGATTTGTTGGACCCTTCGAGATATTGGAGCGTGTTGGAGAGGTAGCGTACCTTTTGGCGTTACCACAGTCCTTGGCAGGAGTGCACGATGTGTTTCATGTATCTCAACTACGGAGGTATGTCCGAGATGAAACTCACGTCTTGGATCATTCAGAGTTGACTGTACGGGAGGACCTAACTTTTGAGGAACGACCAGTTGAAATCAAGGATCGAAGAGAAAAGGTTCTTAAGAACATGGTTATCCCTCTTGTGCTAGTTTCTTGAGGTAATCGATCACATGGAGAATCCACTTGGGAGCGAGAAGACGAGATCCGGCAGAAATTTCCTCACCTTTTTCTGTAGTTAGCTATCTTGTATTCTTGGAATTTCGAGGACGAAATTCTTTTGTAGTTGGGTATGATGTAACACCCGAGCCCAATAATACTATTTCCATTGCTAGTTGAGTGTTACACATTGCTCATTCCAGTTATCCTGATTGTTTGGTGTTTATTGCTAAATTCTAACCGGTTAAGTCACTTTGCCACATAACAAATTTTAACACCTAAAATGAAATTAAAAATATCCTTGTTGGCCTACTCGTCGCCACTAGTCGCGTGGTAGCGTCCGCGTGTCGAGGTTTCTTCCCGTTCGGCTAAACGGGCAAGTTTGGACGGCTACGCGCGCGTGCAAGTGTCCGACTTGGGGGCATGCATTTTAATCACAAAACACCTCATTTCAAAAATTGGAACTCGCTTAAAATCCTATAATTTGAATTTGGAACATTTGGGCGCAACCCGGGCTCGATTTGGAAATGTTTCATTTCGCGCCAAAATTCCCATTTAATTTAATAAACTAAAACTATATATTTTATATTCTGTGTAACGTTTAATCTCTCAAATCCTTTTAAATCTTCACCTTAATCTCTTGCGCAGCCAATCACGAGGGATTTAAATCCCTCATGGGCCCCACCATTTTCCCACTCTCTCTCTATCTCTCTCTTCACTGCCTCTCTCTCTCTCTTCCTCTAAATCTCTCTCTCTCTCTTCATCAAATCTCTCTCTCTCCCTCTATATATTTTCCACTGTTCCTCGTGATGAAACCCACCACGAGAACCCGAACCCTAACCCTAGCCACCACGAGCCGTCGCCGCCGATCTCCCCGCGACAACACCACCACCACCGTCTTCCTCGCCTCCTCGGCCTCGACAGCATCCCTTCCTCCTTCAACGCCTGCACCCAACTCCACCGCCACCTGCACGCAGTGCTGCCGTCGCCGCCGCCTCCCATCGCCTACGACGTCGACCTCCTCCCTTCACCCTCGTCCTGACCTCTCCACCTTCCTCCTCCTTCCCTCATCGGCGATGCAACAGCACCCAAGCCGCAGCACGACCACCTCCTCTGTTCGCCGGAAAACGTGTCGTCGACCCTCGTCGAAGTCACCCGCGCCACCTCCGACCACCTCTTCTTCCCTGCGACCAGAACCCGGCCCTTACCTCCCCTCATCGTACAGTACCACCCTTTCCAGCGAACCCTAAGCTTTCCAGCTTTCGCAGCTTGCCGTCGCTGCCTCGCCGGCATCCCATCGCCGTCGAGCCCGTCGTGGTTGCCCCTGGTGTCTCCCTGTAAGCATCCCTTTACTTTCCATTAGTGCAAAAACCCCCCTCGCTGGTCGTTTGTTTACGTATATCGTATTTTGCTAACGTGTTGCCATTTGACTTTTTGCCGGATTCCGGCCGTGCCGTCGTTTGGACCCGACGCTCCAGCGAAGTATTCTGGTCCGTGTGGTTCCGCTGTTCGCTGTTAGGTCTCGACCCGTAGCCCGTGCACCCGTCCCGTGTTTTCTGCCAACATTGCATCCGTGCTTTCCGGTTTGCGAAACCGTCGAGGCAAGTATCCGAATACTTGGTTTAACACGCTAATACACAAGATCAAGTCTTGCTACAAACTTAATCATCATATTATTTACTATAACTACACAGCTATTAGTAATATCGATATCATATTATAACCTAGAATTGACGGTTGCATTTCTCTTTAACATTAAATCAGTATAGTAGTTCGTGAAATTAAGTGGTATGCTATTAATCCACACTTTAACTAATTAAACCAATTAGATCGTCCTTGCTTCATTGTTAAATCATCCATGAGACAATTATTATGCTTTAGTTTAAATTCATGTAGCTTCATTACTTTATGATTGTTGATATTGCTTCACCTTGTGGCTATTACACTCCAAGGGTGCTTGAACCTGTAATAAGAGAATACAAAGCATCACTGTGTTTACATGGAATAATATTGTTATTTACTGTTCCTGCTGTTGTTCCTTATTCGTTACTATACCTGTTATAAGCATACACTCGATTGCACTACATGTTGACCGGACCTTGCTACATACGACATATTTATATACTGATACACCTGACATGGTACCGTATACTGTTGACTTGACCTGATGTACCCTGACCTAACTTGTTACCTGATCTCATGCCAATAAACCTGACTTGGGGTCCTCATGGACTATTCCTGTTGTCTATCCAGACAAACCTGACCTGTTACCTGATTCTGTGTTGACATTAGTCCTTGATTGCTGAATATCTGACCTGACATACATAACTTGGGGGCATGAGGAAATCAAAGGTGAAACCGACTTGTAACTCAACAGTTCGATACCTGTTCTGATCAGTCTTACGGGCTTGGCCAGTCCGGGAGTGATGATGCTGACATCACCCATCCATCCTACTACCTATTTTTACTACCTAGCGGCACGTCTCGGATTCAGCCTCGAGAACCTTGACCGTGGTCCCGGGCACGCACGGGATACTATTGAGTTACATCGACGATTCATCAATTGATTTCAAAGACTATAGAGTAGAAACCTGATAGGACAGTTTAGTTACATTGCACTTTACCCTGCACTGTTATTTCTTAGTGCTGCTTTATTCATGTTCATACCTGCATTGCTTATTACCATGTTTATATTATTTTATTTGGTTGACATGACGCGCTGACGTCTGAGTTTTGCATGGCCCAGATTCCTTACCACTGTCGGCGACCGAGCAGGAGAACTTCAGCCAGCAGGCTGAACTGTGAGTTCCTTAGTGATTAGCTTATTTAGTTCTTTTCATTTCCAGATGTGAGCCCGCATTATGGGACATACTGTTATTTATCGTATTGGATCATTTGCTTCCGCACTATTGTTTATTGACTCTCGTTATTATGGATTTGGACATGTGATAGTTTAGTTATTTATATTGTTCTTGATATCTCTACAACCGTAATGTGACTGTGGATGGATAATTCCTACCCACAGGTAGCATGGTTGGCTATGTCACGTGCCCAATCTTGCGTACTCTGGGAAGCGGGGCGTGACAGCTAGGGAAGTAGATAACCGGATCTACGAAGGTTGTAGCCTCCTTCCAATAGTTAAAGTGTTAACTAGTTTAGTTTTTCTCCTAGAATTCTAGTCTAAGATCCGTGTTAGGGTTTCTCGGCACCATAATTTTTGTAAATTGGCATGGTTGATGCCTTGTGAGACCTCTATAGGGTGCCTAGGAACCTTTCACGAAGAACATCTCGAGCATTTGAAGACCGTATTTCAACACCTTCGGCAATACAATTTGAAGATGAATCCTCTTAAATGCGCGTTCGGGGTTTCCTCGGGCAAATTTCTGGGATTCATCATCCGACACCGAGGTATTGAGATAGATCCGTCTAAAATCAAGGAGATCATAGAAATGCCTCCGCCAAGAACTCTTAAACAGTTGCGATCTCTCCAAGGAAAGCTTGCATACATTCGGCGGTTTATCTCTAATCTTTCCGGAAAGTGCCGTCCTTACAGTCACCTGATGAAGAAAGGAACCCCATTCGTTTGGGATCACAAATGCCAAGGCGCACTGGACGAGATCAAACAGTATCTGCAAAACCCTCCAGTGTTGGCTGCTCCAGTTAAGGGAAAGCCTCTCATTCTTTACACGGCCGCCCTTGAAGGTTCTTTAGGCGCATTATGGGCACAAGAGAATGACCAGGGGAAAGAAAGAGCACTCTACTACTTAAGTCGGGTTCTGCTGGGGGCAGAAAGCAATTACTCCACCATTGAAAAACACTATCTGGCGTTGATCTTCGCAATAACAAAGCTTAGACATTACGCATTAGCGCACGAAGTCCATCTCATTTCAAAGGTGGACCCTCTCAAATATTTAATGTCAAAGGCCATCTTGACGGGACGACTCGCTAAATGGGCTCTGCTCTTAATGGAGTTCTCGATAACGTATCGACCCCTCAAGGCAGTGAAGGGTCAGGCCATAGCCGACTTCCTTGCTGAGCACCCGATACCTGCCGATTCTCCCCTGAATTGCGATTTGCCAGACAAGCATGCGTTTGACGCAATCGACGGTGGTGATACCCGTTGGGAGCTTTATTTCGATGGAGCATCTTCCATGAAAAAGCACAAACAAAGTACGTCAATGATCAAATCGGGAGTAGGCCTTATCTTCGTGACCCCACAAGGAGGAATAATGCGCTTCGCCTTCTCCTTGACAGAGCCGAGAACGAATAATGAAGCTGAATATGAAGCTTTGATAGCAGGCCTTGAGATCGCCATTGACATGGGAATTGAAAGCCTCCTCATATATGGAGACTCCCAGCTAGTCGTCAGTCAAGTAAACGGCGATTACCAAACATGCAAACCGGAATTGGTAAAATACGGTGAAAAGGTGCAACAACTGCTAACCCAAATTCCCTCCTATACTTTGGAAAGCATACCGCGCGCGGAAAACAGCAAAGCGGACGCACTGGCCAAACTTGCTAAAGAATTGGCTGACGAGAACCTCGATGACGTTAGAATCATGGTACAAAGCCGTCGAGTGCTTACCCCAGCAGAAATATCTTTGGAATCATCCGAAGAAAAAGGAGCGAACGAGCAGACAACCCTGCAACTAAAAGATTGGCAAAATACCAAGGATTGGAGAGAAATCTTCATAGATTACTTCAAGACCCACCGAATGCCTGAAGAAGCGTCCACAAGACATCAGCTCGTGAAACGAGCCCTGTCTTTCGCCTTCGTCAACGATACTCTATACAAGAGGTCATTTGATTCTTTGTGGCTGAGATGCTTAGGACCTGACGAAGCGAAAAGAGTCGTCCAGGAAGTTCACGATGCACTCTGCGGTTCTCATCAAGCAGGCCCTAAGATGAAGTTGAAGATAAAACGGATGGGCTACTACTGGCCCACGATGATTCAGGACTGCATCGAATATGCGAAGCAATGCCACTCATGCCAAATTCATGGGGACTTCATCCATCAGCATCCAAATCCGCTACACCCAACAGTGGCTAGCTGGCCATTCGAAATGTGGGGAACTGATATAGTCGGCCCGATCGAACCAGCATCGTCTAGGGGACATCGTTTCATCCTAACGACGACTGACTACCTCTCTAAGTGGGCAGAAGCAATACCGTTAAGGGAAGTGAAGACGGA
The DNA here is from genome assembly GCA_030015575.1 of Agapanthus africanus. NCBI lineage: Eukaryota > Viridiplantae > Streptophyta > Magnoliopsida > Asparagales > Amaryllidaceae > Agapanthus > Agapanthus africanus. Next base: position 336,102,304 of record CM057339.1, on the reverse strand, counting down.
AAATATCCTCCATTTTTCAAGACGCACGTTATATATCGGTTTGGAACTCCGCGACGGATCATCTCCGATAACGGGCCAGCCTACAGAAGCCACAAGATCAGTCGCTTTGCGCAACAGCATAATATAGACTGGAGATATTCCTCGGTTTATAATCCGTGAGCTAACGGTCTGGCTGAGGCCTTCAACAAGACCTTGACAAAGATCATGAAGAAAACGGTGTCACGAAATAAGAAAGACTGGCACGAAAGACTGCAAGAGGCTCTTTGGGCATATCGAACTACATTTAAGACGGCCACAAACACAACGCCGTATGCGTTGGTATTTGGGACGGAAGCAGTACTCCCTCTCGAGATAGAATTACCCTCTCTACGAGTGGCGGTCCACTACGAGCTGACAGACGAAGAAAATGCTCACCTTCGGCTTGAGGAGCTTGACGCCCTTGATGAAACCCGGCTCATAGCGCAGCAAAATATAGAAGCTTATAAAGCAAAGATGACGCGCTCATATGAAAGATTGACCCGACCGAGGACATTCCGCCAAGGCGAACTCGTGCTAGTGGTCAAAAGGCCTATGATCCCCAATCAAGCCAAGCGGGGAAAATTTGAGCCAAACTATGAAGGTCCGTACATCATAGACAAAGTCTACCAAGGTGGAGCCTATCTACTCATGGACATGCACGGTGAAAGGCCTTTCAGACCGATAAACGGTCGCTTCCTAAAGAGATACTACGCTTAATGAGCCACAGCCTAGGTCAATGATAGATGACGACGACTATGTCCGCTCGCTATCTTCCTAAGCTCAAGCTTTATAAAAATAGCCAACATTCTCAACAACGGACCGAAATGTCCTTAAACTAATAACAGACCGAAACGTCTTTAAACTACTACCGCGGCATCTTTTAGGCTGACGAGATATAGAAAAAAAAACATATAAAAATAAAATAAAATAAAAACGGTATGTCCATAAGCAAAAAGGGCACGGATGAAAACCCGAAAGGGCTCCGTGAGTAAAAACAGCAGGGCTACCGGTGAGTGTTAGTGAAAATCCGCAAGGGCGCGACCTCGTTAAAAAAAAGGAGAGAGAGAAAAAAAGAAAATAAAAGGAATAAAAAAAACGGTATGTCCATAAGCAAAAAGGCACGGATGAAAACCCGAAAGGGCTCCGTGAGTAAAAACAGCAAGGCTACCGGCGAGTGTTCGTGAAAAAAAACCGAAAGGGCGCAACCTCGTTAAAAGACACTTACAAGGTCCCCTCGACCTTGTAAGGAGAAACCACCTGCGTGAGATCCTTACGACTCACAAAGGAGCAACACACTTAGGGATCCCCACGATTCCTAAGGAGAAAATACACTTGCGAGATCCTCACGACTCGTAAGGAGAACTCTCTTATGGGACCCTCACGGCCCATAAGATTCGAAAGTCTTAAGTTAAAGAGACCTAAACCTGTGCTTAAGCAAACCCCCACAAACTTCCAATATTGTCCTACAAGTGGCTCAATACTGACCCTTGTATACAATCCACGGGCGCGAATAAACATTTCCCTAACCAAGTCTCATCCGTGACTGGGGATATGTTCGCATGACCCTTGTAAATCCTCTCGATTTATGAGGAGAAAACCCTCCTGTAGGATCCTTACGACTTACAGAGGAAACGAACACTTAGGAATCCTCACGAGTCCTAAGGAGAAAATACACCTACAAGATCCTCACGATTTGTAGGGAGAAATAACTTCGTGAAACCCTTACGGCTCATGAAGTCAAAAGCCTTAGTCGACAGGACCCTAACCCTGATCGCTAAGCCACCTTTGTTCGACATTGACAGAGGCAGAGGATGATTCGCTCCTGGTAATATCCCAGTTGTAGCGGTGCTGATGCCGAAATTGGTCTACAGCAAAAAGCCAATAGGCCGCACATGCATACGAAATAGCCGAAATGATAGGGCAACTTGCAATAAAAAGCAGCAAGTAAAAATGTATGCATACAAAATAGCCGAAATGATTGGACAACTCGCAATAAAAAGCAGCGAGTGAAAACAAAATAAATAGCCGAAATGATTGGGCACCGCGAGAAATAGCCGAAATGATTGGGCAATCGCGACCATCGCGATATAAAAGCTGAAATGATAGAGCATCACGGAAATAAAATAAAATAAAAAGAAGAAATGATAAAACTTTGGCCCTACAGTTAAGATCACATCGATCCCTGTATACAATCCAAGGGCGTAAACAAAGAAGGAACCATACTTTCCCAGCGGATTCCGTCAGACGACGAGGCCAAACCTCAACGGTTCATTTCAACCGAAGAAGCCAGTGACTTCAGCAAAATTCCTCGACTCACGGATACAAACACTCCTTGACGAGAGCCTTCTGATCCGCGTCGACCCGCAGAGCCACCAGTGCCCCCGTGGGAATCCTCGACTCGTTTCAAACCCCAAGGAAACAAATAATCCTTGGCGCTTGGGAAACAAATAATCCCTAGAAAAATTCCTCGACTCACGGATACAAACACTCCTTGACGAGAGCCTTCTGATCCGCGTCGACCCGCAGAGCCACCAGTGCCCCCGTGGGAATCCTCGACTCGTTTCAAACCCCAAGGAAACAAATAATCCTTGGCGCTTGGGAAACAAATAATCCCTAGAAAAATTCCTCGACTCACGGATACAAACACTCCTTGACGAGAGCCTTCTGATCCGCGTCGACCCGCAGAGCCACCAGTGCCCCCGTCGGAATCCTCGACTCGTTTCAAACCCCAAGGAAACAAATAATCCTTGGCGCTTGGGAAACAAATAATCCCTAGCAAAATTCCTCGACTCACGGATACAAACACTCCTTGACGAGAGCCTTCTGATCCGCGTCGACCCGCAGAGCCACCAGTGCCCCCGTGGGAATCCTCGACTCATTTCAAACCCCAAGGAAACAAATAATCCTTGGCGCTTGGGAAACAAATAATCCCTAGAAAAATTCCTCGACTCACGGATACAAACACTCCTTGACGAGAGCCTTCTGATCCGCGTCGACCCGCAGAGCCACCAGTGCCACCGTGGGAATCCTCGAGTCGTTTCAAACCCCAAGGAAACAAATAATCCTTGGCGCTTGGGAAACAAATAATCCCTAGCAAAATTCCTCGACTCACGGATACAAACACTCCTTGACGAGAGCCTTCTGATCCGCGTCGACCCGCAGAGCCGCCAATGCCTCCGCAGGAATCCTCGACTCGTTTCAAACCCCAAGGAAACAAATAATCCTTGGCGCTTGGGAAACAAATAATCCCTAGCAAACTCCTCGACTCACGGATACAAATACTCCGTGACGAGAACCTCCCAACCCGCGTCAACTCACAGAGCCACCACTGTCTCCGTGGGAGAATTCCCGGTTCGTTCCACCTTGCAAGATAAAGTCTCGGGCAGCAAGGATTAAAAAGCTTGCTTCCTGAACAATGGGACCCTGCAAGTCAATCCAAAATGGTCTCTTGCATACTATCCACGGGTCTCACTCTCCAAAGTCGAGTTTCGACAAGGAGGGAAACAACCGCTTACGAATCCTCTCGACTCGTAAGAGGGAAAAATTCTCTTATAGGATCCTTACGACTTATAAGAGAAAACCACACTTAGGAATCCTCACGATTCCTAAGGAGAAAATCCACCTATGGGATCCTCTCGACCCGTAGGGAGAAAAGCCTCTATGGGACCCTCACGGCTCATAGAGTTGAAAAGTCTTAGGCAGTAAACCTGAACCTGTGGCCTAAGCCATCGCTATTTCTTAAAGAAGTCAGAATACTCGTTTTAGATATCCATCAACCATGGTTATTAAGACAGCCTGCTGACAATAAAAAAAAAAGAAGATGACAGAAAGAATATCCGGTCTACATTTGATCTGGCGTGCGTGACGCATTCATTTATGCATGGGCAGAAGACTCGGGACGAGAAATAAAACAAGCTGAAATAGGAAAGGGAAAAGTTTCCATTCATACTGCTAGAAAATTCCTTTTTTACAATCATAAGAACAATAAATAAGAAACATTATTCAAATTATTACAACGGTATAACCTCGGACCCGGGGCACGGATTGAGGAAATCGAAAGTAAGGCCATCCAGAGTTCTTCTGGCCTTTCTAATTATCCTTATGCGCAGTCTTTCGCGCTCCTCTGTATCAATGTCATCGGCAAGCCCTCCTGGCCTTCGATAAGCAGCAACTATCGTCGTCTGCTGGAAGACTTGGTGTAGGATGTCAATGAAGCTGTTCCGCCGTTTCTTTGAGATCAGCCCTGTCAGGTACACTGAATGCACCTTGTCTTCGGCATCATCCAATGCATTGAGCGGTAAAGCCTCATGAAGACCCGGAAGCGCTCTCCATATGGCTCCCAACACGACTTTCAAAAGGGCCGAACGACGAGGCAACAGCCAACCACCGCTTGCGTTCAGACGACCCATGACTTCTGCACATTCAGCGTCTGTAAACTCCTGGTTTTGTTGACGACCCTGAGCGCGGATATCGTCGTAAGTAATGAACTCGTGCAAACTGTATAGATGCACCGCCGCTATTATGCCTGGAAGAAATATTACAGGAAGATCAGCAATAGAAAGCGACAATATACATAGTGGACTAAATTCCTAAAAAGCAAAACCATGTTCAAGGGTAAAACCCCCTGGACGAAAGCTCTGCTGGTTAAGAATAAGTTAAGAATCGATTTTACCTAAAGTTTTTCTAAAAACTTTGAGAAAAAAAAGGGAACAAAGCACCGGAGATCTTGAAGGCAAGAACGAAGCTCTGAAGTTTTTAAAAATAAAAATCTGAAAGATGATAAGTATCTGCGGGGGACCAAAGGTCCTATTTATAGGCATCAAGTGCCTCTTCGACTTCCAAAAGTTGTCACGACGGTTCACCCTAATCAGAGCGAAGCTCTGTTCAAATTCCGAGGCGGGAGATGAAGCAACGCTTCGTCTTCCCCCAATCAGACCAAAACTCTGTCTTGAAAATTAATTTAATGAAGCGACGCTTCAGATTGTTTGCGCTGCGCAACATGCCACGTGTCTGACACAGACGCATCAGCGCAGCGCCCAAAGCAGCGCACCCAATCAGAGCAAAGCTCCCTTTCAAACAAAATTAAAGGAAGCAACGCTTCAGCTGCGCTGCGCCGTGTGCTACCCGACACGTGTCAGCGCAGATGCGGTAGCATAGTTGCGCTACGCCATACGCTACACGACACGCGTCAGCGCAGAGGCGCAAGCACAGTTGCGCTGCAATGTGCGCTATGTGACACGTGTCATGCCCTGAAGCATTTGCGCTAAACAAAGTTAAAAGTTCTGAAAAAATCATTTCTGCTTTTGTTGAAATAAAAAGATTTTCTTCTGTAAAACAGAAGCCCTTGGATCAAAGATCCGACGGTGAGGGAAAATTCCCCCAAATCATTCAGAAAAAGGATTTCTATAATAAATCGAATTTGCGTCTCAATCTGCAAGATGAAGTCCCGGGCAGCAAGGATTAAAAAAAAACTTGTTTCCTGAATGATGGGACCCTGCAAGTCAATCCAAAATGGTCTCTTGCATACTATTCACGGGTCTCACCCTTCAAAGTCGAATTTTGACGAGGAGGGAAACAACCGCTTGCGAGTCCTCTCGACCCGTAAGAGGGAAAAATTCTCTTATAGGATCCCTACGACTTATAAGAGAAAACCACCCTTAGGAATCCCCACGATTCCTAGGGAGAAAACCCACCTACGAGATCCTCTCGACCCGTAGGGAGAAAACCCACCTACGAGATCCTCTCGACCCGTAGGGAGAAAAGTCTCTATGAGACCCTCACGGCTCATAGAGTTGAAAAGTCTTAGGCGGTAGACTTGAACCTACGGCCTAAGTCATCACTATCTCTCGGAGAAGTTAAGTTATCTGCCAATTAAGTTCATCAAAGATATCACGCTGAAAAGAAAGAAAAGGAGGGGAAAAAGCACAGGACATTACAAAAATGTGCATCTTTTATTCATAAACTTGATTGGATACAGGATACATTATGTCAAAGAATAAAAAAAAATAATATACATGTACATTCTTTTATCTGCGAATACAAACGATACAAAGATGGATAGCTACTGAGGAAGTGTCTTTAGTAAATTCACAAGCTGCTCTCGCACTCCCTTCAACGCTTCCTCCTGAGTGACAGCCGCGGCCACCTCCGCCTCAACCTGGGCCCGCTGCCGCAAGAAAGATGAAAGTCGCTCCTCTGCCGCCTTCTGGGCTGCTTCCTGGCTGGGTGCAACTCGCTCGACAACATCAAGGTGTTTCCTTAATGATAACCCTTCAGAAAGACATTGCAGGAGACCCTCAAAGGCAACCTTCAGCCGTGAAGCGTTGGCCTCCACCCGAGCATGCAGTTGGGCAGACTTGCTCGAAGTCTCACCTCGCTCTTTACGCCTCGAAATGACTTCTTGTTCGAGGTGGTGAAAGTAAGGAGCGCTCTGCTCAATCCACGTTGTCCTTTGATTACTGGCAGCCAAGGCCTCGGGAACGGGACGCAGAGACTCCAACTGATGCAGGCGAGCCTCGATCTCCCTGCAATGGTTAACCCAAGATGCGATGATACCCTCGTCATGAAAGTTTACGAGTATCACTAGCATCGGGTTAACCGCTATAGCAAAATCCACAGCAGAGGTAGGGGTCTCGATGTCGAGCTCCTCAACATAATCACTCAACGTACGTAAGCTGTTCGTGGCGCCTTTCGAAGATGGACGTCTCAGGTAAGGACCTGCTGGCATTATGATGCGAGATTCGAAGGGCGCCGGGACTGGAACGACAGCTGAAAGGAAACAAGATATGGTCAGATAACAGTTCAGAAAATAAAAGGGGGGATTTATCAATATGATGGTCACTCTACCAGCTGAAGCAGGTGGCAGGGCCGGAAGGGTCGGCAGTGCAGCCCGTCTTTCATCCCCTCCTTCGATTTGTAACACTGCAGTCGAGGTAAAAAAAAAGGAGGGTTTATAAATAATCCCATCAATAAAGAAAGAAGGATGTCATTGGAAATCATACTCACCAACGCCACCAGAAGAAGAAGCAAGCTCGGATGGGAAGGAGAAGTGCGGGAGCAACATCTGGTAAAGATGGTCAAAAAGTACTCCTGAAAAGACGCAACAGTGCGACTTCAGTACATAAACTATACATCTAAAAGATAAGATTAATAAATTGCAAACCCATACCTTCCAACATCTTCGAAGGTATAAGAGAGGGTTGAGAGGTGACCACCGCCAAGGCAGTCGTTGAAGGCGCTCCTTCAAGCAGTGGGGCATCAGCGCTGGCTGCACCTGCGTTACAAGAAAGGTGAACTTGTCAGGAAAGATTGTAAAATAAAAAGGACAGTAACCTAAGGTTTACCTAAGGAGCTCCCGGCCGAAATAGAAGTGACTCCCTCCTCTATCGACATGAGGCCACCACCCGTAGCCTCATCACCCGACTCGATTGGGACCGTCGTCGTGCTAGCGCGACCAGAAGACGGCAGGGGATCGTAAGCAGGGAGAGCAATGATTGGAGCGTTGCCGGAATCTTGGAAGGAGGCGGTCGACTCTCCCCCAAGAGTCATGCCCATCTCACCCGCTACTTTCTCGGGCTCCGCTGTCTCCATTGTCTCCTCTACCGTCACCACAAGGTCGCCAGCCTCAAGTGCCTCGTCCGCCATCATCCCGGACTCAGTTATAATGATCGTTTCATCTGCCGCCACTTCAGGCCCGGCATCAACGACCTTCTCAGCTACAGGCCCCTCAGCCTCCGCACCAGACTCCATGGCCTCAACGATGTTGCCCGCGGTCGGCTCGGGTTCGGCAAGCGCCACCTCCTCTGTCTCCCCGGGACCAACAGTCTCCGCCTCACCCTCGGTCGGACTTGGCCCTGCAAAATAATATATGTAAGAACCATCGGCGTTATAACTCTCACAATAAAAATTCTGAAAGAAATGTCACCTGAAGTGGACTTGTCATTTGCGCTCCGAGCGGCA